>JAOTRJ010000043.1:16537039-16552332 GCA_028564905.1 Leptodoras praelongus | reverse complement strand
TATATATATATATATATATATACACACACACACACACACACACACACACACACACATATATATATAAACACATACATATATAGGCACATTTCTCACACACACACACACACCCACCACCACACACAGCTGAGCACTCATACACACTGCTGCAGAAAGGGCGGAGGTGTGTAACTTGTGGACCATGAACAGAAAACATGAAAAGAGTGTTTGGATACGGACACTGTGTTTACCATTTCTAATTTGTAGGCAGGGGACGGGTATGGGGCGATCACAGCATGATTCATATTAAAAGTCAATTGGCCTTCAAATTCCTCGGGTCCCCCAAAGTCACTACTGGTGTGAAGGAAATGAGTCTTAATGGAGTGGCAGTGCCACTATAAAATATCTGAAATTGAATCTGACCACAAAACCCAATGGTCCAGGGACAGGAGCTGAGCGACTGACCATTACAGATATGAGATTCTTTTTGTTCATAAGGTTTTTTCTTCTGTTATTTGATTATTAACGTCCCAGCACTCTGAAGATGTCCTTTCTGTGTCCAGCTCTCCCCTTCTGCCTGAATATCAGAGCACTTAGTAATCTCAGCCCCACTTTTAATTTCTCGCATGTCTGCTTGCGCTCAGAGTGCTGGGGTAACTGGCTAGGCGATATAAGGCGAAAAGGCCATAAAATCCTCCTGCTGCGTGCGATATATTAACTTTAACCTCATGGTAATTACCAAAAACTATTTAAACTCAACTTTTCCACTTAGGGTGCTTTCCTGTAATACTGACCACATTTTAGCTGCTATTAGCTGCAGGAAGCAGGAACACTCAAAGGTTCACAGAGTGGATGTGGTGCTGATAAGGTGAAATGTCTACTTTTAATTTATTCTCACTGACTTAAACTAAGTTCAGGTTCTTTTTTTTTAAATAAAGGTTGGTTCAATGTCTTCAATTAAAAAAAATAGAAAGAGGATTAAGAATATCTATAAATCCTTTAATCACAGTGAATGTGCTTGGCAGAGAATTATTGCAGTTCCTGTCATTATTTTTGAAAGGTCAGGACTGGCATGTGTGTCCAGACCAGTGCAAATGTTCCCAGCATTCAGGCAGACACGTGCTCACGTTGCCCTCTTCAGGCCTGGCTGTGTAAGATGACCCTGCTCATCCATCATTCTGGCTGGAGGAAATCCAAACAGCTCAATATCATGTTTAACTAATCAGACAAGATAATCTATTTAATGACAGCCTGGAGACATGAGATAAATGTTAGCCACTCAAAGCACTTTGCAGTCAATTCATGTTGCCTAAATACTCTCTTAGGAAATCTAGTACATGGAACTAATCGTCAGTTTATGTTAGCATGTTTGGCAATATCATTTGCATTTCGTAAGAGCCTGACTCTTTTTAGGACTCAAAATCTTTGATCTTCACTAATACATGTTAAAGCCAACTCCCCATCTCTCTCATTCTCTTTCTCCCCCTCCTCCCTCCCATTTCCTGTATCCATCTCCATGACAGATGCAGGGAGAGGCCTGAGGCTGCAGTTAAGAATATGTGATGCAGAGATTCTTTATTAACATTTCATTCCCATTCCCCGCACGACATAAATTAGATGGGACGTTAAAGGCTGTCAGCTGTGGCGATATGTCACAGCAGTGCAGCTCTGTCCGTAGGACGTCCTCTGCCTCTCCTGCAAAGTCTACCTTTACCCCTGCTTAAAAGACACCTGAGCTAGTGCCTGTTCCAACCAAGCTGACTACGTCTCCGTCTTCAGCACAGCTACCTACAGAAACGCATCAACACCATGCCTCGAAAAAGCTTTATTCAGCTCCATTTAAGCCTTTCGCCAGACCCATGGTCTGTATCTGTGTAGTGTGTGTATGTGTGGCATTGTGTAGATCGGTGTTGGCACTGCTGTGTTGGCTGAATTAAAAATGGTGGCAGCTTGTATGCATGGTGGCGGATCTGAAACGTGTCTGGCCCAACACTAATGTATTTATCATTAATCTTATCAGTGCTGTCTTTCCACATCATTTCAGGGCACTAGCATGATTTTTATCTCTAATTTGATGGTAATGAACCCATCAGCACAGAATGGTTTATGAATATGATGAAAAATTGCATTCATATTCACTCTGGACAAGACACGTCTCCTTATCTCATTAGAAAAGCTGAAATTAAAATCACTCTTCATTTGTGAACATCCATATTAACAACGTGTGGTCTGCAGACAGCACCTTACATCTTCAAGACAACAAACGCATTTTGAATGCCTAAAACATTATCATACAGATCAGAAAATAATTGCAGCAGAAGGAAAGCGCAAGAGGTCTATAAAGGTTTTCAGTCATCCAAGTCCAAGAATTATCAATTTGAAACTTAGTAAGTCAAACTGTCTGGGCTTCCAGTGTAAATCTCACTACCACATAATCTTATTATACCAGAGTTGCTTTATTTACTACTTTTAAACATAAGCTCAAGGCGTCCTTCATACACAGTAACTATATAATAATGATATAATAATGTTGATGCTGTCTATTTAAATAAACTCAACACAAGGTAAATATTTGAGTGAAGTTTGGCACAGACACTGAGTGAAGCAGATGCAGGGCACAGTGCCGGGCTAGCCTCTGTGTTTTTGCTGTTTTAATTGCTCAAGCAGGACTCAGCAGTGTATAGTGTGGATAAAATGTCAGTGCTGAGAGGGGTACCACTGCCCCAGGGGCCCAGTGGACACTCACTCTCCCACACACACGAACACAAATTGGATCCGAGCTCTGGATGGCGAGCCCAAATGTTACGTTCCGATTTTTACCCAATGGAGAGGGAAGGGGGAAAAAATATTCTCTCAGTGTGACCATTAAAGACATGTTTGTCACCTTTAAATGAAATGACCTACTTTTTTTGCAGCAGCTCGTGCTCTTTAAGGAGCGGTGCACTGCAATATGTTATAAAAGATTGCTTGTGTTTTCTGGTGCAAACCAACCCATAAACAGCTCTGGGGTATATCATTCCCATGTCTAAGAAGGCTAGAGGAGAGGTTACACTAAAAAAGCCATACGAGCAAAGAAGAATATGAATATAAATGTAAAAGAAAGAGAATAAACAGGTATTTTATGGTACATATAGTAAATTGCTTCCCATCTGTCAGGATGGTGAATTCACTATCTTATCATTTTTGTCTGTTGTGCTCAGCAGCACTTAAAGCATGTGTCTACACATTGTCCATATTAGCAAGTTAACTACTGTACAGTTTGCCTCCCTGCTGGTTCTTGAGTGGCGAGTGCTGACGAGCTCTTTGTCGCCCGTGCCTCTCTAAAGAGGAGAGGCAACGGCTTCTGTTGAGTTGACTGGGTGCCAGACCTTCCAGTTTGGCCTGATCCCTCAAGCATGAGCCTCACACATTCAAGCTGTTTCAACAGCCTGTCAGCTAATGGGATTTGGGAGAGGTACATTAAGCCTGTATGAATCTGTGAGGGAGAGAGAGGCTAGATGCTCATATTGCTGTGCCATATTAAAAGGGCCGGCAAAGTGCTTTTCTGCTCAATGTCTTCCTGTTAAGTGTCAGGCCACATATGCTGGGGAAAAAAGTACCAATGGTGCTGATACATTCTGTTTATAGTGCATTAAACCCATAGAAACCCCTATTTGTCCAGCAGAGAACCGTGTTTATCCCCTATGAGGCAATCTGTCCACAGGGGAAGATTCTGTTTGTGTGTTCCTCTTAACTTAAGGAGGCCACTAAAGACGATGCCATGATATAGCTGACTGATATATTGAAGATACTATTGCTCATCTTTCTCCAGGCTTTAAAAACCACAGCCTCAAAGTAGATATCACCTTAAACCGTTTATACCTTTTTACGTAGCAGGGCAATTTTTAATAGAGTGGCATTGAACAGTTTATGGCACACTTCAGAACTTAAGGCTAAACTAATCTAAGCATGAGCTGTTTGCATTCAGAGAAGCAGGGTTTGTGTTGTGTGAAGGCCAATGATATTTATTAATGAACACAATAAAATAAAGTGCCAAGCTGTGATTTGGTAAAAATATAAACCCCTCTGTCCAGTGTCAGGGGTGGCTCTAATAAAAGGCACGTCTCCAGCTCAGTACTAAATATGAAAATACATCACATAAACTCCATAGAAAAGGCCAGATTCAGCTCAAACTCTTTCTATACGACAAATGCAAAAACAAAGGGCTGTGCAATAAATCTGAGCAACGCCTTGAGCCCACTGACTAATCCGTGTGAGTAATCACAGGAATAATTGATAAACCAGATAAGATTTAATGCCCCTGTCTGTCACCGAGGGACGGCCAACCTCTGGCACTTTGACATGTGTATGGTGTGTGCAGGGATAAAGTGTGTGTGTGACTGATGGATCTGTGTTTGGGCAGATGACAGTGGCAGTGCTAAAGCGCGCTGTTTAATTAACCCTACAGTGAACTGCTTGTCACAAATGCCCATTCCCTCCTGATTGAGACTCAGCGGTTCTTAGGGAATGGCAGGAATGGGGTGGAGGGAGGGGCGGGGGCAATGGTGATAATGTGAATCCACAACACAAGATTGCTTTTTTTTATTCTATTTTATGGGTCAGTGATCTGCATTCATTATGGAGCTGGGTACACGTTCAGCTGTAAGAGTAATGCTCCTTTCCTCTAGACTCAGAACAGTTGGTAGAGGCCATTAATCTGTGACGTCTTTATCTGGTTATAATTTAAGCCGTAAATAAAGAGGGCTACCCTACAGGACTATCTCTCCTTTCATTTAGCAAAAAATTTGATGATCATCAGCTCCCTATTCCATTAGATCAATTCAATTACAATCAGTTAAAAACCTTGATTATTCTTGCCATCATGATCTATTCTCTCCCTGACATTTTGATAAAGCTGCCAATGCCTCAGCATAGGCAAAGTGTTTGTGATTTGAGCTTAGGACAGGAAAGAGGGAGATTAGCCTAGGGAAAGTTCAAACAGAAACTCTAAATCAGGGCTGAGTTTAACCCCCATTCATCTAACATATTGATGGATAGGCACACACAAGTGCGCGCACACACACATGCACACTGCCTCCCTTCCCTGATCTTTCATAGGGATAATGGATTCTCCAGACTGGAAGTCTATCAGAGGGGCTGCTTCTTCAGTTTAATCAATAGGCAGCATATGACAGTGGGTCAGCAGTCAACGTTCTGCCGGCATCCTCAGGCAGCCGGCTGATGGTTGGGCTGTAGGAAATTTGCTTAAAGCCCACACCAATTAACTTCAGGATGATGAATGCAAGGGGTGGGCGAGAGAGTACTGCCTCTTTTATGTGTGAGCTTGTGTTTAAGCAAGAGTGAAGTATGTGAGTGGAGAGTCTCAGCTGCTTTGCTAAAGCAGGGGGAGGAGAGATAGGGGTGTCTTCAAATAGATAAAACTGTCGAGCTCTGGTTCTAGGTCTGCCCACCCCTAATGATTATGTCAGTCTGGGTAAGTGCACCCACATTGGAGCTGTCAGAGGGTAATCAGTCAAAGCTGGGTTAGTAAAAGGAGCTGGGGAGACCCACGAGGCAAGGCACAATGCTGAGCCCCATTTGCATAGGGAATTACCCTAATGTTTGGAAACAAGGAGGTGCAGGGGTCAGACTCTTTTGTTGAGGTTGTCACTGAGTCCTCCTGAAATGAAGTGAACAGCATGTGTGCATTCTCATCACACACTTCATAAAGCGAGAGGAAATCTAGTTAAAGGGAGACCAGGACAATAGGCACGGCACGACATCACATTTTTACCATATGGGGAAAAACTTGCTTTACATACACATAATATGGCCCAGAGCTAAGCAAGTATAACTACTATTGTTGGGATTCTTCCAATTACCCATCCCTAAAACAGCACAATTAGATGGAAAAAAAATTGAATAAAGGTCTAAGGTAAATCCCTAACTACAAGCCAGACAAATATAAACACATAAACACTCACAGAAAGTATTTTAGGTGTGTATATATATATATAACATAAGCTACTAAGTACTTATAATCATTTCCGTCATACAAGAAATAATTTTCCCAGTTAAATGAGATAATAAAAAATATGTATTTGTTCATTTGTTTGGTTTGCTTGTGTGTTGTTTTAACTGAATTCTTTTAACCACTACAAAATAAATGTGTATTGAGTTAATAAATACCACTAACCGAGCACTTCTACATGAATGCTTTTATTTTTTGGATTAATCAGGACATGAATTGTGTCCTTAATCTTGTCCTTTTTGTCATTATTATTATTATAATGCATTGTTTTCCTCTGTTTTAAAGTGCAAATGGTGTAAAAAATTTTTATTTTTCTATTCATCATTAAAATGAAAAACATCTAGATTTGATATAAACATTTAGAACCTTCCTTCCTGTTCTGTTATTGCTACTTCATGTATTTCATTACATTACTCTTGCTCCTGCTGAGGATATTTAGGTTATGTTGCAAGGACACCTGGTCTCTTCCTTTAAAGTGATGTGCTTTTAACAAAAAGCGTACAGAATGTATAGTTGGCTGCTCTAGTGAGTGATTTTGCTTGCTTGCTTTAGAGCTTCTAATTTGCAAGGCCAAATACTATGCAGATGAACAATAAATCATATGTATGTCCTCAAAGGTTAGCAATAAATTATCTACATGCATTTTTACAATTTTTACAATTCAATTAGCTTAGATTTTAACCTGCATATCATGGGCTTCTAGTACAAATGTTTTGTACTGCCTTTAGCCCCCCCACCCCACCCCAAAATGTGGCATGAAATGTGACATGTGTGATATTAAATCAAAAAAGATTAGGGATAATGGGAGTATAGTATCTCTTTAATGGATAATGGGAGTATAGTATCTCTTTAAAGGATAATGGGAGTATAGGGACAGTATAGTACAGTACAGTTTATATGTTAAGAATAATGATAGTATAGTCCATCTGATGCAGCCCTGATCAGCATAAGGATTGCAATCACTTAATTCAAATGTGGACTTTTATAGATATACAAACCCAGTACAGAAATATGGAGAGCCCCTGAGTTTTTTTCTTTTTTTCTTTATGTCAGTCACTGGGTGGGTCAGAAAATGTCCCAAAGTATTTACTCAAATTTAACCAGACTGGCAAGGATCAATATGTAATTTTAATTAAATTTTATTTCTAAAGTGGGACATTGTCCCAAAGCAGCTTTACAAAGACATATAAAAACAGACATTACTTTTAACTTATATACATTTTATCCCTAATTTCATCCCTAATAAGCAAGCCAGGGGCTTGCTTACATCTCAGCTCCCTGAGATGTTAAGAGAAAGAAACCTTGAGAGGAACCAGACTCAAAAGGGAACCCACCCAGGTAATTTGTGTGACAATAATAAATAACCCCTTATAACTGTGCTATATAGTAGAAAAACTGCGATTTTAACCAGTAAATTCATTAAAGTTTAAAATGTTAAATATGTATTTGTATACAGTACAAATTGTACTATATACTACGTAAAAGTATTGTAGGAATGGACCCATTTCCGATCTAACCTTTAGTGAGGACAGCATCACCCTCACCCAGCATTCAGCATTTTTTATATGTGAAAAAGACATAAATGTTAGTGCCTTGTGGATAAATCATGGTAGAGTGAATTTATAAATATAATGTTTCCAAGAATTGTAGTTTCAGAGTTCAGAGTCTGTTAAGAACTATGACATTTGTCACAACAAAAGGCCACACTGATTAACTAATTGTATTCACCCTGTCTTTTCCACTGGTCTAAATATACACACAAAGATCAGAAAACCAAAAACAGCCAAATTTACAGAATGGGAGCTCAAAGAAAGGTCTAAGAGTGGCTAAAGCAAAAGCATCACGTGAGTCTATACAAGATGAATATCATCATAGAAAGCAACAGCTGCCACACTTTGAACAGTCAGAGAGCAGATGCCACTCTGATACCACTACAGATCTTCACTACTGAGACCGACTCAGCTTGATTAATGAATAGACTATCATTTGAGCATGGATATGAAGCAAATATAAGAATCTGACATCCCAGTTTACAGTTTATGTCAAAAACGTTATAGCCAGCGTATATGCATTTAACCCTGCAAACTTTAAAACTGCTAAATATCATCATTTAAAGACATTTAAAAAAATATTTCATATGATGTCAATCACTCCAAAATAAATGTGTAAGAAATTCATCATGTCTCAGAATGATTTTAATGGACCAACAAGGTTTCATCATGCACACAGATCTCAGTTTTTTTCCTCTACTGGGACTCCCACTGTGAGAACAGTCTGTGAGATCTCATTTAAGATCATTTACATCAAGATATCTTTCATTCTCCCTTTAGACAAGGCTTATCCCCCATTATAAATCGGCCCAGTGTTAAGCACAATGCATAGGTCAGCAGTTCTTCTCCTTTAATCTTTCCCTCAGCTTCGACAATCTGCCTTCAGCTCTCTTTTGTCTGCCCTTGGTAAGGATAAGCACGCCTGCCTCTTAACAAGCTTTGCAGCTACGTTTGGTATAGTCTTTCTCATAAAAGGGGAAAATTCTTCTAATCAATCCCTTTTAGTATGTTATCTGTTACTACTGACACCTTAAGTCCCTATCGATTAGCCATTACTTTGCTGGATAATCTCGTGTCAGTGGGACATTATAAAAATTAAGCCATTCTCAGGGTGCACATACCTTAGCAGCAGGGTCGATTATTTCTATTTATTTTTTTTATGTAAGAGTCTGGCTTGGCTAATAAGATTACTCCAATATGTCATACACAGTCTGAGGCTGTTTTTTTTTCAGCCATGGCATATAAAACCTCTTAAAATCTAAGACACAATGAAATCCAGTGCACTTGTATTCATATTATATTTTCATTCTTATTTACATTTCCGTACTTATTGGTTTTTGACAAAAGCAAAAAAAATACATATTAATGTATAGTTAATGAGGATGTTAATTAAATCGGTGCTATACTGAGCCACAAAATTAAATTCAGTTACCGTTCAGTTAAGCAATGTGTGAAGCTTTGTTTGGGTTCGTATCACTAGAAAGTATATTAGATGAGTGAACATGTCCAAGATCAGTCCCCATGGGTGTTGTATCTCAGAAACGTGCTGGTCCGATCCCTGACTCCAGCAACTCTCATGTGTGTGAAAGTGCCTTCGGCTTCCTCTTTAGCCCTGAGCAAGCTTTCATTAATCGATCTCATTCTGGAGACAGATGCTAATTCACACACACTGCGAATGCAGTGGCTAGTTGTCATGGACCAAAAAACAAGCCTGTTTCTCTAAACAGACATCTGGCAAGTAGCGGCAGAGAAAACCACATTGTTAGGAGAGGGAGAGAGAGGCAAGACAAATAAAATTACTGCTTGGGTTGTGAGATCGGTGGGAGCCTTCCTTGCCTAATCTCACCGATGGGAGAGCACACGGCTGTTGTAATCCAATTACAGGAGCATAAGCAATTTGTTAGACACTTCACATAATGTAACAATTTCCCAATAAACTCTGACTTGTAATAGCATTGCTGAGCAAGTGTATAAATTCTGGGAGAAAAAAGGCGGTTTAGAGAGTGCAGCCGGGGGCATGGAAAGAGCAGCAGCATCAGCAAAATCCTCTACACTCCACACACCGGCTACTAGCTTTGTTAAAACGGGTGGCTGTCCTGCATAGAGATATCGAAACCGGAAGCTGGAGAAAGCTAACCATTTTGGCAAGGTGTTTGCATTGTCAGATTGTCTTTCAGGATTCTCAGTCAGACATATTCACTCATCTCACATCACTGAATTATGCAAGTCCACATTCCAGCACATTTGCTGAGACAGAACACTTCCAAATAGTCAGAAAATCATCTGCAATAAATTCAATTTCATCACCACAATAAGTCTCAGCACAGGTACGTTATACAAAATTTCATTCATATAATAATAACATCTAAGATATACTGTAGTAATAACACTGTGAAGGACATAACCATAATTATGTAACTATATCTATATTCATCTATCACTCCATAAAAAGCACGATAACTCCCATTAAAACAATAATCATTAAATGCACATCAGAGACCATATGTGAATGCCTGACACAAGTGTGCATTCAGACCAACAAGAGCAGTTGAACTCCATCTCTCAGTTTCTCGCTCGTTTCTCGATGGCTGAGGCCACAGTGCTGTGGGTGACATATGCACTGGCTGCTGCTCAAAGCTGTTTGGCAGTGAGTGAAAGGAACAGAGGGCTGAGGAGAGAGCCCATTCCCCTGTGAGTGAAGGCAAGCAGTCAAGGTCGGAGGAGATCAGGATGGGGTTAATGAAATGCTAGCAGCAGGAGCGGGAAGGGGAAACTCCAGTGGTAATTTACAAGCCTCTCCCCTGTAGGGCTGAAGGTTACACAGCGCCTATTGGGAAAAGTAGGAAAACGGGACGAAGGGATGGAGCTACTCCATGCTACACAGCATCAAGAGAAATGTTACAACGGAAGTAAGACTTTTATAACATCCGATGTATCTTCCCATACCTGAGCTTCTTTTACTGAGACTAATAAGAAAGTTATAGCTGCACTTTAATTAAGTTAACAAACAATAGTGCTTAAAAAGCATTCTAATAAGACAGCTTCCATCATCTCTCAGTAATTTACATTGAATGATGCTATATTTGGCTTCATATGAAATTGGGAAACATCATTAGAGATCCCATATAAGATATATCAAGGCCTTGCACTCATATTTTCAATTTTTATTAAGTTGTGTCGCTAATAAAAGCCTGGACATTAGTGATCGTGGTAATAAGGCTGCTTTAAATTACAGCCCTAATTCCAGACGATGTACCCCACCATTAACGTGCTGCTGACCCAGCTAAATATTCCTTCTTGATGGGACTCCTGGCTCTGTCATAAAAATATCTGAGGTGTAATCTTCAACTGATTTACCTGCCATTTTCTCATCATCGCCTAATAAAAAGGGCAAGAGCAGCATGGCTTTGTGGGAATAGTTTGATTAGGGATGCATAATTGTACCCCGCTTTGGTCGTTTTCATGCCTTATAACCCTTATAATATGTAGTGAGAGGGACTCGTGAGAGAAGCAGAGTGCGGCGTAAGCATAGTGAGGCTGGGAGCAGTGCAGGGATGGAGGCTTTATCTGCCTCTGGAGGCAAAGCTGTTATGATGTACATCACTGGCTGAACTGGAGCCAGGGCTACTTATAAACATCCCGCATGACACATTGTGAGGTATTGACCACTTGTTCTTTTTGGTTAGATGCTCTGCTAAACAGCAGGTAAAAGTCGACTGGACTTCCAGGCAAACTGATGAGAGCTGATAAACAGAGACTGGGTGAACTTGTTAGGCAAAGTAGAATTTAGAGAGTCAACAAAACATGCTTCTTTGTTCTTTTAAGTCTATTTGTCACTTTATTTTCTAAGAAATACAGCTTTAAACCAAGTTGAGAGAGAGCTACTTTTTTGTTATGGTATTTAAATCAGTGATTGCTACTGTTCTTGTTTCAGGGAAAGTTCAAGGCATTATTCACAAAGCAAAACTGTGACACTGACATTAAAATCCAAATGGATGTGTACTCTTGTCTCTTCCCCAACTCTCTGAGGTGGAGGTAATGAGATGCTATATCACCATGATGGAGGGAGGGGAAATCTGATTAAGATGTGTTTGCATCCAACGTTTCAACTCACTGCGAAACTCATAAAACGCATTTGCTGTCTCCCCCATAACTAATGGCTGGTTTTCGCAGCTTTGACAGCGAGCCGTGTGTGTTATTTTGTCCGGGTATTATAATAATAATGAGAGCAAATTAGAACAATCAATTTCCATGGGTGGTTCTTGATTGGGGATGATGGGCAATATGGCACTGGGTAATCCATCTTCCTGCCCCTGTCTCATTAATGGCCGCGACGCCGCAACAACAGCCAATGGCAGCGCGGCACAGAGGAACACATGGGGGCCCATTCGGCGAGCCTCTGTTCAATTAGCAGCAGTGGCGATAAACAGAGTGATGGATGCAGGCTCACACATGGTGCAGCTTGCATATAGAGGTTCCTTTTAAAGCTTCTCTGTATGTATACTGCATGACTGGAGATACTCATGACACTGGATATTTTTGAGTATACAACACAGGGTAGTTCAGCATTATATAGGAGCTCTGAAAAAATAGTTTTAATCTTTTAATCTAGTAGTTTTGTATTTCCAGCTTATCAGCAGTACTTGCTATGCACACTTTGAAAAAATAAATATGCTCTCCACAAGAGGGCCTCAGTGCTTTGACAGATGTCAAGAACATGCCAGATATTACCCAAATACTTGACTGGCACAAGAACATTTGTCAGGAAACCACTGTAAATAGCATAAATCATTTAAACCAAAATAAACATTTAATTGGTGAAAGTTAACTGCGTGCTCAAAATCCAACCTACTACTATTTTTGCACACAGAAAAAGCTGAATTCCATCACAATATATCACTATCTCATGAGAACCACAAATCCTATTTCATAGGGACTTAGTAAGTCAAAGGACATCATTGCTTTGTGGAACATGGCCTCCTGTCAGGTGTGTGAGTGTCAGTCCCTGATTACATTCATCAGAAAATCAGCCATAGAGAGAGAGGATATTAGGTTTCAGGAGCCGCCATCAATCTAAGTCACTCTTAACGTGATCAGGTACACAACGTCCTCGTATTCCACACTCGAGGAGCCCTCACTCTCTCTGGCTGTAATCAAGCACAGTTCAACATACACTCATATAGTCTATACTGCCAAGTCATGCGTACTGTCAGGTGAAGTGAGAATAGGAAAATGGTAGGGATTATACAAAAAGCACAGGAGCAGATCTTACTATATGACTGTATACATGTCTGTGTTAGTGCATATATGGAAATTGGGTTCATGCGCTCAGCGACCATGATTTGCCTTTAGATATCAGTTATCAGTTTAGATATCAGTTAGATATCAGTTTTTTTTTTATTCAATATCTGAAAAATATATTTGCTTTTAATGCTACTAAATAAAAATTTAATTAATGGTAACACATGTTCGTGTAAATTTCCATAATGAAAGACTTTCCATACAAACATACATGGCAACCTGTATACAAATATATGGCATCCTATTCTAAGATGTAAAGGTCATCATGCAGGTTGTAGCCCATGCAAGTGTTTGTGCGTACCCAGCATTGTGTTGCTTTTGATTTGATTTAAGATACATTGCACAGGTAAAGAAGCTGAGCCAAAACAGTGAAGGAGGTAGAAGCATCACTGACCTGAGTAGGAATTGCAGGCCCACTGTGTTCTCCCACTATTACACAATGCAATTAAACATGGGACAAGACAGAGGCCAAAATAAGGGAAGAAAATATCGATCTAGCCCTGGAGGGACATCTGAAGTTACAGCCCACCTCCTGCACACAATAAAAATGCTATTGTCCTCAAAGATTAAATTCTGGCACATGCCCTGGCTGTGGAAATACTCCACCAATCCAGCTAAAATGGCTTACACCAAACAAAGAGATCAGTGTCTTTTATTTATAGCTACAGTTATCTTCAGGTGTAAGCAGGTAAAGTAACAGGGCATCTCATCAACTTTTAATAATCATGTTGTATAGTAATGTTGTAAGCAAATAATATAATAGCATTAAAAATGGCACATTATTATTATATAGTAAATTATAACTATTAGTACAATAATCTTTTAGGAAGTCTATATTAATAAATAGCTGTAACTGTGCTAATAAATAAAAAAAATGTTAGAAAAAAAATAATTATAAGGCTTATAATAATACTAACTTATAATCATGTAACATAAATATTCATTGTAATAACATGTGATGCACAGCTTTTATAACTTTATAATAGCATGTAAATAATTATAAAGCAACTGTCAATTTAATAATGTGTCTGTAATTGCTTTTGTAATTCCACTAGAAATGTATATTTATTTTATTGGAAGCATTCAGTGATAGCATTTTACATGTTTATCTTTTTTTCTTTTTTAAATAACTGGTCATAAATATTACGGTTGCTTAATAGTTATTCACGTGGAATTATAATGAGTAGTAACACTTGTGTTACAACATGATTATAGTTATCAGCAAGTGCATTATTAGAGTTTTATGAGCTATTATTAGAGCTGAGGAAAATGCTTACAAGGAATCATTACTAACTTACAGACAATTATAATGATTTATGAATCTGGGCTTGGCTTCATAGAAAATATTACCATGCATTATCATTATGTTAATGGTATACACAGACGGGGTGCAAATTAAAGGAAAAAACAGTGGCTCTGTTATGCTTTGAGGGGGTGTCTATTCATTTTGCTGTTATGGTTTGCCTGCACTTGATCCCTTAGAAAGAAGCATCAATTCAACTCAATATAACATTCTTCTGACTGAGCACTTTTATCCTGTAATGAAACATTTCTATCCTGTGGGGATGGTCACTACAAGCATGACTCTGCACACATCCACAGAGTGTGAGGGCTCACAAAATAGCTTGATAAATATAAAAATGATGTAAATCATATAATATAAAATCACCTATGAGAGATCCACCACCATCAGCAAAACAGATTGAAAATCTTTTGGAGGAAGTGTCCGTCAGTCCAGTTCAGTTTCAGAGACTTGAATCTATGCTATAACACATTGAAGCTGTTTGGACTATTAAGGTATAAAGAAAAGGGAAAATTACACAGCTGTTTTGTTTGACCTAATAGTAAATAAAAATATAAATAATGAGATTTTGTGGTGCCCTCTTTTTTATAACATGCCATGTAAATGTAATCAGTTTTTGTTAAAATATACAAAGTCCATTCAAAACAAAGGAGCGAATAGCAATTATGTATTGATGGCCCTCAAAAATAACGTTTTTAAAAAACAATGCAACCAATGCAGTGAATTTTGACTAGATTTAGAAACACGTCATGAAGAAACAGGCATTTCTCATGGAACCTAGAGAAGCAGTTGCTTGTGCTTTTCCCAGTGACAATGCAGAGTGGAACACTGACACAACACGGTTATCCACCCATCTTGAGCACAACCTGCATCTGCCTTTGTCAGGAAAGACTGTGGGTTCTCAGAGGCGAACGAGGATTGTGCTGAGGCATGCCTAGGGCACCAAGGATCTATGATTCGCCCTACTTTATTTTGAATCTCAAAATACACTTGATCTCAATATTTAGCTTTTTCTTACCCCAATCTGGCAACATATATACACTATAATATGTGCTAAACTAACAACATTGAACAACATCAGTCAGTCATTATCTGTACCGCTTATTCCCAGTTACGGGGTCACGGGGGAGCCGGTGCCCAGCCGGCAACT
>JAOTRJ010000043.1:16524448-16535561 GCA_028564905.1 Leptodoras praelongus | reverse complement strand
TTTTTGTTAAGTACATAACTCCACGTGTTCATTCATAGTTTTGATGCCTTCAGTGAGAATCTACAATGTAAATAGTCCTGAAAATAAAGACAACGCATTGAATGAGAAGGTGTCCCCAAACTTTTGGCCTGTACTGTATATCATATGAAAAAAAATGTGTAGAAAATACATGTAGAGAAATATTTTATCTGTGCATGTACATGTATGAGCATTTGTTTATTTTTTTTTATTTAAATCCTGGCATGTACAGCCTACTTTTTCTTAACCTGCTATTTACACTAGACTTACCCTGTGAAGGTAACTAATGGCCTTTGGAGTAATGTGTTCATGTAGAGGGATGATGTTCATTTAAAATCACAAGACACTGTCTTTCCTCCAAAAGGGTCTGGCTGCAGACATTCACTCTCAGTCTGATGCTCTTTCAGCCCCAGTGATGTCACGTGCACACACACTCTGCCATGATGAGGAAGGCGGCCCAGTGGCAAGTTGCTACTTGGCTGTTTTTGCTCAGTGTATCGTTACTATTTGCCTGCTTCATCTATGCGAGTTGAAAGGGGGCCTAAAACAGAAGCATCTTCATAATTTTCTTTTAATATCTTCACCCATTTTTTGTATATCACACTCTTACAGAGCTCTACTTAATATATTTATCATTCAGATCATCAGTAGCGTCGGCTGTTTCTGCTAATAAAATCAACACTCTCTAAACATTGTGGTAGAAAACTTTGTTGTTGAACCTTTATTTCTCCACATCATCATAATTCTCTAATCCCATCATATCTGTCTCACAAAGCTAGAATCCCATTCAGGTTCATTCATGCAGCCTAACAGTATGCTGTTTGGCAACAAGATATCCCCATAGTAGTTTTTTCTTTTTAAAAAAAATCCCTTGATTATAATTGAATTCCATCATTTCTACATGACCTTCCTGCAGTGGTCAGACTGTATAACCAGCACTGCTCCAAGTAGACCACACACACTGTACATACTAGACCCAACTGCTCATCTCAGCGTGCAATAAATAAGTGAATAATAGTACTGTATAGAATATCATCCTTCTGTATAGTGTGTCATAACTTTAGTGCAATATTCTGTGCCAGTTATTGCCATTATTAAAGGTGTCTATATTTTTATACTTATATAATAATAAATGTCTTTCTCTTTATATACTGCTCTTTATTTAGTGTCTTTCATGGATGCATCTATCCTGTTTTTCTATAGCTTTGCTGCTGTAACTGTGAAATTCCCCCGATGTGGGACTAATAAGGGCTTATCTTATCTTATCTTATCTTCTTATCTTATATTATCTTATTTTATGACAAAATCTGTATGAATTTTAGGTTTCATGTAATCTATTGAATGCTGCCCAACATTAAAATAATTTAAAGAGAACAAAATCTTGGGCTCAGTTATAATTGTATTATTAATGTCGCTTGCACACTATTCTCTACACTCACTCATGCATATATTATATATCAGTATTACATATAAATATAAATAATATAAATATTCACTCTTAAACTTTTACACATACATCTTTATTAATGTGGAAAAAAAGAATTTATTTATATTAAACTTAAAACAACCCAAAAATGAATAAATCAAATTTAGTTTAATAATTTTTTATGGTAAACAAACTAAAATGTCATTAAAAGTAAAAGGGGAAAAAAAGAACAAATAAACACAGTGTACCTAACACATTAGAATTTAAAAAAAAGGCAACTTAAACGCAATGAATGAATAAAAAAAAACGTGTACCTAAAATTAAATTATAATTAAACAAACTAAATCCAAATGTGTAAACACAGCCAGAGCACTACACCCCCTGATTCCTCCTCTTAAACAATCATGTCAGGCTGAGAGAGAATCATGTCTGCAGCCAGACCCTGCTCCCTTCCTCTCATGTGTACCTAAGCAGCTGCATCTGACTACTTCATGCCCTAATTTGCGTTGTTTATAGACCAGTTGTAGTGTAACACTCACCAGTCTGCCATGTCTTATTTAAGACTCAGATCATTATGACTAAGCGATGAGTCTTGGTTACTATACTGAATAGTCAGTTCAGTGATGTTCTTGCACTTTAGCTGACCTGAAGTCATGATCAACTCTACATCAAATCCACCTAATTTGACATTAGCACTAATATGCTCGGTGTTGAAGTAAATACTAATATCATCCTCTCCATTTACATTAACCCAAATGTTTGCATAACATCCATAGACATAAGGTAATGGCTTCTCTAGTAAATCTAGTTTACTTTGTCAAGTATACACATTGATTCTGATGATTTAGTGTAATACTCTAGGCAGAGCTGCAACTACATACTTTCTGAGGTGTATGCAAACATATTATCGGTGCCCCTCCTCCCACGTCTATGTGTCCAAATTTTACTAGTTACTATGTGTCCGGCATCGATTTGGCGCCCCCTCTAGTGCAGTGCCCCTATGCATTGCATATGCTGCATACCCCCTTTTTGCGCCACTGACTCTAGGCCATGATACAAGTATCATTATTATCCCTAAAAAATCTCTTGATCAGTGCTGATGTTTTCATCAATTCCAAAATATATATCTATCTGAAACGTAGCAACCTAATGTGTGTTCCAGTACAATAAAACCCACACCGGTTAGTAAAATTCATTTAATTTCACTCAGGACTACATCAGTGTAAAATTTACTCTTTTAAGGTCATGGAATGACTGGTATTGCCGATAGACAACTTAAATAAATACCATATCGTAGCGTGCATTTATGTAACTATACGTTTATTTATGTCCTTTTTGTTTATTTTGTTATTGCACTGACATTTATCATAGAGTGTGCTATACTTGTGTACCAGTTTGATGTTTCCTTTATGTGTAGATTTTATGATTTATCATTTTATGTATTATTTGGCTTATATAACTCTATTATTCTACTCTTATCACAGCATTATGTATTAAGAATTTGTTTTGCCCTTTCTCTCCATGCCTACAGCACCTCACTTTATCGCTGCTGGCTGTGGCTTTCCTCACCTCATTTGGTAGCTCTATGCTATATGGCTATAATCTGGCTGTGGTGAACTCTCCTGCAGGGGTAAGAGCGCACTAAGTGTGTTCATCTACTGCATGCTTAGAATAACTAACACGATTTCATGCGCTGTACGAATTTGCAACAGGTAACGGTGACAGTTAGAGGTACTGAAGAGAAGAACTGTCTCGTTGTTCATAAACACCAAAAGGTGTTACTGAAGGCATGCTGGTTTTCGGTTTGCGGAACATGTTAACACGATTGTATTGTGTGGAATTTCCTGCTAGTTTTTAAATTCAAATGTCAGCTTATGTTTTACATAATATTTTCTTAAAATAATTTAATGCCACACTGTAATGCCACCTTGAATAATAATAATAAATAGTAAATAATAAATCTCCCACTCAGAGTACAGTCCCAGTGGAGCGAGTTTTCAATAATAATAATAATAAAAAGAATAATAATAATAATAATAATAATAATCTTCTAATTATTATTATTATTTATTTATTATTATTATTATTATTATTATTATTATTACTAAAAACTAGCTCCACTGAGGCTGTCCTCTGAGTGGGAGATTTGTCAATGGATGAGGAATGTGGATGGAATGGTCTATGTGTCTGAGCCCTCACTGAAACTCTGGGAATGTGGCCAGTGATTCTGTATCATGATTCTATAAACTATTCTAAGAGCAGTAGTGGGGAATGACATCAGTCTTGTAATTATAGAAATGTCTTTATCATATTTTATTTGGCAAAATGTATAACTACTCTGATTCTCTGATAAGCTGATAAAAAGATGTTTTAAAGCAGCTTGTATAATTGTGATGTATAACATTAGTCAACTGAGTTTTTTGCCATTTTGAGCTGTGATGTTTGCCTCTAGCAGGTCTTCATGTACAGTAAGTGGGGACCTATTTGCCTTGCACCATTAGTCTGTTAATGATGAAAAGATTCAAATTTCCTTTTTTCTTTTTTTTCATTGTTGCCTGTTATATTCCACATGAAAGTGGTTTTGTTTTATGTGTCTGATGTATGCACAGAACACAGATATTTTTTTCTAACAATGTGTTAAAATTATTTTTAGCTTTTAAACTTGATATTGTGCAAACTGTTCAATGTACTCAGAATAGGAAACGTCCAAGCTAAGTGAATACAACAACTAGAAATCTAATGACGGCTGTTCAGTCATTCATTAAAGTCAGAAATTACTGTCATCCAGTTCTACTCACGAGTCTGTTAAAAGGTAACTGAACAGTGCAGCCCTGAAACTGATATGCTTAAAACAATTACGAAATTACAGATGGGGGGAAAGATAACTGCACAGGGATTCAATTAGACTGTGACTCCACAATTCAATGTGAGTAAGTGTGTGAGAAGAGTCTCAAGAATGATTGGCTTGTGACACAGAGGCTTATGCTTTCTCTCATCTAAACTTGTAAAGTAATTTTTTATTAAATGGGCACTTGATTCTGAGCCATTTGGCCTCTTGTGGCCTTTCATGATGCATATTAATATAATTTTCACTGAGGAGATTGACTCTGACAGTCCTGTGACCCGTTCCATTATTCTGAGGCACTGAGGAACCATTTTTTATGTTGTATACACTGCTGTAGTCTTTGTGCTACAAATATTATAGAAAAGTCTTCATTTGAAAACTCACTTGAATGTTAAACTGTGCCTTGTTGCCAAGCCTTGTTTTATTTGCAGTGCATTTTAGATACAATTTTAAATGAGAATTTTACAGTATTTGTTTACACATAAGACAATACCACTACCTACACAAGTAGGGCACTTTGCCTATTGACTCAAAATGACAGACTGTTACATGTAAACTAAAAAATAAATTATTTGTTAATCACTGGGTGCATCATGCTGATATTTCTCCTTTTCTTTACTTTCTTTACACATATTCAGTACATTAAGAATTTTTATAACCATACTGTTGTGAGCCGAAATGGGACTGGGCTGAACGGAGAGCAGTTGACGCTCATGTACTCACTCACCGTGTCTGTCTTCGCCATTGGAGGCCTGATCGGCTCCTTGATGGTGGGCATGCTCGTCACCAGATTTGGAAGGTGAGACAATAAGAGACCTCTTAACATCTGGTGCTGTCTGGTCACTCTGCCAGGTGTGGTACTGCTACTCCCCAGAGTTTGACAACCACCCAGGTACACACTACCTCATCTGTCACCTCACATGACCTTTTTTTTTTTTTTTTATTGTTTACCCCTGTAGATGACCTTGGTCACACTTTGGAGGAGGAACAGTGGTGTTTTGTGGCCTGTAGGCAAAAACAATTCTCTCACTAACTTCTCAGATTGCTGCTCTGACAATAAAATAAGCCTGTGTATTGTGTTGACCCAAGAGTTTATATTAATAGTAATACGCTTTTTATAATGGAATGCATATTCAGCTATGCTTTAATGTGAGAACGAGACATAATCAGAATTCTTCAGCATGCGCACACAGGCACTCACAAACTCCTTTGCTTGTCTCGTCTGCTCCAAGCATCTCAAGGGAGCCATGAGATTAGACTGCAGACATTTAAATGCAAATGAAAGGTGATGATTCACAACTCCATTTAATGCTCTAATCAATTGTGGCCCAGCAAAGTGTTTTATAGGACTAAGGCCATCATAACGCAGAGCGTGGCATAGCCGGGTGTAAATCAGAGCAAAAAGTTTGCCACCTGATAGAACTAATCAAGGAGGCCAGTTATTTAATTCGCCTCTGCAGTCGTGGAACATCAATAACCCGGTTTTGATAGTTAACCTCCCTGGTGGAGGCTGTTGAGCATTACAGCCCTCATTAATGAGCAGTGTTAAGAACAGGACTCATGTCTGTCTGTCCTTGCAGGAAAGGAACTGTGGTCAACTCTACTGTCCTGGTCTTCATAGCAGGCTCCCTAATGGGCTTCAGTAAAATCTGTGACTCACCCGAAATGGTTATTTTTGGTCGCTTTGTCACAGGAATACATTCAGGTAACATGCTGTCAGCAGCTACACAACTAAGCTGGTTGGTGAAATTTAATTAATCATGCGCTGTATCTTTTCTTTCTTGTCACAGGGATCTCTCTGAGTGTTGTGCCCATGTATCTTGGGGAAATTGCTCCTAAAAACCTGAGAGGCTTTCTAGGGCTCATGCCCAGCATATTTATCTGCACTGGGGTCTTCTCTGCTCAGCTTCTGGGCTTGCATGAACTCCTTGGCCAAGTAGGTATATGTAGAGTTGCCACCTTTTCACCAAGCCTATGCCCCAACACTCTTAAGTCAAAATTTCATTAGACTCACCCCTAATGTTTCTTCCAAAGGCCAAACAGCCTACTGATTATCAGTCATAAGATAAGTAGCTGGTATGGTGTTTACTTCCTTGATACACTAACGTTAGTTCAGAAGCTGTGGTGTGATCTTCTTCGGCAGTGTTTTTATTGAGTAGCTCAACAGATATTGACTGGTTTGTTGAGAATGCCAATGCTGTTTATGTCAATCTGATGGTTGATGGGCTCTCATGATAAAGATGCCCTCATGTTTAACTGTGAGAGAGAAATGATTTCTTGCAGATGGTAATCCAAGCCTTGAATTCTTCAATTTGAAGCCATCCTTCTTAGAAAGAGCATTTTGTCTTAGGGGATTTCTTCCTTGGCAATTTTTGCACTCCTTCATTTTAGACAGGTGGTACGACTTGTGGTAGCTCTCTTTATAATTGCCCATTGCAATAAAAAATGGCCAATTATGCTAAATGATACAGTTGGCCTACAATTACCAGTGGGACAGAGGTAGTGAGAAGTGACAAATGGACTTGACTTTATAGCTTGTTTTTCCCCCCACAATTTGAGAGAACATTGCAAAAACCAGACACCCTAACATATACCTAGACTTTCTGGGTGAGACCACATGGGTGGTGACCCTATGTACATGTCAGAATGGCAATACTATAACCTTACAGAGCAATATCTTCATACTTATATCCTAAAAATGGCCACATATAAACAGAGCTCTATATTATTGTATTACTTTGTGTCTGTGGCTGAGGATTATAAATGATTGCTTCTCACCCTCTGCTGTGTTTGACAGGAGGAACACTGGCCCCTATTTCTCTCCCTGGTGGTTATTCCGACATTTGTCCAGCTGATGCTGTTGCCATGGTTTCCAGAAAGTCCTCGTTATTTGTTGATTGAAAAGCGCAACGTCCATGCCACCATCAGAGGTGAGAGAATTGGTAGTAATAGTAACAGTAGTGCCTAGACTCTCAAAAAGGATGCATTAAAAACAGCACAAACTGTGTTCATTTTCAATATATAAATGTGTGTAGTTAAGGACAACACATTTAGTTTAACACCGTTTTAACTATGTTACAATTACACAATTTATATCAATGTATGATGACAGTAGTGGTACTACTAATAAACTTTTGATTGCTCTGCAGCTCTGAAGTGGTACAGGGCCCGATGTAATATTCAGGCTGAGATTGAGGAAATGCAGGAGGAGCAGCGCTCTCTGTTCTCCATCGAGACTGTGTCTGTCTGGCAGCTGCTGCTGGACCCTACAGTCCGCTGGCAGGTCCTCTCTGTGGTCGTCATTAACATCGGGATGCAGCTGTCTGGTATAGATGCAGTAAGTCTGTGTTTACTTTTCCATATATGACTGCATAATGTTTTATTATAGTGAGCTACACCAACAGGAAAGTAAGGCAAAATATTCAAGGTTACTGCTATGACACATGTATGAAATAAACCTGGTTCCATGGGCCTTTCAAGGGTTTGATGATGAGAACTTACCACTTGACTTCTCTAGGCTTAAAAAACACCACATAAAAAAAATTATACAACAAATAAATTCAGGAGCATTACCTTTGTGAATCGGTTTAGTTGGTTTAGCTACAAATTAATTATTCAGATGATTAAGTGGACAGAGTTGGCAGAAAGCTCATACTTTACCCACCAGAGCTGAACAAATTAGAATCCTTATTTCAAGAGTCTGTTTATAGCATCTAATTTGTTCTGCCCTGCCAAAGCAATAAACCTAGGCTATTATTAAAGCAAATTACATAGAACAAAATCTGAATCTGAGGCATAGTTTAGTTAAAGATAAAGTGGCTGTGATTTTGAAATCATTCTACTTACACTACATTGGTGGATTGAAGTTGCTGTATGATGTCCATGATGGACTTATTCGACACTTGAATGAAAACATTGGTGTTATCCGGAAAGAGCTCATTTGTCCAAATTAGTCCAACGGACTGTAACACGTTCCTATTTTGGGAGGATTAGAGCAATACAGAGAAGCAAGATTTCCCATTTTACAGGACAATTCTACACACTGCATCTTTAATACAATAACAGAAACGTGCTAGCAGTTAGGAGAAGAAATAAACATGCTTCTTTTGATTACAGAATAAGATTTAAAATATCATCAGCTAAAAGACGACACTGACTTTTGGGTGAATAATCTTGCAGGCCAGACCGTAAAAGTGTGTTAATAATTTAGCTGAAAATTTGGGACAGATTCACCACATTACATTCATCTCCCCTGCCATTTATAACAGCTGCCATGGAAACCAAGTATATTGGCTTCCTGAAAGTAAGAAAATAAATGTTGCTTATAAAACATGTCGAGCTTGTGACACAGCGCACAAGTATTTATACTTGTTAACAACCTACTGCCTTTTTACATAGAAAAGCTTAAAACCACTTTTCTCCTCAATCTGTTTTGTTCTTCTACACTCAAAATAGAGGTTTGATAGCATCGGCACTCCCAGACGTAATCCTCCTTAATCACTAGAAGCAAGAATGCAAAACCGATCTCTGAGATCAAGTTCTAGAAAGTTTCAGCTATGTAACCTGACCATAAAAACACTGGCATTTATAGACTGACTGGATAGAGTGTGAATATGTCCATATTGCTGATTCATGTGAGTTTTTTTTTTTTTTACATGTTTGCTTTCGGATGGACAGATGTACTTTTACCTTTTCAGAGTCGGTCTTTAAAGGAGATGAGACAATAGAAAGAAAGATGGTGATGGGGATTATGAGTCACAGTGAATTAGAGTATTGCAGCCAGTGTTTGTGTGTGTGTGTGTGTGTGTGTGTATCCCCACAAGGATAGGAATATCTGACAGTTTTGACTTGTGGGAACATTTGGTTGATCCCTATGAGGAATACTGCTTTCATTGGGGGGGGGACTAAAAGAGCCAAAATGTTTCCTTTTGGTTACAGAGGTTAAAGCTAGTATTACATTTAGGTATAGCATAACATGAATGAGCTGGCTTAATAAATATGTCATGGAAAGGTCCTCACAAGGATAGCAAGAAAATGTGTGTGTGTGTGTGTGTGCAGGGTAAATGGGGTTGACAGGTGGTGTGTCTTGGCTGAGTTGAACCAGAGCAGCAGGAGAGTGGCTGACCGTGTGTGTCCTCTGCACTCCCAGTAGCTCTAAAACCGTCTGTGTTTCCTCTGATTACCCCCCTGTCTAAAGTCGCATACACCCCTCCAGCGCCAAAATTGAATCTGAAGTGTTGTACACCATAACTGTGCAGCTATGATACACCACCTGTTCAAGCCAAAATCAGCATCTCCCTCGTTCTCATCCTCTCTCACTATGTTTCACTCACCGCTCTTGATTTTCACTCGCACCCTAGATCTGGTTCTACACCAATGACATTTTCGAGAACGCTGGGATACCAGCCCCTGAGATCCCATACACCACTGTAGGAACAGGAGCCATAGAGATCATCGCAGGTCTCCTAGGGGTGAGTATTTTTATTCTAATATAGTAATATGACTAGTGAAGACTGAAATGAACTGACTGAAGTGTGTACTACGCTTATGCTTGACCAATCCTTAGTCTATTTCCTCGCAAAGCGGAAGTACGGGGTGTCATTTGGAGGGAAGGAAAAGAAATGTTTATGTGATTCTCATAAAAGAATAGGATAAACAGATTATAACAAGGAAGATTTACTTTTTACGCACCTTAAAGCCACAACAGGTCATCCTGGCTTCCATAACTTGATTGCATTTCTGAGGAATGAAACATATTTGAATTTTCTGAAAGCACCGTCAATCGGCTCAAGCCTATGCAGTGGTACTGTGCTCAAGCTGTAAAGAAATCAGGCTTGTTCATGTGAGCCCTCCCTCCAGAGCCACTCTGCCTCTCCGTCATTTCCTTCTGCTTCGCTTTGCTTTTCTGTCCATCTTCTGCTGCTCACTTTTGCTGTTTTTTTTTCCCCTCCTGCTTTTACACTCATAGAAAACACTATGAGATGAAAGGAAAACATTAGAGAGATGGATGAGTCTTGTTCCCACTGGCTCCTTCTCTGGGTCACATCTCAGAGCTGTAATGGAGGCTAGACGCAGTCTCCGTCTCCCAGGCGTATCGCTTAGCCAGGATTTAGTGATGCACCATCAGCGACTGGAGGAGGCGAGGCGCGCTGTTAGTCAGGAGAACTCATTGCTGTCAGTGTCAATTGGCCCTCACTTGGGAGGCCAATGGCACACAAGAGGAAGGCTGGAGATTGGTTATAAAATTACAACTATTCATTCTGCTGTCAGCTGCTCTCCGCACCCTACTTTAAGTCAGCACGCTGCTTTAGCTCTCATCTTTTCCTTATTGTCTTGCAGTCTCAGTCATTTGGAAGTACAGTCTTAAAGCACCGATCAGAAATTTCCAAATGAGACCTCAGCTTTGAGTTTACTAACACAGAGGACAGTGCAAATACCTCCAGTGGCGACAGCTTTTTAGCACTGTTTGTATTCCAAATCATCTGTTTTGCAATATTAATGAAGTATTAATAAATTTATATAATAAAAATATTACAATTCCTTCCTGTGTTTCCCTAGTGTTTCACAATTGAGCGGCTCGGAAGAAGGCCACTGATAATTGGAGGATTTGGGGTCATGGGCCTCTGTTGTGCTGGGATAACATTTTCTCTTGTACTACAAGTGAGCATTATTAGAACTTAAACTACTATTAAAACTACATTTGTCTGGGTATATTGGGTTCATGTTATTTCTGGGCGGCACGGTGGAGCAGTGGATAGCGCTGTCACCTCACAGCAAGAAGGACCCGGGTTCGATCCCCGGGTGGGGCGACCTGGGAAATTTCT
>JAOTRJ010000043.1:16477327-16488348 GCA_028564905.1 Leptodoras praelongus | reverse complement strand
GCCCCTGAGCAAGGCCCTTAACCCTCAACTGCTCAGTTGTGTAAATACGATTAAATGTAAAGGCGTCTGCCAAATGCCGTAAAAGTAAAGTAAAATAATATGTGTGTGTGTGTGTGTGTGTATCTAGTAGTAATGGATTTCTTAATTAATTGCTAACACTAAGGCGTGGGCAGTATCACAGTATCAACTTACAAACGAATGCTTATCAAAAAAGATTGATTTATTAAAGCCTCCATCTTCAGTAGCTCTTGTTCCGTGTTATTAAGTACCCGGGCGTCGGCTGTACTTTACTTTTTTTTAACTGCTATTTAACGATCTGAAGACCTGTAAAAAGCTTTTTAAAAAGCTTTATAAGCGTTCAGAGAGTCTTAATGACGGGCCATCAACAGACCCAGTGGGTGCGGCGGAATTATGTTCTGGTGATTCAAAATAAAGTTGAAAGCGATGATCAGTTTGGATGATTCACTGGAGGCCTTTCATCTTCCACAACAGGAGAACCGTAAAAAAAATTTTGGATTGCGCTACAAATAAAAAAGGGGGAGTTGGTCCAAATGCAATCTATTTCTGAGCATGTGAATTAATGTGAAGCTGATTGTGTTATTAATAGCTTTATTTTCAATACCCATTTTAGGAATGTGCAGACATTCTTACAGCAAGACAAAAGTGTGTCGTTGTTGAGGGAGTAAAGAAGGGTCCTATTAAAGAAACACTAATCGTCTGTAATCCTTTTAATGTCTCACACTTCTCTTTGACAATACACAAGTCTGGATGGAGCGAGTTGTGGCGCTGCACAATGGCCTCGGTTTCAGCAGCCAGATCCCAATTAACAAAGTTAAACTTGCTCATCAGTTCCTCCGAGACTGCTTTACAGCGCACAGTCCTGAAACCGAGTCAGACTAGGTCAGTTAGTACAGGTAGTAGTCTATATCTGGTTAAAAAAAAGTACGTTTAAAAAAAAAACAAACAAAAAAAAAAAACAAGCAATGGCTTTAAAGTTCCAGCGATTACCAAAAAGTAAAATGTGCGTGTTGAGTTTTAGACGCGTTGTTGCTTTTGGACGGTGAAGGCAACATGAGAACATGTATTGTGTCCAGGTTTACCTCCAGCAGCCGCACTAACGCCTTTGCGCGCTCTAAGGCCTTCCCAGCTCTCGTTAGTGTTCATCCTCAGCTCAGGTGAAGTATAGTTTAAATTCATGGGGGGAAGGGAGGGGTGAAGGGGGACGCTTTTGTTCTGCTGAAAAAGGGGGCTTGTTCCTCCAGGACCAACCTACCACTTTAACCGCGGCTGTAAAGCGCGAACAAGGTTGACATTGGAGCCTGCATGGGAATGGGAGAAGAGTAGGGCATAAGAGAGGCTGCTCAGTCCAGCAGCAGTGTCCTGAAGAGACATCATCATCATCATCACCACCTTCATCATCATCATCATCCTTCTCATCATCCTCAGCAGCAGCAGTAGTGCTGGATGCATCTTCCTGATTCCACACACTGACACGGAGTTGTGTCCTCAGCAGGGACATCCGACTGGGAGAGAACGTCAGCGGAGTCCTCGCTGGACATACACGCAGCCATTATTTTGCTGTCATTTTTTTAAATGGACGACATTCAAATCCTTCTTATTTAGGTTATTTTGACCTATAGCTCTAATATAGAATTATAGATGCTTCTTGTATTCTAATTTGGGAAACCCATACTACACGGACTCGATTGGGCGTTTTTTGTTTGTTTGTTTTGTTTTGTTTTGTTTTGTTTTTCATGAAGTGCACTTAAGCTTTTCGCACTGCGCAGAAAATTGACCGCTGTCGCTTCGGGCTCGACTCAAACCTACTTTCCTGCCTGCGCCGTCGTTGTTCGTGTGCTGAGGTGTCCTTCACATTTGCGGATTTTCCTCCTCTGCTCCTGAGCACATTTCCTAAGCTACTGATCGCATCCTCGTCCTGTGATCCATCCTTTGGATATCCACGAAGATCAGCCAGCGTTGTCCATTTCCACCAGGAGACCCTGAGCTGTTATCTCTTCCTATCAGACGCTAATTTGGTCTTCTAACTTTTATCTCCGGGGTCAACAATGAGATTAATTCCGTCACGATTAAGTTATCTGTAAGTCATTTCCATCTAACTCCTTAATATGCTTATTTTCTTTCCTCATGTCTTTGCATTTATGTAATATTCGTTCTTTTATTTTTTTGTTCCCCCACAGGTTCCTTCACCTCTTTGCGTTTTGCTACTATGCTCAGGTATGTGCAACATTTAAAATGTATACTGTTAGACAGCCTAGTAAAAGCCCTGCGTGTCGAGCAGTCCATCCTAACTCATATAGGCTAACCTTTAATAACACGCACATTACAGTATAGTATAGTAGAGTGCAGAGTACTAAGGAAAGCCGCACATGTGAAGTTTAAGGCAAGCTGTGCAGTATCTTAAAACAGTAGCTATGTCAGAGCATAACTTTGTCCAAATGTAAATTACATACGCGCTGGACAATGTAAACACAGAGAAACCGGGTGCTTAATTGGTTTTATTTGTTCAGACGGATATGGACGGGAACGGGGTTCTCCTGAAGCGACCCAGCATGGCCAAGCGCAGAGCGCACGGAGCGCGCAGGGATTAGCCTTAAAAACCGGCCAAACTTTACACACTTCTGCGCCCTGTTTCTGCATTATGGCAGGAAAGGAAAATCAGAAGGGGGGGGGAGAAAAATGCCGTAGATTCCTAACTATTTATGTGAAATGATCGTGAGCATTTTCTAAAATGTTTTCTTCAGTAGCGTCTTGGTTAATTCTTAAGTCGTGCCTTGCTTCTTCTTTTTTTTTCCGGGGGGTGGAAATGTATAATGCTACTTTATTTATGTCATGACATAGCTATCTGTCATTGGCTTACTGTATTTAATGCTTTTAATGCTCACGTAATTTATAGGCCTCTGTTAAACGATTAATGAGGCAATTCTGCAGATATTGATTATGTCGTACTTAATTTCTGACAGGTAACCATTCAGTCCCCGCCTAATTTTACACAGCATGTGAATGAGCAGAGTAGGGTGACGGACCGGGTCAGCCGCAGACTCATCCGGACCTACCAGCTTTACAGCAGAACCAGCGGCAAGCACGTCCAGGTCTTAGCCAACAAAAAAATCAACGCCATGGCCGAGGACGGAGACGTGCATGGTAAGAGCTTTATATCAGCACACATCCGATGCTGTTATTATGTAATCTCTCTCTCTCTCTCTCTCTCTCTCTCTCTCTCTCTCTCTCTCTCTCTCTCTGCTGTAGTTTATTGCCACGGTTTCTGCAGCTTTCCTGTTAAAATATGCGTACGGTGAAGGAAGAACTGCATTTAGTCAGCTCTGGAAGCTGAATAAGAAGTTTTGCAGCACAAAAAAAAGCTAAATGGATTTTAGATGGTTCTGAAGGTGACTCTCTAGAGAGGCGAGTGCGTCTGGAAGAACCATTAGAACTCATCTCACTCCAGCCTCCTGAACATTTCCTGAATAACGCTCCATTTTCTTTCGACTAACTTCTAAGAGAAGCCGAATTCTTGGTTTTGCGTGAGGTTTACACACACACACACACACACACACACACACACACACACACACACATTTTGGATTTGTATCCAAAATATTCAATCAAATCAAATCAATCTAATTTTCCTGATTTTGTTTCTCTACTTTTTCCCCCCTGAACATTTATACTACTAAAATAAAAAAAAAGTAGATTAATAACTATTTAAAAACAAAAATAAAGGCAGTATACTGTATATGCCAGAAACTTCCTTCGAGCCCGAGCTCCAGTTCCAACATTCTCGTATTCGGTTTCGACACATCCCGAAGCCTTGTAATTACCAGTCATGTTGAGGTATTTTAGGAAGGCTGGCTCGGGCCCTGCGTGGCTGTGGTGACATCCGTGTCACCTGAGCATGTTGCAGAGACAGCAGGGTTGTTAACTCTGGCCAAAGTCTGACTGCAGCTTGGGGCTTGTGGTCCACCAGCAGGTTCACTGACCCCCTCCGTTTGAACCGTAACTCTTTACGATCACTAAGCGCATTGGGAGAATCGAAGAAGGTTGCAAGTGTTAATCTTTGGCATAAGCATTATGCAAGGGTGACGTTTATAGAAGTCATCTTTCCTGTACACATCTGTCTTAAAAGTAAACTAAAAAGTTATTCCAAGCATACATGTATAGAATGGTTTTAAAAGGCGGAGGCGTCCAGTTTTCAGTTCAACGAAGTAACATTTAACAACTTTATTGCATTTATTGTAATGCTGGTGAACATGTGATATGCACATATATCTAACTGTACATTTTGATTAAAATGAATACACCATGAAAATTCATCTTCATTGGCTAAAATCATACATCTTTATATTTTAATGGCCTTAAATCTTTTGCCAAGGTGGCTTCTTCCTTTGTCTAAGGGTTGAGGTACACCTGTTTTTATCATTTTGAAAGAATTTGAACTGGCATAAATCCTAAGAAATGGCCCCCTATGGGTTTTTTGTATGCTTCTGTGAGAGTCTGTGTATGAGGACTTATAGAATGTGCCTTGATGTTAAAAAATGATGTACGGTAGAGTTTACGGTGTCTCCCAGTTTCTGATCTGAGTTGAATCTTTTGTTTCACAGCAAAACTCATAGTGGAGACAGACACATTCGGCAGCCGGGTTCGAATTAAAGGAGCTGAGACGGGATTCTACATCTGCATGAATAGGAGAGGAAAGTTGATTGGCAAGGTAAGAAGAAAAACACACATTGAAGAAAATCCTGTCATGATCTTTGCTGTAACAGATATCAGTGTCAACAATTTTAGGATTAAATGGATGGATTAGTTCTGATAGCTAGATCAATAGGAAGCATAAGCTAGAAGCAGGAGACATATTACTCTGTCATATAGATCACAGTTCTCCTACTGTTCTTGCACTGGAGTATTCAAATAGGAAAACCGCAACATCCTGTGGAGAGAAGTTGTAAGCAAATAGAAAGCTTCCACATTTTCCTTTTGTCTGCTAAATGCTTACAGTTTGCTCCAAGCCTTTCCTGGGTTGCAGTATGGGATATGGAGTGTAAGGAATAGGATCTTTCCTCCTTTTTTTAGCTGGGCACTCTTGTTCCAGGGTGGATTTGTGCCTCTTTCTTGCTGTGAATGGTAATAAAGTGGGATGGAGACTCGGCCCCCACCTCCTAGCACCCCACCAGGTGGACCATCTGCTTGGCACCCCTGATCTTATGCTATCTGACATATTGGCTGCCCAACGACAGCCTGCATGAGAGATTTTTTTTTATTTGTTGTTGTATTTTATTGGTGGATATAGACTGTGAGCAATCTTCTGTACTTGATATGAGGTTCGTTTTTAATGGCCCTTTTTGTTAAGAGGTTGGAGCTAGGGTTACACTATTGATTTGCCACATGAAGGCACTGACATAATGCAAGTTTTGGAAGGTTTAGGTTAGGATGAGCTGTTGGTATGGGACCTCAGATGAATTCTTATTTTATTCTATTTATTTATTTATTTATTTGGAGTACAATAAGTGATTATAGCCATTACTGTTTAAATAACAGTTTAAATTCAAATTACGTTCAGACCACATTCTGAAAGGACCCGGACGTTACAGCAGTAGTGGATTTAAGGGTATTGCATTTTTTGAAAATAATTTTGATGAGGGTAATGTTATATTTATGATCAGATAACCGGGCTATGAAGGATTAAAAAAAGAGCATCTATGCAAGTAATTTCCTCTCTAAAAGCAAGCCTTGGAGCGTTGACCTGTGAAGAGCCCAAGGTGGATAAAAACAATTAATCTCAGAGGATGAATCTTCACTGGTGTTTACCAAAGAGGGAAAGTCATTGGTTACCGCTGTCATTTCTCTTTCTCTTGATCTTGAACTATAATGACTTAAGCATATGCTGTATGCTCTGTGTGTGTGTGTGTGTGTGTGTGTGTGTGTGTGTGTGTGAGCATATCTGCGTGGACAGGCAGAATACCTTCTGGCAGATTTTGAGATACATTTTCAAATTCCCTTTAACTGAAACATAGCTTTAAAATGAATGAGTTATCTAACTCTTCTCTATTCTTTCTTGTTTGCAGAGAAATGGTCAGGGGAAAGACTGCATTTTCACAGAGATAGTTCTGGAGAATAACTACACGGCTCTCCAGAATGTAAAGTATGAGGGCTGGTACATGGCATTTACACGCAAAGGAAGACCTCGCAAGGGCTCCAAAACCAGGCAGCACCAGCGGGAAGTCCACTTCATGAAGCGAATGCCCAAAGGACACCACATTGCAGAGCACAGACCCTTTGATTTCATCAACTACCCTTTCAACAGACGGACTAAACGCACCCGTTACTCAGGAGAGCGCTGAAGAGTAATGCAGGAGAAAAGAGGGGGACAGTGAGTGAGAGAGAGAAAATAACATCTCAGATAATGAACAGAATCCCCTTACGGACTCCTACAATGATTTTTGTACTGAGTATTAATATACCTAACATATAGTTTTTTTTAAAGTCATTTTCTAGAAAAGAAAAACACACTCTGAAAAAAAAGATACATGGGAAAAAGCTCTATTTTTGTACTCCAGACTTTTAGTACTGAAAAAAAAAAGAAAAGAAAAGAAATGTTAGGAAAGTGAAGCACATGGCTTGAGATACATGTGAGACGTCAGAACTGACATTTTAGCAGTGTGTGGACTTCACTTCACTGTCTCATTGTTTCATTATGTTTTGTCAGTTTTAGAGTAATTTATACTCTTCATATTGCTGCTCATGGGGACTTGTAGGGCCTGAGAGAATGCACTGACAAAAAAAAGGCTGTATTGAGTTACACGTACAGCCAAGGCACCTCTCGACCACCCAGTGATAAGACACCCAGCTCATCTGAGTAACCTCTGTGGCTCTTGGTACTGAATTGTCCTTGAGATAAACACAGTTAAAGCAAACAGCTTTAAATCCATATATAAATGTGGCAGCTACATTTTGATAATCAACACATTTCCTACCATGGTTTTAACTGTCGAGGCGGTCGAGGTGTGTAAATGCATTGTATGAAACATAGGAAAAAATGTTGTTCTTCGTGCCATTGTGTATGTCTGTTTTTATACATATATAAATCTATTTTTATTTGAGGATGTGTAAAATAATTTTAATGATGGAAATATTTATTTAAAAATGTGTAATAAATTTACCTTAGGATACCAGTACATGTCTGTTTATTTCTTTTATTTCTTTGACCTTATTTAGTATTCTAACTTCATGTACCTCACATTTATGTTACTTTATTTAGGGATGTCTAAATAACTCCCCAAATACAAACCATAGAACTCATATACTTCCTGTATCAAACCTACCAATATGTTTAAATTATACTCAACCAGTCACGCACGTTTCATGCATGAACTCAACATGTCTTGTCAGGTCCAGATATAAACATACATTTGCTTTTGGTTTTAATAGTAGCAGTAATTAATAATAGTTACTAAGTAATTTGCTTAAACATATCTAAGTAAATAATAAGCCATGCGTTAAGCAGGTAAATTCTAATGGATTGTCCTCCATGGATTAATATTACGTTACAGACCTATCCAGATATATATTAATAAAAGATCTATTCAAAAATCTTCAGAAACACTACATAAACACAGATCCATACCAACAGCTTAGTATTATGTAATTACATCATAATAAATACCCAATTTGTTTGTATAACCCTTCTGCTTAGTGGCTGGTACAGCCAGAGATGAAGGCACCATGTAAAGGCATCTCCCCCCTCAGTGTGTATGGAGTGGCTCAGCACAGGTCAACAGCTCAGTAGGACTGGCTCTCCAGGGGTCCTCGTGCTGTTTGGCCTCTCCTTTGGCTGAACCGGACATGCTGCAGTTCCCTGACTCTGACTCCTAGCCATCAGACAGGTGTTTTTCTTTAATCTCAGACCTTTAACACCCTGTAGCTTAATCTAATTTGAAGAGTCTACATTTTGTTCCAGGAGGTTATGCGTATTTGCAGACAGAGTATTGAGTGAGCAGTGAATGAGACTTAAGATGGAGGACAAATGTTACTATTGACTGAGATGAGTGGAGCTTACGATCATTAATCATTATCTGTCATGTTAGCAATGCTTGACATTTATGAAATATGGATGCATCAAGATAAAATACTACATAAAGCTCTTAACTGTGAATCACCATAAGCAGTAATGTAATTCCACTCCTGCGAAAGAAAGTTATAACATGGTTTTATTACATTAAGTCTGTCATTTCTGATTGCAATAGATAATTATGATTTCACCCTAATTAATAATGCACATCACTAATGTTGGAAATCAATTAATGTGTATATCATGTGCATTTTTGCAGGTCTGTTACTAAAACGTGCTTAAGTTTTTATGGCCCTGTCCACCATGTGGTCTGCCTCATGTTATGCTAGTAGTAGCTGACCCAGGTTGCAAGGGTCAAACTTGTGGAAAGGCCAGAAGCTCAGCAGGGCTCTCTGAGGCACAGCGTCTCTGAGTTTCTACAGAGGCCATTGCACTTCTACTCAGCACTATTTCACCCCATTTGCAGGGAGTTCAACTGACATATAAATATATATATATAGTGAGATAGATAGATAGATAGATAGATAGATAGATAGATAGATAAGAAATGCAATGTTTGGAATGGAAATAGAAAATTTATAAAAAAGCACAAAAAGGTTATTCAGAAAAAGGAACACATTTTTTATTATATATATATAAAATTATAAATTATATATATATAATTTATTTCAAAATCCTTGCATGCTTGCATTTTACTTATGAAAAAAAAGGATTATTTATGTTCTAGGAAGTTCTGAGACTCCCTGGAGTTTTAGCAATTTGCATTATCACTACTGATTAACAGGGCTTGAAGATTTGCCACAGTTACCCTGTATTATCTGGCCTTGGTTTCCCCTTAAATTTGTCTCAGTAACCATAAAATTGTAGAAAACCAGAGGGATCCAGCAGGTTGTGGGAAAAATCACACCTTCTGTGTAGCTTGTGATGCCATGCAAATGAGGGGCAATTCCCTTGAAAAAAGAGGGGCAAAAAACTGCTTTCATCCATTTTATTGAGCTGCAACCGTCATCCTTAACCCCAGATAAACAAACAGAGCTACCTTCTTAATTTGCTTAGGGAGCAATTTAGACTTGTACAAGGCCCCCTGCTGAATCTGTAGAATACCAGGGTGAGAGAATGAGATGACCCAGACCTCTAAGCAGTCTTAATTCACATTCTCCTTAATCCTAGCCATAAAATCATTCCTGCAAACAGGAGCTCAACTGATACAACATGACTTGGAAATAACATAAATAATTCAACTTAAGTGTCCCAGACAAATGTGTATAAGATAAAGGTTCAAGGCATTTGAATGGATCTCTAGAGTATTTCAAGTATAAAAGAATGTAAACTTTTTATTTTATTTTTCCAAAACTAACACCTAAAAACGAAACATTCAAGCTACAGTAGCTGAGTGCACAACTAGCTCGCAGCCAAACTGAAAGTCATAATTGAAATGCAAACACCGTTCAAAGGGGAGATGAGTCCCGACAGTTTAATTGTTTATAAATGGGACTTACGGAAGACCTGTTGACTTTTCCAATTGGATCTGTAATCTTTGTTTGCTCATGCATTTCTAAGGCTGATTGTAAGACTGCTCAGAACAATTACAGGCTAAATGTGTTTGCCAGCCTCAGAAAGTACCCTGTACCCCTCAAAAGAGATCAAAAGAGTAACCCCTCCTTCTTTATTTCTTTTTAGTTACGTCAATTCAGCTGGAAAGTCAACCATAAATGATTTTTTTAGAAGCCTGGGTCGTGGGGACATGGCCATTCATAGAGCCTGAATGTGGAGCTCTGACTGGTTGGGCTGATATGCATATTTCCTGTACACAGTGATCAAAGCATTCTGTCTGTAATGATAGTGTAGGGACTCTGAACCATTAAAGCAGTTTTGATATCTAGAATGTTTATGACAAGAAATCCTGGAGACTGTCATTGCCAGACCTCAGAAAGTAACAGCTTATCATGTAAAAGATATCATGTAAAAGAATTTCTAGGATGCATCAACTATTTGAGTAGCTGCATATTTTTGTTAGTGAATATGGGAGATAGAACCTTATAATACTAATGTGTGAATGTGAAGGACTTTTCAAAGAAACTGAGATGAGCAAGCCTGCAGTTATAAAAGCTCCAGTAACAAGTTCATTTAAAAAACTTGAATTTCACATGACTTGTAAAAAGGAAAGCCACTTAACAACTTGTTGCATTTTGGACAATCACATACCATAATGTAGGATCAAACAGGTCCATTGTGAAGGCAATATAAAAAGATGTCCTTCAATGAGAAACCCTGAATGCTCAGATGAGATCTCCAGTCAGACAGGCTCACCATTCAAAAAGCTGAAGCTGAAGAAGAAGAAGAAGTAGAAGAAAAACATCAATGCAGTTGGTGGAGCCAAAGTGAGGGGTGGACAGGGAGAGGAATGGGAAAAGAGCAGAAGGAAGAAAAGAACAAATTACATTCCACAAGCAGCTGAGCATGTCCAACAAGAAATCAGTGTGAGCAGTGGAGACGGGCCCTGAGAAAGGTATACAAGAACATAAAATGAAAAAAAAAAGTACATTTTTCTAGTGGAGTTCACATTTGACGTTTGAACAACATTTTTCACATTGAGAAAGCAAAGCATTTGTTGGTGTGTTTTTTTTTACACTTCCAAAACTCCTGTACTTAATCCATGAATATAAACCGAAAGATCAGCTTAACTGATCATCTAAACGTTTATTGTTTATTGTATTCATTTCATTTAATTTATTTTACTTGCTGGTAGTTTTTATATTTGTTTTTGTCTATATTATGCTTCTATGTTATTATGTTTTATTCTGTTTTAAAGTGCTATATAAATAAAATGGATTGGATTGGATTATTGTCACTGACTATAATCAGAGCGGGCGGCACGGTGGCGCAGTGGATAGCGCTGTCGCCTCACAGCAAGAAGGACCCGGGTTCGATCCCCGGG
>JAOTRJ010000043.1:16409598-16426744 GCA_028564905.1 Leptodoras praelongus | reverse complement strand
GTCCATTGTACAGTGCCTTGGGTGTCCTGAAAGGCGCTTTCCAAATAAAATATTATTATTATTATTATTATTATTATATTATTAGACTATATTTTCAGTTATTTCTCTTTTTTTTTTGTTAAGTACATAACTCCACGTGTTCATTCATAGTTTTGATGCCTTCAGTGAGAATCTACAATGGAGATAGTCATGAAAATAAAGAAAACGCATTGAATGAGAAGGAGAGTCCAAACTTTTGGCCTGTACTGTATGTCTCCTGTCTCTCGAAACTATCTGCGCACAGACCCTGCGAGAAGGTTTACAATCCATTACTTTTGCTCCTTGTTATCTGTTGGTAAGTTACCATCATTTGGTAAGCACCTTTCACTTCACCCAGCAACATCAAGTGAGAAATTGTGATCACCTTAGCTGTAGGCTGGCAACCAGCCAGGAGGGAAATACATTTTAAAATGTCTGAACATCCTGAACCGACATAAAAAGTGAGACGCGTCCTGTAGTAGTGTTTTCCTAACTGAAATGTATTAACAGAGAAGATGGTTGAGAAGAAGGTTTTCCTAAAATCTATTGCTGAAGTGTTCAGGTAGACTGTAATATAATATAAAATCTAAAATATCTTGTCTGTTGGGTTAAAGCTTGTGGATCTTTGTGGTAAAGTCACTTTAAAACAAGCATGTTTGGATGAGACAAGTCCAGGACGTGCTCGCTTAGTGCCACTGCCTTTTACTGAAACACAAGCGTGTCTGTTCACAGAAAATCAGCACTGGGTGTATTTATGGCTGTAGCCTTTGTCACTGTATTTGATGATTTCTGAGTAGGGTTTGAAACACACCATCTCCACCATCTCTTAGTATTTCTTAGGCTTTACTATTCAAATGCAAATTTGTTTAAGTAGGAACGATCGTCGACTGATTTCCTTACATCGGATCTGATTTCTGATCAGATTTCTTGTCATTGTGACAGCTCGATATGTTTCCTGCGTGTTTGGAAGTTTTAAGTTTGATCATCCGTACAAAGCAGCATTCCTTCGTTTCTGCTTACACAAAGAGATTCTTTTGAGATATTCTAGGCATCTCTCTCTAAACTACCTGTAGACAGACTTGTCAGAAGTGTTGCAGTGGTCCTTTATGTGCTTTTTTTTTATCTGTTCCTGTTGGTGAATTGCAGTAATCCGTGATGATATTTATACATGTAGTTTTTCTTTCTTTATTGGATGAGTTTGAGTATGAAACAGGGCTCCGGGTTTTGGAATACACCACCTCTTAGTGTTAGGAGTTACTATTTAAATGCAGGCTGCAAGTGTTTTGCTGCAGGATTCCAACTCATTTACTTGCAGTGGTTTAGTAGATTTATCATTCCTGCATTTCACCTGTTCTAAGCATGTAATTCTCAGCCTTTTGCTCTTGTACTGATCTGATATTTTTGAAGTCTGGATGAGCTTTGAATCTTCTGAACACTAAGGACACTTGTTTATTCTGACAGCGCTGTTAGATTCTTGAATCGGATTGGTCAGGAGTAGGGCTGCCACCAACATTATTTTTGGTAATTGAACAGTTGTATTAAAATGTATTAAAACTAATAGTAATTCTTAAAAAAATGCTTATTTGCAACCTTTTACAACATTAAAGAACCTTTAAGAACTAGATATAATTAAATAGCAGGGCACTAACTGCAGTGCAATAGGGCTTACATTTGTCAGATAATCAGTGGCACCGTCAGAGCGGTTATGTCAACCAAATGAGATACCCAGAATAATGTGAGGTGACACTTTTTCTGGTTCCACACCCATTTTTGCAAATACACTATACGGTCAAAAGTTTGTAGACACCTGACCATTACACCCATATGTGGGACTTCATCATATAGTTACAAAGTTGGACACGCACACTTGTATGGGATGTCACTGGATGCTGTGGAATTACAGTTTCCCTTTACTGGGACTAAGAAAGCCAAACCTGCTCCAGCATGACAGTCCTGTTGTGCACAAAGCAAGGTCCATGAAGACATGGTCTGTCAAGGTTGGAGTGGAAGAACGAGAGTGACTCGCACCGATCTCTGACCTCAGCCCCACTGAACACCTTTGGGATGACCTGGAACGCAGAGTACACGCCAGCCGTCCTCGCCTGACATCAGCGTCTGATCTCACTAATGCTCTTGTGGCCGAATGAGCAAATTCCCACAGCAAATCTAGCGGAAACCCTTTCCAGAAAAGGGGATTTTTCACAAGTCACATAAGGGTGTGATGGTCAGGTGTCCATAAACTTTTGCCATATATTGTATAGATCTTACCAGCATTTCAGGTCTCGGGTTTTTTTTAGATTTTGAGCGTACCAGTTCAGAGTAATGCCAAAGCTGATGTCCATTGACTTGTTTACTGTTTGTGTGAATCATTTTCAGTGTTGGAATTGCCTTAAAAGCTTTGCAGTTGACCGTTAGGTTTCAGTGCCTGGAATCATTGAATCTGCTGTTTGTGGGACTTCAGCATGAACCAAAAGTAGTATGGCAGCTCGATGACTTGACAAGCGAGTTCTATTTTATTATTAAAATATTTCTATTATTATATATCATGTATGCTAAGAAAATGAAACAATGTAGTGCCTGTCATCGTTACTGGGTCAAAAAATGTTCACTTACTAGCTAATTGTTTCAAATATCTTTGCTACTTGCTGACAAGCACTGCACAATGCTTCATGACATGAGCTGTGTGTTCGAAGTGAGAATCCGTTTATCTTGTAGACTAGTCATTCATTTGAGACCATGTTCATTTTCGACCCATACAAAGTACCACATTTTGTTCCAGAGTAGCATGAGATAATATTTTCAGATTGGGCAGGAATGTTTAATGCATATCAGCATGAAAGTACAATACACTTAGGAAATCAGATAGGGCAGGATCATCTGAAACAGTACACAGTGTGAGCAGATTGTGCTTCCACTGTTTTGTACATTGATCACAAACAAATGATAACACATCAAAAATATTACTCAGATTAAAACACAAGTCCTTAATTCAACAACATAATATAATGTAAAGTGTTCCTGTACTTCTCCTGTACTACTCATTCTCTGTGATAAACATGTCACGTTCATGGAAGTTCATTCCACCGCCTGGGGGCCAGGAAGGAGAAGAACCTTGACTGGATTGATATCTTGTTTCCTGAGCGATGGTGGGTTTCATTGAGAAGTGCTGGAGGCTCTGAGGGAGTGTGTGTGCCGCAGAGTGAAGCTTTGTAGGGCAGTAGTAGGGCACTGGGTACGTTTTTGGCCTTGTAGGCAAGCATCAGTGTTTCAGTTCGAATACAGGCAGCTACAGGAAGCCAGTGGAGGGAGCAGAACAATGGAGTGGTGTGGGAGAAGGTTGAAACAACTTGTGCAGCTGCGTTCTGGATTAGTTGTAGAGGTCAGAGAGCACACAGGGTCATGCCAGCACCGAGTTGCAGTAATCCGGTTTTAAAATCAAAGGGACTGAATAAGCACGGAGTATGGATATAAATGGTCGGATTCTCCTGATGACAGATTTCCAGCTGCTATAACGTAACGGACAAGTAATCATGTGTTTCCTGGCTGTTCCACAACATGTATTAAAATACAGTTTGTCCTTAATTAATAAATAAAACATCTTGTGACATCCTGTTACAGGAAAAAGAACTACCAGGGTAGTTCTGGCTATCCACACATGATGCCACTCCATTATTGATGATTGATGATTGATTATTGGGTTTTTGCAGGTCAAATACTCACCTGCCAAATGTGCAAGGCCAGTAATTCCCAGGAGCTAATTGCAGCTTTATGAAGCCCATGTTTGTGCCCTCAGCCAAATTTAATGCCAACATTATGAGGTGATGGAGCACTGAAAATAAGTTAAGACTGGAAATCTTGCAGAAGCATTTGGGGTTTAAAAAAAGTCATCAGGCTGATAAACATTATTTTTAATCGTAATAATAAAATATTTACATTTCATTGGACAGAAGCACCTAAATAAACAAATTAATGATGGATGAAGCTGAACCTGTAGAACAATTTCTTTCAATTTCAATTCCACTGCTTGGCACTGGAATTGATGTTAAGTATGTAGACACCTGAGCATCAAACCCATATGTGCTTTTTGAACATATTGTGGATCCCTCCCCTTTGCTATTATAATAAACGCCACTTTTCTGGGAAGGCTTTCCACTAGATGTAGGGCAGGCACAATGGTTAAGGTGTTGGGTTACTGAATAGATGGTTGGGGGTTCAAGCCCCACCACCACCAAGCTGCCACTGTTGGGCCCTTGAGCAAGGCCCTTAACCCTCAACTGCTCAGTTGCATAAATGAGATAAATGTAAATCACTCTGGATAAGGGCGTCTGCCAAATGCCATAAATGTAGATGTTGGAACATGGATGTTGAAGTTTTGTTCATTCAGGCACAAGAGCGTTAGTGAGGTCAGGCACTGGTTTCAGGTGCAGTTTGAGTTCCAGTTCATCCCAAAGCTGTTCAGTGCGGTTGAGATCAGGGCTCTGTGCAGGCCACTCGAGATCTTCCACACCAGCCTTGGTAAATCATATCTTCACGTTACATCTTGTTCCTGTTGAAACAGGTCTGGACTTTTTAGTTCCAGTGAAGGGAAATTCAATGCTACAGCATACAAAGACAAATTGTACAATTGTGTGCTTTGTGGCAGCAGTCTGTGGAAGGCCCGCATATGGCATGCAATGTATTTAGGGCTTCTGCGTGTGTCCTTCAGGAAAACAAATATAGAAAACCATGATGCTTTGCTCAGGCCACTACACAAACATGAGTTTGTTGCCACATAATATCGCTTGGAAGACTGAGTGATTTTATTTTTTTTATGAATGCTTTTTCAGTAAGTAAAATATGCAGCTCTGAAGATTAAAACACCTTGAGTGTATTGAGTGTAAAGTTTTTGTCTGTGTGTGTCAAGTTCCTGATAGAGTGACAGGGAGAGGCAGCACTGTCATCCTGTTTACTTGCATTCCCTGGCATGGATCACTGTGTTCTAAATGTTGGAAGTGGGGTGTGTGTGTGTGTTTGTGTGTGTGCTTGAGACCAGCCGTCAGACTGGGGATACAAACTGCACTGTGCTATGTGTGGCTGCAGAATAGCCTGGACTTGACCTTCCTTTTGTGTCCGTGTCTGTAAGCGCTACGTTCTCTCGGGAATACACTATGCCTTTTCATCCGGGTCTCCACCAGGTAATAAAGGACCGACCCGCAAGGTCCCTGTTAATGTTGTTTACTGGCAAATGATGATCCTTGTGTAATTATGCAGATGATTGTTCTGTGATGTAATAACGATGTGTGGTGTGACTGCTCTGCTTGATAAGATACTTCAGTGAGGTGATCAACAATTTTGTGTTTCACTCAGCTCCTGACTGGTGGAGAAGGTGTTTATTTTCAACTGAACAATTTTCTCAGGACATCCCATGTCCACAGTTAAAAATGCTAATGCTAGTACTTTTTGAACATCTTTTAATTCGCATATAGTTTTATTTGTATTCCTATTGTTATAATGCCCAATAGGCAGCCAGTTTTATTTGTGAAGAGTCAGACAATGAATACTGAACTGAGTCTTGAACAAAGTAGGGCTCATGTTTTTTTTTTATTATTGTTTCGCAGACCAAAGGGCTGTGCGTCGGCGTGAACAACCAGACCTATATCTGTGAGTCGGGACACTGCTGTGGAGAGTCTCAGTGCTGCAGCTATTATTATGAGCTGTGGTGTAAGTACTGCTACTACTTCCTTATTGTTTAGGGTCAGCTGAGTCTGTGATAAATGTAATGTACAGGTTCTGAGTGATGTAGGTCATGTTTGAACAAGCATCGCCCCCAGCTCAGTGTGTTTGCCTCAGGATTCCTCTGTACCTTAAAGGACTTTCAGAAAGAGAGGTATAGGAACAGCAGCAGAGACTACACATACACCTATGGCAACGGCTGTTGTGGATGACTGTGTAAATCTATTACTTTTAATACTGAATGCATGTTTTGATTTAAATCATTAAATTCTTACAATAATTAGTCTGAGATTATGTTGATGGTTCTTTACCACTGAGTTATGAATGTTTTATGACTTTCATTTCCTTCAAAGATTAATTATAAACACTAACCCCTTTTGTGTATTTTCTTTAAACTCATGTTCTTTGGGTATTTACCATTCACTGCATGACTTCATATAGATCAAATCAAGTCACAAGACACATTTAAGAATAGTTATACAGTACTTCTAGTCATGCAACTCTGTGCCTCTTTAGGGTCAGCCTCCCCTCTCAGCAGGATGTTTATTCCTGATATGGAAGTTAAAAGCTAATCTTAGTTAAGCACTTTTGTTTTCTGTTTTAGTTTAGAGTCTGCATTTCAACTCAGTCCAGAGTTAGAGAATGCAGCATGTGATGTTGTGTTACTGTAAAGGACCTCTTTTTCCTGTAATGTTTTTCTTTCATGGATATTAGATCCAGTCATGCTTTATTCAGGAATTTTAACATCACACAAACATATTAAAACTCAAATTATTTGCAGGGCTGATAGTTTATACTTTCACCACATACAGATCAGCTGTAACATTAAAGCCACTTGCCTAATATTGTGTAGGTCCCCCTTGCGCCACCAGAACAACTCTGACCCATTGTGCCATGGGCTCAACAAGACCTCTGAAGGTGTGCTGTGACATGACACCAAGACATTAGCAGCAGAAGTTGCGAGGTTAGGCTTCCATGGATCAGACTTGTTTGTCCAGCACATCCCACTGACGCTCGATTGGATTGTCATCTGTGGAATCCAGTGTGTTGTATTTTCCTGCTGAAGGAGACCGTTGCCTTTAGGGAATACTGTTACCATGAGGTGCTTGATCTGGAACAATGTTTGGGTAGGTGGTACGTGTCAAAGTAACATCCGCATGAACCAGGACCCAAACTTTCACAGCAGAACATTGCCCAGGGCATCACACCAGCTTGCCTTCTTCCCATAGTGCATTATGGTGACATCTCTTCCTCACCTGCATCCGTCTATCCATGTGATGTAAAAGAAAACATGATTCATCAGTCTGACAGGTGCTTTTGGTGGTAGACAGGGGTTAGTGTGGTCAGCCACTGACAGCAAGCTGTGATGCACTGTGTGTTCTGACACCTTTCTATCATAGCCAGCATTAATTTGTCAGCAATTTGTGCTACAGTAGCTTCTCTGTGGGATCGGCCCAAACGGGGTAGCCTTCCTTCCCTACGCACGTCAACGAGCCTTGTGTACACATGACCCCATTGCTGAGTCACTGATTATCCTGCATTAGACTACTTTTTGGAAAGTGCTGACCACTACATCCCAGGAAGTCCCCAGAGACCTGCTGTTTTGGAGATGCTCTGACCCAATAATCTTGCCATAGCCATCACAATCCTCATGCTTGCCCATTTTTCTTGCTTCCAACACACCAACTCCAAGAACTGACAGATTACTTGCTGCCTAAAATATCACACACCTTTAAAGGTGCCATTGTACTGCGATAATTAGGGTTATTCACTTTATCTGTCAGTGTTTTTAATGTTATGGCTGATTAATGTCCGCAAAACACTTCAGGAACTCAGTCACTTCCAAAGACGTCCTTATCACATTTCTGTAATGTTCTACAAATACACTGAATCGAGATCACAGTATCCTATAATACCCAAGTGTTAATGCACTGATTGTAGAACCAGTGGAACTTTGGAAGTGTGAGACGATAACGCTCCTCTGTAGAAGGATGCAACTTCTTCTATGTGACGCAGTTCACTAAGGAAGCAGTGACATTTGTTGCTCAGTGCTGTTCACACCCACTGCCAAACCTGCAGCATAATCAGATTACTGCAGAGACTAGGATATCACCGAGACTGATCTCATCTCTGTGATAATTATGGCATATCATCTGCTGAGTCAAGGGTTACAATTGGTTGTTTTTCATCTAGCAGCCAATACAGCTGGTCCTGACAGACTTGTCCAAGTGTAACTCAATCAGGTCAAGTTCCTGTAAACAGATGCCTTGTGCCTTCCTATTTGGAGAAGTAAAGCCCACTCGCCAGAAATGGCTGTGCTTTATTGGGACAAAGTTTCACACGCTCAGATCTCATGATGTCATTGACCTACACTGGCTTTTCCACTGGCTAGCAAGAATTCCTGCTCAAAGTTAAGCACGTTCTCCTCTGGTGGTTTGATGCCAGTTGTGTCTCCAAGATTATTCAACAATACGGTCTGCTTATGATTTGATTCACGATACTGAGTTCACAATTACATTTTCTCACAATATATTAAACAAAGAACAATTATGAAAGTCAGTTCTTTTTTTTAGTTCTGAAGTGTCAAACAATGCACGTTTTTTTCAGCTTTACCGTGTCTTAAATAACTGAGTGAAAACACTACTTTTTTGAAGAATGACCGTTGAAAATAACGTGTAGTAAAACCTTTAACAAAGAATTCGAATGAAAAGAAAGCAGTAGTCATCCACCTCACTCGACCTAACAACCGAGTGACACGGTTTACGCAGTCCTGCTAGGGAAGTAACCTTTAAGGTGTGGGCAAAACACATTGTGTGGTGCTAATCCAGCCTGTTTCACTGCTATTTCGAGCATTGTCTGTAATTAAAGCAGTGTTGTGATTAGCTTTTTCAAGCTCCCACTCCGAAACGGCCATTTTCCTTGGCTATGTTTAGCCCGGTGTGTGCCTCAAAAAGAGGGCGAGTTTGGAGTAGGAAGCTCGGCATTTCCCATCTCATGTGCCGTTATAGTGGCACAGCTCTGGGTAGCCGTTGTACTCCACCCGCCCATGGTTATCGCTACACCTTCTGCCTCTGTCAATGCATCCCATTTGCTTTTGTTTTGAAGCTGCCTGGCTGTTCATGAGGCTGAAGACTGGTGTATGAGAGCATGACGTATGACGTGCTAGTGAGGATGGAGCCCTCTACTGTTAAAAAAATGCTATTACATACATTAGATGGTGTTATAAACAGAGTGCACATGATATCATCCATCTCCATGATGCCCATCGTCACATTTTTGCATCGTGATGCATCATGGCACGATGTATAGTCGCACCCCTAGTCATTTTATATGGGTGGAATCACCACTGTATGAAAATATTTTACTTGTCTTCGTCTTTAGGGACTTTACCATGAATTAAAGTGATTCCACTCTTCTTAGTCAGTCCTGAAAGGAGCATGCCATGTGATGCAGAAAGTGCCAGATTGGTTCAGGGTTTTATTGATTAATGCTGTATTTGACTTGGAAATTCAGCAGGCAGAATTACTTCGTTTTCAAGCCTTTGAGTGGGGGAAAAGCCTAGGTTTATCTTTTGATAGGAACAAGCTAGCTGTGATGAGTGCTGCACAGTATACTTATCATGGTCAGTGTTACAGATTTGCTGTCTGTTTATTGATCTAAAGCAAATACAACATAACACATTGAAGGGCAAGTAATGCCACTTTCTGTCTCTTTATAGTGTGATCAGCTGGGTTAATATTGCATTACATGCTGAACTTGTGGTTGTACAGAGTTCCTGAGTAGGAGTCAATGGCCAAGGCAGATAGATAGATAGATCACTTTTTTTAATCCCAGAGGGAAATTTGTGTGTTCCAGCAGCACTCTTCCAACAAGAGGCAAGATCGAAATAAATAAAATAAAGGTTGTAATAAAATAAAGAAATAAAGGTTGAAAATAATGTAGCATAAATATTTTGGAGAGAAAAGCAGACAGAGACAAACGATCAAAATCTAATCAGTTGTCTATGATGGCATATTAGGGCCATTGAAGGTAAAAAAAATTCCAGTTTTAGGTGGCAGTGATAAACACCTGATTAAATATTCAAACAAGCACAGTTTAAGAACTTGAGAAATATTTAAGAACATGAGGTTCCTGGGATTCTTAAATTGCACGATCTCCTCAAGTGCGGCATTAGAAAATGCATTAGAACATAATAATAATAATAAAATAATAATATTGAGATGTAGTGCAGGATGGCAGTATGGAAAAAGAAATACGTTTATGTTACATGTATGGCATTTGACAGACACCCTCATTCAGAGTGACTTACATTTATCTCATTTACACAACTGAGCAGTTGAGGGTTGGGGGGCCTTGATCAGGGGCCCAGCAGTGGCAGCACGGTGGTGAACATTACCTGAAGCTCTTGATTTGACTTGCATTGTGCTGCTGCTAGATTAGTTCCCTACAAAGTATTCAGTTCTGGTCTTTTTGAGTGATACAGTGAAGACATTTGGGTTTGAGATTAAAAGTTGAATAAAACAATAGATCTGAATTCCAGGTTTAATTTCCTGATATTTACCACTTTTCATGTGTGCAGAACTATTGGAACATAGAATTAACAATAATATAAATATTTGGTTGCATATTCCTTGCTCGCAATAACTCTATTAAGCCAGTGACCGACTGACATCACAAGACTGTTGCCTTGCAAACCAAGAGCTTCCTAAGGCAAAGAAATAGAATGATCCTGAATGACCGAGTCAGTCACCTGACTCCCAGCACTGAGCTCAACAAATTGTGTATCCTTTTCACTTTACTGAAGATAGACCTGGAGGCAGAAAGACTGACAAACAAGCAGCAATTGAAAGCCTGGAAGCTGAGCATCTGGTGATGTCCGTGGGTTCCAGACTTCAGGCAGTCATCAGCTATACATAATTTGTACGCAAGTGCTAAAAATAATTTTTATGTCTATAAGTGCTAATTTGTCCAATTTCTTTTGAGCCTGGGAAAACGGAGGGGGTTTTGTAAACAAGCTATATTTGAAAGCTGAAAGTTTAAACTTCAGTCACACCCTGACTGCTTCATTTCAAATCCATTACAGTGATGTAAAGAGGCAAAATAATTAAACAATTAGGTTGTTTATGGACTTAACTGTATATCCGTTTTTGAATGATTGTTGTTGTTATTAGATTTTTTTTACACTTAATTTACTTCTAATACCTCAACTTACATCTCTAAGTATTAATAAAAAAACTATTGTTTCAAGTAAACACATTATCCACACACACACATGCTTAAGAGAGTTTATTAAAATGCAATAAAAACTGAAATCTGTTAATTTTTTAACATTTGTTAATTCACTTGAAGCTTTATTTTTGAAGAAGAACATGAAATTGTGTTATTTTGCATGATTACATAAATGCAGTCTGCCTTTTTAACCAGCTGAAAATTAAGTTCTGTTTAGATATAAAATTAGACTGCAGTATTTTTTTTTGTGGTGATTTATGCAGTAATCTAACATGCTGTGATGTAACAGTGGACTCATTGCTAGAAATATTGCTGAAAGAACATTGCTGATTCTTATTGATGGAAAGGAAGATCCACTTAACTGGTGGAAAATAAACAGGAAATTCTTCCTTATCTTAGCAAAACTTGTGTATGTGAGAGCGTGTGTGTGTGTATGTGTTTGTCAGTACCATATTTAAAAGGCTTTTCAGTATAGAGTGTAGTAATTAATGCTCTCTGCTCATTCCTAAAAGCCATAAAATGCTAGATATGATCGTTTTCCTATCAAAATGCACACAACCATATTAGTTTAATGTTATTTATGTTTATGCCACAGTGCTGCTGGATTCGTAACTCAGAAGGTGTGGATTCATTTTCTATAATCGCATAGGTCTAATCGTTTTTCCACCTGTTACACAAGTGTTTGGATCATATTAATGCACTCTGTTTAATGTTATTGTTTCTGTTGGAACAGCTCCTTCATAGGGACTAGAAAGGCAAACACTCCACACAGCCTGTGCCTGATAACAAATGGATTAAGAGATAACTGACACTGACTTGTCTCATGGATGTTAGATTACATTAAAATGTAACTGCAGATGATATAAAGACTAAAGCTGTTAATTAAGAATGTATAGTACTAGCAAACACAAAGCGTATTTTTATGTTTTAGGGTTCTGGCTGGTCTGGACCGTCATCATCATCCTGAGCTGCTGCTGCGTGTGCCATCATCGCCGCACCAAGCATCGCCTGCAACAGCAGCAGCGACAGCATGAGATCAACCTCATTGCCTACAGAGAGGTTCACAACTACACCTCACTGCCTTTCTACTTCAGTGAGTAACCTGTTGATTTCTGCTTTTCAGCCCCCCATTGCTTTGCCTGCTGGGTAGGCTGTTTGATCAGTTAAAGGTTTTGCACACAGCGCTGTCCCAGAACTTTGACAGCAGTGTCCACACATTAGCATCTTGTTAAAACAGAGAGCCAGTTACATTATTCTATTCAAGAAAACAAAGTAATCCTTGGGGAAAAAAATCAAACACTGTTTTCTCCAGTTTCTTATTTATAACCTGTATTTTTCTCAGCTGTTGTTTGCAGGATGTGAATCAAATAAACCTGTGTTCAGTAAATGTACCAGTAGAAATAGTTATATCTGACTCCCATCCAAAGCCACAACATTAAACGTTTACATTTAAAAAACACATTAGCAAATGTCAGAAATTAACTAAGAAACTAAAATTGTGGATTTGTGATAATGTATTGAAATTTGCTGGAATTGATGGAGTTGCTATGTAAAAACTATTTGTTAAGATCAGTTTAGTTGTATATATGGGTTAGTCACCAAAATGGCCAGGTATGGAATGCGTTAGTTGTGGCTGTTTATGAAAATGATACCTGAAAGCCTTTCCCATCCATTCTTTTTGCTTTCTAGGGTTTCTACCCAGCTACCTCTTACCTGCATATGAAGAGGTGGAGAACAGACCCCCAACTCCTCCTCCTCCATACAGTGCCTCACAACCAGGTCAAAGCACAGATTCAGTCAGCCCTGAGCAAACCGATGAGCTGTGCCCATCGCTACAGACAGGCTCGACAGCCGCTGCAACAGAGAGCAACTCCACCGTGCACTGCATTGAAGAGACCAATCAGCCTTCTGCTCATCGGCCAACAGGTGATGCGCACAAACCCTACCTGAGCTTTGAGGAGGATAGCCAGCAGCAGCAGGTTGCATCCGCCACTTCACCTGAGATAACTAAGAATGGCAAAGAGCCCTCAAGGTATGGGGATCAAGCGCTGGATAGTTGTCCCGAGAGCAAGGACAAGACAGTGGGGCGCCATAGACGCTTTACTGGAGACTCAGGGATCGAGGTGTGCGTATGTAGCCGTGGGCCAGGGGACGGAGAGGATGAGGAAGAGGATGAGATGAAGGAACTGGAGGGACTTCTGTACAGAGAGGAGTTAGAGAAGCAGGACTTCTGTGATACTTGTAACCCTCATAACGATGGCCTTCAAGGGCCAGGGGACGAGGAGCAGGGCTTTGCTGGTCCCGAGAGGAGCCCGGAGCACAGGGAGCCTCCTGTCCAGCGCCTCCCTATAAGTCTTCAGTTACACACCATTAATGAACAGGAGGCTCCTCAGCACGGCAGCAGTGCAGATCCCCAAAGCTAAGCATCACCACATAATAAAGTGACTCTTGTGGTTTGCTGTCTCCCTTTATTTTCTCACCGTACTGTTGCTTTAGCTGTGTGTCGTAAGTGTGACTGTTATGCAGTGTTGTTAGATTCTTCTATGAATCCAGCAAAGACATTTTCAAAGACAGGCTGTGTTCAAGGACACTGCAGAAAAAAAAACTAAGCTAGGCATATAACCGCTGCTTACCACTCTGAAGAAGTTGTAGGTTATTTTAGACCCAGTGAGGGTCTCTGCTCATGGTCAGCAAAGAAGGGATTTCAAAGGCTGATGTCAATATTTAAATAATGAATGATTTAGGAGTTGCTGTTAAAAGCTGACATTGTGTTTGTATAGGGCAATTCAATATAAATGTTCAACTGGAATTCATTTTAAACCTGAAATACACACAGATATTTGGCATTCAGTTTGTTATTCCCCCTTTTTAGTAAGGTTTTTATTTTTGTATAACGTTAGACAAAGCCACTAGCACAATTTATACAACTGTAATCTGGCTGCTAGGTGTAAACAAGATGTTTTTGTTTATTTGTTTTTGTTATTTCTTTCAGTCCACCCCAATCTTTTAGTCTAGCACTGTCGTCGGTACAATTATTTAAAAAGTTCCCTTTTTTTTCCCCCCCCAGAGCTGTTTTATTTTTTATTTTTTTTTCATACGCTACATGGCCAAAGCTGAGAGAATGCCTGACCATCACACCCATGTGTGTGTCTTCCCTAAACTTCTGCCCCAAAGTTTGAAGCGCACAGTTGTACAGAATGTCTTTGTTTGCTGTAGCATTATAATTTCCCTTCACTGGAACGAAGAGGCCCAGACTGGTTTCAGCATGACGGTTCTCCTGTGCACAAAGCACAGCATGCTTTGTCAAGGTTGCAGTGGAAGAACTCAAGTGGCCTCCACAGAGCCCTGACATCAACTCCACTGAACGTCTGACTGCACATCAGGCTTTCTCACTTGACATGAGTGCCTGACCTCACTATTGCTCTTGTGAATAAATGGGCAAAGAGGAGAGGTTGTTGTTATAAGGGCAAAGAGGGGAAGCAACTCCATGTTAATGCCATTGCTTTTAGAATGGGTGGTCAGGTGTCCACAATCTTGTAGCCATGTAGTGTATTTTCAACAAAGATCTGATCTAAATGGCAAACAGACTTAAGTGGATCTTTGCTATTAAAAAAAAAGGTTCACATCTAAACAAGGAACTTAAAGATGAGTTAAAGATGAATAACAAATTTTGCAATGCTAGTCCTGTGGAAGGCACAAGATTATGCACTGCCTCCGTCTTCTTCTGTGTAGCCTCTCTTACTTCCTGTCAGTTCTTTCTCCCCTATTAATAGATACTGTCAGAGTTTAGACATACTGTAAAGGTGCTATGGTGGCTCTGTAAAGCTTCTTTTTCAGGATTTATTTAAATGGTATATGTGCTCTTAATTTGCCTGGCCTTGGGTTTCTTTTTTTGTGCAAGTGTGCACATATATGGGCTCAGTTTAAGACTTTATTCTTTTAAATAATCCATTATGAAGTATCAGAATTGATCACATTGCATTCAGTGAGTGAGCAGAAGAGGCTGGCATTAGTTAAGCACGGCAATTCAAATAAGACTTGCATATAGAGTGTAATAATATTTTCTGGTAATATGGCTTATTATTATTATTATTTTTTTGTTCTAATGGAATATTTCTATGGAATTCTTCTGTAAATCAGAATTCAAGGCCAGTGTGGGTTAACAGAGCTTCATATAGAAAATTCAGATTCGTGAATCAGTGTTATCAGATGTTGATTGCTATAACCTTGTTATCGGGACTGCATTCTCAGCGCAATGGTTAACTTACTTAAGGAGTAAGTGTGATTTTGTTTCCTCCATATCCCAGTAGCTAACAGAATAGGCTTGCAATGGTACTGATAATCTGGTAATATCTGGTGATTTGTTTTCACTCTCGGTTTGACAGTATAATGGTGCTCTAAACACACAGAAGAGGTTCTACACCTTTCTTTAATTGGAACTCCTCCACACAGGGGAACGTTTGTCTTTGTTGCCTTCACTGACCATTCTGTGTTCAAGTAGTAAAGTTTTTTTTTTATGTGGTAATGAGGATATCAGGTGGTTGTTTTTTTTTGTACTGTGGCAATAGAGACAGCTCAGAGCTTCTCCAGTGCATTCCTACACTCTGTTTAGTGTGTGTGTGAGGGAGCGAGAGATTGAGAAGCAATTTACAGTCACTTGTTCTTTGAGGTAGTGTGTTTACTTGACCTTTGGTGTGAAGAATCAGTAAGGTTTCCAGCGATACAGGGTGTTTAGATAGTGCTCAGTTCAAAGGGCACAGGAGATAGTGCCAGGCGAGGATGTCTGAATAAGCAGTGCACAAACCCTTTAAACAAACCTTGTACATCAGATACTATAGCTTCCTTCTCAAGCGGGGTTTGTTGGAGACAAACAAATGAAAACAAACCTTAACTACGTATTCAGACTTTTAAAGACACAGTTCTCTTGTACTCCAGATCTCGTGTTCGGAAGCACGTGTGCGCCATTACAGATGGTCTAGTTTCTTCTTGTTTCTTTTTATTGTTATTGTTGGTGCATGTGTAGTGTTGATAAAAAGGGTTATGTACTTATGCCCTCTTCATTTTCCCAATTCATATCATGAGACCAAAAATACAGATTGTTTAAAAAGAGGAAATCAAAATTAGTTGATCATTGCAATATGATTTTTGTTTGTTTTTTTTTTTGTTTGTTTTTTTTGTTTTGCCTCAATAAGGTGTCATTGCACTGTTTCAAATCAATGCAGTGAGTGTTTGCTCGAAGGTGACGAAGGCTTTAGAAGCCAATTGCTCTTTACGTTTAGCTCTGACATGAAACTCGGTACTATGTTTTAGTTTTGTATCAGTAGTTGCCTTTTTATAAAGCTGCATTTTCTGCTGTGGGTAACATTTTATATAAAGCCTCAACCAAATGAATGAGTATCAAATAATGTACATTACAAATAAAACCTTTAAACACCATACAGTTGGTTTGTGATAAGTGTTTACTTATGGTTATATGCTCTGAATTCAGACAAAACATGGCAAACGAGACAACACCTCCTGAAGCCTCTGGGGGAAAATGAAGCCGGTGGTTTGTATTGTGTAAATAATGAAATCAAAAGCCGCACCATGATATCGGCTCGTGATTTCTAGCAGATGGCTCATTTTCTCTGTTGAACATGAAAAAGGATTATATTGAATAAACATTTCTGTCCCAAGAATATAACATTACAGAAATAGTGGAATATTAATCCATACCGGCTGCTTCTTGCAAAAATAAATTGGTGAATTCACAAATTGCATTACCTCCATGCCTTATTGCAATAACACCCGATTAAACACGTCTGCTAGTAGGAGCGACTCCAGGCATGAGAAGTGGGTTTGTGAGTTTTGACTGTTCCCCAAAAACAAAGATGTCTTCAAAGTTGACCATTTCTAATATAGTCTCAGTTGCCAAAGTCAATACAACTCATGAACAGTAAATCTATTGCTAAGTAGTGAACTAAACAAGGATTAACACAATCTGTAAAAACAAAACTTTTTTTTTTTTTTTTGCTAGCAAATCATTGGAAGTAGTCTGAGTACAAAAAGAAAAATGTAAAGTACCAGTCAAAAGTTTGGATACACCTTCTCATTGAATGTTTTTTTTTCTTACATTGTAAATGAATACTGAAGTCATCCAGACTATGAAGGAACACATAAGGAATCATGTAGTAAACTCAAAAGTGTT
>JAOTRJ010000043.1:16336205-16347565 GCA_028564905.1 Leptodoras praelongus | reverse complement strand
GCAGCATTGTCCTGCTGAAAAACCCAGTCCAAAGACATGCAGTTAGGTTGATTGGTGTCTCTAAAGTGGCATGAGTGTGTGTGTATGTGTGTCAGTGTGTGCCCTACGATGGATTGGTGCCCTGTCTAGGGTTGTTCCTGCCTTGCAACCAGTGCTGCCGACTAGACACCGGCTCTCCCGTGACCCTGAAAAGGAATAAGCGGTCAAGAAGATGAATGAATGAATAAGACTGAAAGGTTCCACAATTAGCAGTTTAACTGGTAACAGAGTATAAATGGAGCGTCCGCCAAAGGCTTAGTCTTTGGATGGGTCGTGGTTCACCACTTTGTGTCAAACTTCATGAGAGAATTGTCAGTCAGTTCAAATACAATGTTTCTATGTTTCTCGGTTCACGATTACAAAGAATTTAGGTTTTTCACCATCTACAGTTCAAAATATTATGACAAGTTTCACAGAGTCATGGGAAATCTTGTTGTGTAAACGCCAAGGGTGGAAACTGCTGCTGAATGTGTGACCATCGAGCCCTCAGGCGGTACTGTGTGAGAAAATATCAAATGATGGACATAGCCACATGGGTTTGGGAGTACTTTGGAAAATCATTGTCACTTAACACAGAAAAAGTGTCCTAAACTTTTCTGGAGTTGGTAAATTAGTTTAAGGAGAACTGTAAGTAGGCTTGGGTGCTATAATGTCTTTACATGATATTATGCTGTTATGATATCCAGTGACACAGATTATATTATCTGACCAAACCTGCCAGTGACATCATCTGCAAATGACCACGTTCACAGACTGGAAGGACACTTTCTCAAAGCTGTACCTCCATCCCCCCATCTCTGTGCTCTGAACCCTGAAGACCAAATGTGAAAAGTCATTATCACATTAACTTATTATTACATTAATCCTTATGGCTATGTGCATATCCTGCAATTGAGGATGTTAATAAAGAGGTGAAAAGACAGAAGATTTGCCAGGATGCGTCCATCTCAGAGAACTTTTCTTCATCTGGAAGACCTCTTCAGAGTCTTCCATAGAATGTCACTCCTGGATATGGTTTAAGAAGAGACCCTTAGAGTTAGAATTAGAGGCACAAGCACAGCACAGCATAGCAACTTGCTCCTCATCGGTATATTTTCTCACACCGAGTCCAAGTCTCTCCATTTCTAAAGACTGCCTGTGTAAGTCTGTGGCTGTGTTGGCAAACAGAGATGTAGAAATGGGAGCATTGAGTCTGCAGATTCTAAACAGATTACTAAAGTAATGAAGTGAAGAAAATTCACATAAAAGCCCTTACTGAGCCTTACTGAGGAAAAGTATTTAAAAAAGTTTGTTTATTGCTTTTTAACATTGTTTTAGCATCAGTGGCTATTCAGGACAAGCACAAGGTTACATCGATACACAAGTTCAACTTTCAAACAAAGTCATAAGGCATGAATTTTGTATCTCCAATTCATCTAACATGCACTCTTTGGACTGTGGGAGGAAACCGGAGTACCCAGAGTAAACCCAAGCAGGACATCCACACAGAAATGACCCTGACCACACCAGATGAGAATCGAACCCAGGACCTTCTTGCTGAGACACTGTGCCCAGTTAACAAAGAAAATAAATACTTTCATTATTTAGCAGACACCCTTATCCAGAGCAACTTACATTTACCTCATTTATGCAACTGAGCAGTTGAGGGTCTTGGTCAAGTACTCTGCTGCTGCAGCTTGTCTATGGTGGGATTTACACTCATGACCTTCTAGCCAGTAGTCTAATGTCATAACCACTGAGCTGAACATTAACAACCCCCTGTTCAAATGCTCATATATATACTGTATATACTGTATGACTGTCCTGATGAGATGAGGCCAAAGAATTTGCAGTTATCCTCATCTTCATCTTCATACATCCATGGAGTTTGGAGCTCCAAATGTAAAAAGTTGAATACTTACACAGCAAACCCAAACAAGCTTCATGAATTAGTCTTTGTAATGTACAGTGAATATGCTGAGTCGATATGTTGATATGTTGATGTGGAAGTATTTCTATGGGTTATTTATTATTTGGATATATTTCTATGGATTTAAAAAATGTGCCATTGTTAAAGGTGGTGGGGCAGGGGTGGTACATCTGTTAGATGCACTGTATCTGAGAAAAGATCATTCAATGTTAATATTTGGTGCCTGGTGTCCTTACTGTGGAGAGGAGACAGAAAATGTTTTGCTTGAACCTTTACTTGATTATTCTGTAATGTGCTATGTATACATTTTTTTTAACATCTGGGGATAAGGTATAAAAAAAAGCCTTCAAGGTTTTAGGTTCTAGTAATCAGGCATATGATGAGATGCTATTGATTAACTCTTTGTTTATAGTGTGCTGTGTAATCTGTGTAGCTATAGAGCACTAGCCAGATCCTACCAGAAAAACCACTGCAAGCCGTAATGTAATGTCATGTATGTCATGTATAAAAGCCACTAGCAATGCCATGTTTATAATTGGGCTTGAATTTACGATGGTATGAAGGTTTTTCACTGTTAAGAACACCTTCAGTGACGTTGGCAGCTTTAGTACTCTGCTGCTGTACATTGTTGTGTGTTCTGATGACATTTTATTAAGTAATGTTGAAAATAACTGTGTGGCTCTGTTGAAAAGAGAGTCAAGTGATTGTATCGAGTGATGAAAGAATACAAAGACTTCATGTATTCTGACTACAGAGAAGGTAATGAATGCATTTGGCCCAGTTCATGGGACCCAATACCCTGCACTGGGTATACCCTGTTTCATCTGAAAGAAGGCTTCTATCCAAAGTGACATACAAGGTACCGAGAAATGGGAACAGTATCTTAAATAAAGTCCATCCTGAGCTGAACCAGGCTTGTGACCAGTAACCTGTTTTCACCTCTAGAGTTGTACTTTTATAGTATCCTTTGTAACTGATCTACTTGTTACTACCATTTACATAGACAGAAACAAGTACATACACAGGTACCTAATGCAGTTATACTCAGACTAATTTGCATATCAGTTTATACATCATGAACATTGACATATCAAATTACAAATTAGAGTACACAAATAAGAAAGATTTTCACTTAGCATTAGATTTTAGATTTTAACTTAACTAAACAATTTTTTTAAACCTGTGGCACCCCGCTTCTACCCCAAGTCCTGCCCTGTGGCACCCCACTTTTAGCTGGCCTACCCTATCCTGTCACCCCACATGTACCCCCCCACCTTCAGTGATGAAGATGAATCATCATCCCATCTGTCCAGGTTTGGCCTTGTTATATGAACATTTATTTCTTGACTATAATGTAATGTGTTGTCTTTTGCATCACTGATAAAGAAAAGTATATTTGATTCTTTCTCATCATCAGTCCACAATGCAGTCCAAAACAACTGCTGAATATTATCAATATGATGGCCAAATATGTGGGAAGGAGCAATTAAACTGTTTCTTTTTCACTATATTATTTTAGCCGAAGGTAACACGGTGGTGCAGCAGGTGGCATCGCTGCCTCACAGCTCCCTGGGTCGATCCTGAACTGTCATGTTAGTCTTTTGCACATTATATGATGTTGCAATTTTTCTATTCCTTTTATTCCATTGTCCTGTATTTTGTCCAGATGAACATGTGGCATTTGCATGCACATCACCACCACCTGTGTCAGTGCCTGAGCCTCACTCCACCTACGATTTATCTATAGTCCAAAGTGATGATGCTGAGGAGACTTTATCCTCACCCCAAACACTTACATCACTCGCCTGGGGTGACATACTGGACGATGAGGAAACCCCTGAACCACTCACATGGGGCAAGATTACAAACACTGAAGAGGGTGAACTATCTACACCCTCAACCCCTAAACCAATCAAATTGGGCACAATTATGGACGCATGCTGAGGAGAGGGAACCGTCTACACCCCCAACTGCCAAACCATCAACAGGGTGTGAGAAAATGCACACTAAGGAGGGAGAACCATCCCAACCCCCAATCCCTAAACCACTCAGCTGGGGTGAGATTATGGATGCTGAGGATGCTAAACTGGAGCAGAGAAGAGATTCAGAGGAAGGAACAAATTCACACCAAGAGGCTGTGGTCAAAAAAACTCTTGCAATTTTAATCTAGCCCTTTCTGGCCAAAAGCACAAATATTCAAATACAAATTTATTGGGCAGAAAACAGATGCATTGGATGTATATAATTACAAAATATACATTTTATTGTCCTACATCTTACACTCTCTCATACTAACAAACATCATGTTTTTTCCATAAAGATTAGAGTTTCTATAAATTACAAAACTGTATTAAATAATCCATCAAAATTGAGAACATGGAAGAGTATTAACTGTTGACCAAACAAGAAATGTTTTCAACAGGAAGCAATAAAAGAAAAATATTTTTTTGCTTCTCACAAAGTACAGAATAGCCCTTACTTTGTTCCCTGAAGGTACGAGGTCAGAGAAATCACAGTGTTCTGCTCACTGAGTAGGCAGCACCAGTCCAAACTGTAAAACCAGCATTCCATCCTTAGATTGGGGATAAAAAAAGAAAGAAAGCAGTCATTTGGCCGTACAGTTCCAAGTAAATACGAATGAAACAGTGGCAGCTGGTGTTAAAAATTCTGGGGAGACTGAATGTAAAAGCTGCTTAGACATTTGACAGGTGATCGAACCATACAGCACCATTGCTTAGCTAAAAGCAGAAAATTCAACTGTAAGATACCAACAATAAATTTCCACCTCTCACTGAATTTTGAATTTAACACAGGTTTATTATCAATAATAGCAAGAACACCACCAAAGCTAGATAAAATGTAACCCATCTAAAACCACCAACAATAAATAAAAAATTGGAAAATATTCATTCATTTTCTTATACGCTTATTCCTTTTCAGGGTCACGGGTGAGCCGGTGCCTACCCGGCCACATAGGGCACAAGGCAGGAACAACCCTAGACAGAGCGCCAATCCATCGTAGGGCACAGACACTCACACACACACACACACACACACACACACACTAGGGCCACTTCAACCTAAGACGCCAATCAACCTAACGTGCATGTCTTTGGACTGTGGGAGGAAACCGGAGTACCTGGAGAAAACCCACGCAGACACGGGGAGAACATGCAGACTCCACATTGGAAAATAATAGTATTTAAAAAAAACTTAACAAATTATCACTTGGAATGTAGATTTTTTAAACTTAAAGGAAAATAAGATAAATAAGCTAATAAGCTAGGAAACTAAGCTGTCGGCTAGGCACTGGCTCTCCTGTAACCCTGAAATAGGAATAAGCGGTTAAGATAATGAAATTAAATAAATAACATGTTATATAAGCAGCCCATCTTCTAGTTACATGCGGATAGTTACATGCGGATTTAAAGGCGTGGTCAGATTTGATTTGATTCTCACCTGTAGGGCATTTTCTCCCATTGTGCTTTGCACTTCTTTCAAAGACTGACTCTCCTCTAAGAGATGGTCCCCACAAACAACATCCACCTGTCAAAGACAAAAAAGCGGTCACATGTTTTGCTGTTACAAATTCAAAATCTTACCCAACATCTTCGAGGAGCTTGGATAAAAGAATTCTAATTAAAATTGACAGTGTTGGATGGACTGTGACATGGGGATGGATAGAAACAATTAAGGAAGTCTTTTTACAGCACTATTTCACAATGAAGTTCAAAATGACCTTATATATAAAATAGTTACAATGTACTCCAATTTGTCAGAATGATTAAGCTATGAAACCATAAATGATTACTGACAAAATGGATCATATTAATGCTCTGAAGCCATATTTAAAAAGCCCCAAAATAACTGTTAAAATGGCATATAATGGTAGCACTACTTGTTGAATTAATGTGCTTTAACTACCTACAGACATGTTTATAATAAATAGCTGTAGGGGCAGAAGAGACTACAGCATTTAGGATAATACTTATAGCCCCCATTCAACCACAATTCTTGAAAAAAAATAGAAAAGCCACTGTCTTGTATTTTCCTCGGTTTAATTAGTGATGCGAGTTTTACAGTTTAGTGTATAAACAGTCATGTGACTAATTCCATCTAAAACCCAGACAGTGCATTAACAAGGTCAGTGGTTGCCACATACAATATGTTAAGCAACTTGAAACTTGATCATGCAACTTATGGCATAATTTATACAACATTTAGCTGTACCTTCAAATTTGGACTCAACTCCATCTTCCGTCTGATAAAGAGCTCCACGTGACGAATAGTGGCTTCACCTGAGACACGGATATACTTTCTTTCCAAAGGCTACACATAGAAAAACTCATCAGATCCCAATAATCCATGTGAACAATGTCTCATAAGTGCCATCATAAATATAAATATACCTTATAATTCTCAATGCCCTCCTCAGCTCTGTAAAGCAAAGATGCAATAAACACATGAACAGTTAGACAATAAATATATACTTGTAATGCACTTACTTTAACTGGCCTACATTTAATAGTTTCTGAAGTTTAACTCCATCTAGTGGTGAAATCCCGATTTGCACAAGTGATCATATATTACACTGAAAAGTGTGAGCATTGTGCCCCAGACACAGAAAAACAAGACCACTCACCCAACAAAATCCAACATTAGAGACACATCAAGCTCTGGGGGAATGGTGAAAACAGACTGTGGTATGTGGTCTTTCTGTTTCTGTTTCAGAAGCTTTATTTGAAGCATACTTGGAGCTGCTATGTAAGAGGAAATAGGGGCATAATGGTATTTGAGCATTAGGTCAGAATACAGAAAAGTCATAAAGTGGGTAGAGTCAGAGACTACCATCACAAATAAAAACACACTGAATCATATACACAGGGGATGGACATAAACAAAAATATACAGCTGCAGTAAAATGAGCACACCTGGTTTGGGGATCGTCAGTCCTCTCTCTTTGTAAAACGCACACATTCGTGCCCTCTCCACTTGAATGGGGATCAAAGACAATTCAAGAAAAACAATAAGCAAAATAAATAATTTAATATACAAGTATAAGTTGCCAGACATGTAAAATAACACCTCACCTTCCTCTAAATATGGGACCGTCTTGTAAACAATATCTTGTAACTGCCTGTCGGGTCTGCAAAATAAACAGACAGATTAGACAATAAATGCAGATCAACAATGTACATACTGGTAAATCAGACATGTGGAATAACATATGCGAGTCCAACACCCAAGGTATCATTATGGCTATAACAACAAACTCTCAAGGGTCTCCTTTTCATCAAAAACAATGAAAAATCTATTTTGATCAGATGAAAGTTTTCTTGCTGCCACCAAGACTTTTAAAAGGTTAAATTACATATACACTCCCAGTCAAATTTATTAGGAGCACATGTACACCAGCATATTCATGCAGTTATCTAATCAGCCAATCATGTGCTCAATCAGCTACTCTGTGCAAACGATAACGCAGATACAGATTAAAAGCTTCAGTGACTGCTCACTTCAAACATCAGAATGAAGAAATAATCCCAGTGATCTCTGTGACTATAACCATGGCATTGTTGTTGCCAGGTGGGCTGGATTTCAGAAACAGCCGATCTCCTGGGATTTTCACATACGAGTCTCTAGAGTTTACACAGAATGGTGTGGAGAAAACAATGAGTGAGTGACAGTTCTTTAGGTAAAGATGCCTTGTTGATAAGAGAGGTCAGGGGAAAATGGCCAGACTGGTTCAAGCTGCCTGGAAGGATATAGTAACTCAAATAAGCACTCTTTACAACTGCGGTCTGCAGAAAAGCATCTCAGAATACACAAAACATCCAACCTTCAGGTGGATCAACTACACCAGCAGAAGACCACATGAGGTTCCATCTCAGCAGCCAAGAACAAGAATCTGAGGCAATTATTGGCACAGACACACAGAATCTGGAGTCACAGGATGTTTTTGCACCATTCTGTATACACTCTAGTGACTCTACAGAGACTCTCCCAGGAGATCAGCAGTGAGATTACTGAGATTTTCCTTCAGGATGATGTTTGATGTGAATATTGACTGAATTTCTTGAGTTGCATCTGCATGATATTGTGCATTGTTCTGCTGCCACATGATTGGCTGATTATACTGTATAACTGCATGAATGTGCAGGTGTTCCTAATAAAGTAAGCATATGTAACTCCTACAGTAACTTTAAAGTATGATGAACTGCAAAGAAAGAGACAAATACACGAATACAAGATAGTAATACCTTATATTGTACAGTGGTTGTGTTTGATGAACGATGATGCTACAGTTGGGACACCTGTTACTGTAGAAGAAGTGCTTGACGATGCAACTTTTACAGACTGTGAATTAAAAAAAAAAAGAAGACAGTGATGTGTTTGTAGAAGTAAACCTCTAGCCTCAAACACATTATCTATGTTAGGGTTGTCCATTTCAATTCCTGGATGGCCAGAGTGCAGTTTTTTGATGACCCTCACAAAATTTCTGGTCAAGCGATCAACCCTAGGCCAGACTTCAACCTTCATGGGCTGGATTTGGCAACCCAAATCTATGCAGTTATATTCAAGTGTCACACTTACATGTATGAAGACACTCTGTGATGGTGGTAGCATCAATGAAGTAGCCATTGCAGAGACCACAACGGATGTAAGGGTACAGCTCCCTCAGGGGAAATGATCGCTTCAAGACAGGGAAAAAAGAAACAGTAAGTGAGATAAGTAAGGAATAAACATAAGATATAAAATATAATGGGGTATGCTATAGTGAATCGTTTAAGAGATGTTGTATTGAATATTAGCATAGCTGTAGGTATGAGGCAGCACATAACCACAGCCAGATTCCTTTTTTACACATATAAATCTAATGGTATCACATCACTGACATTACAGACACAGTATGGTCAAATGTTTTTGCATATTTAGGTTCCATCAAGAAAAAAGTGGAGTGACACAAACGGTGAAATGTCCCAGTGCTGTTATACTAAAGATCAGCACTTGGAGAACGCTGTCTGACCAATCGAATTAGTGGACCAGAACTAACTGCTGTAAAAAGCAAATTATATAACAGTTAGTTCCAATCTGATTTGACAGGAGGCACTGCATGAGTGCTGATATAAGAGTATAACAGCATTGAGACTTTTAACTCTACATGCATCACTCCGCTTTACAGATGCTCTCTATTAACCAGTAATTACTTAAGCTACATTAACAATCATTATCTGTCTTAGATTGTATCACACTTTGCACTGCATAGATGAACATATTTCCACAACTCACACTGGAGTTAAATGTATTAAATATAATTTATTCAATTTATTTCTGCAGTAAGTTCCTGGTGTGATGGAAACTGTTTATGTGTTGCTTGGCAACAGTCTATTCCCAGTCCAGCTGCTGAAGTATTTGTGTTGGCGGAGCCTAATTAATGATTAAACAAACAAGGAAATCAGAAACGGCTATCACTTCTTACTGTTAACTAATAAACAGTGCTTGTAGAACTGTTGTATAAAACCTATATCACACTGGAGATTGTGATGTTATGATGAATATCACAAGCTGTGTTCATCTTCGGCACCAAACAGTACAACTGTGTGACACTGCTTAAATAACACACAGCGGGCTGTGCCAGATCATACCTTCTTTCCTTTTATAACACAGATTTGAATTGAATTGCAATTTGTAATTTATTAATAAAGAGAGCTTTTTAACCATTTATGGTTACGCTTCATGTTCAGGTTCTCACTTACGTTATAGCAGCTATATAAAGTTATTCCCTCAACAGCCTCTCTTCTGTCTCTTGAAATTAATAATTCCAAAAATATGCAACGACATGGTACAGAGAAACTGTAATGTACAACAGCATCTATCCTGAACATCATACCAAAAAAAAAAAACCCTTTAGACCGTTAGAGAGCACTGATACCCAAGACTCCTTCTGTAAATGTTAAATAAACGTCTCTTCACAGAAACCTTTTATGAAGAGCAGTCTGTGCCAAAATGCAAAAAGCAATGCGCACAATGTACTGCTTTTCCATAGTGACATGCAGAACACCTGCCAAAATGAAAATGTAATCATGGCACAGCTCTATTGCTTTCCACCGCGAGGTACTTAAAACATAAACGCCCCACTGATTGAGTTTAAACACTGATGTTGAAAACGTGCCAAAATAAAAAGTAAAAGATCCTTTACATTAATTTAATGTTGTTAGCGAGGGAGTAAAAGAAATAAACACTAATTCTATAAAGGATGGCGCAGTTACAGACGACTGCATGCTTTTCAAAGCTGAGTGGTTTTAAAGAACATGTCCCAGGTCCTTACAGACAAAGACTTCCCTGAAATGTCGAAAAAACATGCTGACGAACATTCTGGAAATGCTCCAGGCTCCAGCAGTCCAACCGTGAACAGGACGCTGGAAAGTACCTGTCCCACTCAGCAGTACAACCCCAAAGTCTTTTACTCTCTCGTGAAAAGACATTTTCTCTGGTTACAGCTGCCACTGATTTCCTCTGACTGGCTTCTCATTGATGTGCCAAATTCAGTAGAGGATTCTGATTGGACAGAGATTACACTTCATGGTGGCACAAACACCGCACTGCTCCTCAGCGCACCACAATCGTGTGCAGTGTGTACAACACAGTCCAGCTGGTTGCATGTTAAGATGTTTTGATGTAAAGCGACATTAAATCCATGTAATGGATCTTTCGCTTTTCATTTTGGCACGTTTTCCGCACGTCAGCGTTTAACCGTAGCCTCACGTGCATTGCGTTTCAGCGAGGCGTTTGCGTTTGAAGTACCTCACGCTGGAAAGCAGTACAGTTGAGCCTTGATTACGTTCCCAGGTGTATAGTCGGCATCGCATGTCATATTTTGGCGCTGTCCTGATTGCTTTTCAATTTGGCACAACGTCTTCTCCATACACGGTTCTCCAGGTTAGTCCTTGTACACGAGCTGTTGCCATAGAAAAAATAAAAGTATTAGAGCCAGGGCATGAATAGAAATCTGTGATTTTCTTACAGCCAGGATTACTGTACTCACTGTACTGAGTTGTACTGTTATAGGGAACTAATCAACACCTTCTGACCAATCAGTCTCAGTTACCAAATTTGTTAGGACACATGGTGTGGGTGGAGCCCCACATGTCTGATACGGAGTATGAGGTGTGTGTGTAGGTGTGTGTGTGTGTGTGTGTGTGTGTGTGTGTGTGCTGCCTTTAGTGCTCATGTCAAGTGAACTGGGGGAACCTCAAACACGTTTTGGGTAATAGCTGGAAAAACTTTTGCCTAAAATTCTGAACTTTTTACTGCAGGTTAGTCTCTAGGAATATGATTAATATGATTATTTGTGGAGTAGTGCCACCTAGTGGATAACTTCACAAACCCATATCTTGTGATGTAACAATGC
>JAOTRJ010000043.1:16217082-16229648 GCA_028564905.1 Leptodoras praelongus | reverse complement strand
CCCTACACCATACTAATAAATTATTGTGGTCTAAAATGACAGGTGTTTCAGTTTCATTGTCTAACCCCTGTGTATGTCTGTTTCTAAAGGCGCTACAGACCGTTGTATTCAACGAAATCACCTGCTTTAATATCCACATATAAACCACAAAGTAAAAAATGAGAGTTAGGGAAGCAGGTTTGGGACTCCACATACACTATATGCCATACACTATATTGACGGATTATATTAAATATGGAAGGGATGCAGTGTAGCTCTTCCTATCACCTTCATGTTTCTAGGTACAGTTACTAATAGTGTCTTTATGAGCTGCAGCCTCCTCAATGGGTAATGTGCATTTATGTGCTCTCTCTTGCTCTCTGTCTCTCTGTCTGTAGCTGTATTTTGTTTGGTTGTAGCTCTGACTGCTTCAATAATAAAAACTTAGCTAGTTTCATAATAGTGGACAGCAGTTTATTATTTAATAAAACTATGCAGATCCTTATGCTGCTTTTATTATATCCAATAATTTACTATATAAAAAAAACAGAATGCTGTAGGGACGTGCAACATTTAATTGCTGGCTTATGAGTAGTGGAGATGTGTAAAGAGAATACAGTGTGATAGGTTGCAATGCAGCAGGCAGGTGTGTGCCAAGTCATTCACAGGCATGCGTGCATACACACACACATACACACTGGTATGCAGGCAAGGGCTTGCCATTCACACCCTGTTTCTCCTCTCACATCTGGCAGGGTGTGTTATTATAATCTTTCATCTTGTAGGTTGAAAGCAGCAGCTTTTTCAGCATAATCTCTATGAAAGACAGCAGTACATAGTGTTGTTATGTTACAGCTTACATTGTGCACGAATGCCAGAGGGTGACCTTGTGTTTATCACTTGTGATTATTATGTTAGTGTGTTTGCATTTGTGCTTGGGGATGAATGATTGCCGTAGAGCTTCAGTTGGGAGAGAAAACTGTGCTAAATACAAGCTTCGCTCAAGGTAAATACTAGCTTCACTCTATGAACGTCTCTTTACGCACAAGACGGCACAAGGGAAAAATGACAGTGGCTGAAAAGACAGAGGGAGTGTGAGGGCAATGTGTCTGAACAAGCTGGTGCTATTGTACTGGCTAGTGACTCAGCTCGCTGTGATTCAGTACCGGAACCAGGAGCATGAGAGTGGGTCTAATGTACAGCTCGCTCTGTTGCTTGTTTCCTGAGGCTGTCAACATCTGTATGACTGTGATTGTGTTGGCAAATCAAATGATTTGGGCAGAAATAAATTGCTTGTTGTGGCCAAGGAGTATCAGCCTGCTGCCATTTGGAGTGCTCAGAACAGCTTGGTGTGCTGTGTTAGTGCATGGGGTGTTTTTGCACTGTGGAATGGTGTGCACTGGTTTTAGGATTTTTGCATGGAATAAACTTTTAGCATTCTTAAAAAAAAAAAAACTCCAACTTTATCTCTATTATTCTCTGTTGCTGAATCCCATATAGCCAAGATGGAGAGGTAGTTTCTACAGAGAGCTTATCTGTTCTGCAGCTCCAGTCAGCGGGAATGATTCAGGAAAGTACACCATCCCATCAGTCCACAGCAACACTGCTGGACCATGAGCTCCAAGTAGCTATTCAGGAATGTGAGGAACAAATAGCCTCATTTGGCATGTCCTCAAACCAGATCTCTTTATGTAGTGCAGATCAGTTTGACATCTGCTTGTCAAAGCCCATGTCTGCAACTGATAATGAAGAATGCAAGGGCACACATATCAAGGAGGATCCTATACCACTGCCAATTTCACTCGCAGAATCTCAAACAGGATGTGACCAGGGTTGCCATGGAAATGTTGGAGCACAAACTACTGATTTAGCATCTTGTACAGAGGAGGCTGTGTTTTGCTTCAGAGACTATATACTAGGGAAAAGACAGCCAGAGCAAGCCAGCGCCAAAGATCCCAAAGAACACAGTGACAAATTGCACAGTGACCCAAAGGACGAATTTCAGAAAGAACCTGAAAGAGAGACAAACACTGACAGACCGAAATCTGAAAGTGGAGTAAATAAAACGTATGAAATGCAGGAAGCGCCAAAAGATGTAAGCTTAGTAGTTTACACAGATTCTCCAAATGAGGATGGTAAAACTATAACAGGTCCTGTGGAAAGGCCACAGATGACACCTGAAACAGGCACACGGATTATTGCCACTACAGTAATCGATAATAAATCAGTAAAAGGAGAACCAGAAAATGACATTAATCATGATTCTGTGCCAGAGAACTCTGAGTGGGATGGGATACAACTGAACGCAGAGATATTGCTGGAGACAGTGAAGCAGGTCCAAATTATCACTCAACCAACTGCTCAGTCAGACACAAATCCTCATCTTAAGACAAAAGCAGATAATCATATAGAGTTGTTACACACCCATGGACAGCTGGGGAATCTCTGTTCCTCATCTTCAGAGTCTTTATCTAATCAGGCTCATCTTACCCCACTGGAGGCTACACCTGCTCCTACACCCGACCATCTGCTGAGAACTGAACCACAGGGTGTTCCTGCTGGGGCAGAAAGACATTGTAAGTCAATATCAGAGCTTGAAACCCAAAACCTCAGCTCAAGAAGGGGAGGTGAACATGAGACCTCTGTATATGAGGCATCTACTGACAGCACTGTGATTGATTTTAAAGATGTCAAAGCCAATGAACATGAGAATAAAAAGAGATGCAGTTCAGAGGCATGCCCACTGGTGGAGGAGAAGGAGGAGAATGTCTTTTTTATAGGCAGTGAAGCTGGCACACACACAGTGGTGCGGGGGAAAGCACACTCTCTGAGCAGTGCCCTTGAGGAGGCTTCAGCATCAGCCATCGTTTTCACACTACCACTGACGACACCAACAATGCCAGAAATGGTAGAATGCGAGGGAGTTGGAGAGAAGGGAACTGAAAATTCAGAAAGAGTGAAGATAACAGAGAGAGGATATTTACATGGAAGTACAGAGTTGCAGGAAACAGAATCTCTGTGTTCGGATGGAAAACAGAATGAAATTCATGCAGCGGAAGTGCGCCTATGTTCGATAAGTTTTCCGGAGACTTATAACTCACCTGCAAAGGACGCTGAGGAGGTAGAAGCGGCATCTGAGGGGAGATGGAGCAGGAAAATGCTACAAAACTCTGAAGAGGATGAAGAGAAGGGAGGAGCTCTGCCAGTTGATTGCTCTCTGGGGATGGACTCTCTCTCTGCAGCCGGTGAGACAGAGACAGGCACAGCCAGCTTTCAGGACCTGACTGTGGTTGCTGCCGGCACACCAGAGTTTAACGACAGATGTGATTGGAAGGCTAAGAGTTCTGAGTCACTGGAGAAAAAGGGAGAAGGAGGAACAGAAGAGGGGAGAGGGAAGGAAAGGGGTGGAGCAGAGACTTTATACAGGCAGAAGGCACTGCCCTTGACAGTGACTAAACCGTATCCTCTCCATGACAACGGAGTGACACTGGTGGCACCGCAGCAAAGGGATGAACTCATCACTTTGGTCACAGCGGACATAGATGACACAGCCTTACCTTTGTTGACCAGCAGCAAACCAATCGCCAGCGGCTTGATCAACCCCTCCTCTCATGGCTTCCTTTTAAAAGCCACAGAAACAGAGAGTAGGGAAACATCAGAGAAAGAGCCTCGTCTTAACGAGAGTTTTAGTGCATTGGGTGAAAACCAGCCAAGTGGCGATATTTCACATTTTTCTGCTGCTTCAGCAGATGGTAAAGATCCTGTTGCGCAGACCAGTTGTCAACAGATAAAGAATACTTTGTGGATTCAAACTGAAAATAGCAGTACCCAACAAAAGAAGGTGGGAACAGGAAAAGACGCATGCCATAAGAGTGAAGATCAGCATCTGTCATCTACATCTCAGCTGGACATGAAGAGCTGCGCTGGAAGTTTTAACACTGTGGATGGGGGAACTGGGGGCTCTCGAGACGACATGCCACGCCTGGTGACTGGATTTGCCTCTCTGCCACCACTAACAGTTCATGAGAATCTGTGGCATCCAGTAAGTGAGACAAGCTTTAGCTTTCAGGGGTTATTTAGCAACAGAAAACCAGATCCACTGCAACAAGAAGAAGCGTATACCAGGTGTGAAATCACCAGTGAAGATGAGGTGACACAGGAAAACATGACTGTGAATAAAAGCCACAAAGAGCATATTGATGGTAAGGAAGAAAATGTTTCAAACGACAAACCTACTGATAACCTTACAATGATGGCTGAAGAGTCACTGAAGAGTGTGAATACTAATGATACGAAGACCTCTGGGAACAATGGCGTGAACCAAAATTTGTTGATTGAACCTGATTTGTTCCTAAAAAACAAAGCAAATCAAGGAAAGGATGAAATTCTAATAATCAGTCAGAGCACCTTGGAGCATAAACCATCTTTAGAGGACACTCATGAAAAAGAGGTTGAACTGCTGGATACTGTTATGAAAGAGGGTGGAAGTAATAAGATGAACCTCTTCAGTCTTTCTGACCACATTGTGTCTGAGGTTGTGCTCACCACCAAAGAAATGGATGGAAGGGAAGCTAAATCAATTGAAAATTTAAGAGAAGATATTGTAGACAATTTCCAGACCATTCTGAGTGACAGTGTACCGAAGAAGTCGGAGATAAGGTTGCAAACTTCAGAAGAACATTGTACAAAATCTGAGGAAAAACCCCTTTCCTGGTCAGATGAAGATGCCATGGGGACCAGTCACTCAGCTGGCAGTACAGGCATCTCCAAGCAGGACCTAAAGTCAAATCCTGAACAACCCACTGTCAATTTCATTGGGGGTCCTCAAGCAAAATGTGAAGAGCTCCAATATCAGGCAAACTCTAGTCATGACACTGGACCAGCTTCAGAAGATGCCATGGGTGTTGTGAGTACAAAAGATCCCACGCCTACTGCTATAAAAGTATCTAGTGCAGTGGAAGGGAGTGTAGCCTCTGCCAGTGCCAATATTCAAAGTGATACTAAAGTGCCTATTGTGCTCAGACCTCCTGGCCCTATGATGAGTCACTGGGAGGTCATTAATGACTATAATGTTTCTCTCTCAGGAGAGGAAATGCAATGGAGCTGGGACGTTAAAGCAGAGATGAGCAGTAAGATTGTAAAAACGGATCCTGTCAAAAAACAAGAACCTGTGGAGACTACAGGAGAAAAAACAGAAAATAATACCAGCCTTCCCTGTATGAATATAACTGATATAACTGGCACTGCTTCTACCATGCGGGATACCAAGTTAGCATCTAAAGAAGTGGAAGGTAGTAATTTGACTTCAGCCAGCTTATGTGGTGATGAAAATATAAATGAGCGGAAACATTTTGTGGAACTTGAGAAGTCTAAAGATGAAAAGGTGGATGTTAAGGCTGGGGCACCTGAGAAGCTGTTAAGAACTGGTCAGGAAGAGGAATCCCTGTCCTGCCCTACACCATATGCTGCTGAATGCTCCGATGCAGACAACATGCTGTCAAGCCAGTGTATTAACAGTACAGACATATCTCAACAGGACCAGATATCAAATGCTGTGATCTCCGAGGAATGTTCTCAAGCAAATCCTGAAGAGAACACGAGTGAGACGCAATATCAAACAGGTTTAGGTCATGACAGTGGAGCAGTGTCAGAATTTGCCACGAGTGTTGTGTCTATCCAAGAGCCCACACCTCCGGAAATAGATGTATCTGGCATGGGGGAAGGGGGAGTTTCATCTTCCAGTGTTCAAAGTGATCCTAATGTACCTATTGTACTCAGCCCTCCTGGCCCTATGCTGAGTCACTTTGAGGTCATTAATGACTATAATGTTTCCGTCTCAACTGAGGAAACACAATGCAACTATAATAAAATCAAACCTCTGAACAATGAGTGTGTTGGTGCATCAGATATGAACAATGAGCCTGTGAAAACTGATGCTGTAGAAAAACCTGATGAGCATTCTGAATCCATGGGGATAAAGAGAGAGAAAAATGAAAATGAGAACAGCTGCATAAATATGTTAATCCCGGATATACTAACTGATCCTGCTTCTTCCAAGAAAGATATCAAACTAGCTTCTAAAGAAGCAGAAGGTACTAATATGGCACCAGATAGCTTATATAGTGATGGGAATGCAAATACGATCAAATCAAGACAGTCTACTAACAGTACAGGCATATCCCAACAGAAACAGAAATCAATCTTGGAGAACTGTTTTCAAGAAAAGCCTGAAGAGAACACAAGTAAGCTGCAAGATCAGATAAATATAGATGGTTACAGTGGAGCAATCTCAGAAGACCTCACGCCTCCTGATTTGCCTGGATCTGGCATAATGGAAGGGGGAGTTTCATCTTCCAATATTCAGCCTATAGAAATATCTAGTGAGCATTCTGAAGCTTTGAAGTCAAAAAGAGAAAAAACTGAAAATCATAACAGCTCTTTCTGTATGGATGTGTTAATCCCGGCTGTAACAACTGTCATGACTTCTTCTGTGCAGGATACTGAGTTAGCATGTAGAGAAGTAGAAGGTACTAATTTGGCACCTGACAGCATACATAGTGATGATAATGCAAATAAAGGGATTGATTTTATAGTGCCTGGAGATGAAAAACCTGAATTGGATTTTCTAACAAGGGAACCAGGGAGACAATCAAGTACTCATCCTGAAAGGGATCAAATTACACATGCAAAGGATACAACAGAAGCAGGGACTATAATACAAGACACCGAACAACATACAGAAACTCTGCCACTCATTCCACAAGACTGTGATGACAGCAAATGTGATGCTATTTCTAAGCCAAATGCATCAACAGCAGATGAAGTTTCCCTGTCATTTGGATATGGCAGCTCTGAATCAGAGGACAGAATGGCTGATATTAAGTCCACACCATCTGGCAATGCAAAGCCGGATTCCATAGTGGAGACAGACACCTCTATGGCTAAGGATTACTGTTTGATTGAACTTTCCACTGTGATACCACAACACTCAAGTCCTGAACCTGCTGCTCCTGAAATCAACCCTGTCCTAAATCAGACCCTGATAGAGGATACAAGTAGCTTTAATAAAGATGATACAGTTACAGCAAATAAAACCTATCAAGAACATGCTGAACAAGAAAATCTAGTCATTACGTTGGACCAACGTGAAGAACCGGAGCATTCAAATGATTCTAGTCTATTCAAAGAACAAACCATTACAGAAGAATGTATTGTCTCTAAAAATAAAATGAAGTGTGAACAATCAATCAATGACTTATGTGCTGTGGAGGATGGACTGTTCGGAAACCTTAAAAAAGAGATAAACCATAACAAGGACCCTTCAGATGAAGAAGAAAGAAAACAAAATGTGTTCAAGCAAGCCAGTGAAAAGCAATTGATAAATGTGTATCACAGTGAGAAATCAGACATAAAAACGGACACAAAAGAAGAAAAGCACTTAGATGAAGCAGTACCAGGAACGTCTTTGAAGGCTTGTCTTCCTAATTCTGGCTTAATCCTAACAGGAGTTGTAAAGGAAGTGCAGAGCTGTGGTAGGGATTTGATTGAAGCCACTCATTCATCTCTGGATCAGGACCTGGTGCAGGTGGCATGCTGTGAGAAAGACCAGACACAAGATAAGGCAGTATTTAGTGAATTGAATTTGTCACTCGGTTTCAATATTAAGTCCCAGCCTACAGAGCTACAACTACCACAGGAATGCATTGAGGCTGCAGAAACAGGGGAAATAATCAGAGGTTTAGAGATGTATAACGACGTTTCTCTGAAAGAACCCAAGGATAGCTACTCTGCTGATGAAGTGCAGGCCAGTGGGATTTTGGAAAGTAGAGTTAAATCTGAGAACTCCTGTAGTAGTTCTGGGAAGTTGGAAAATGTCACGCTGATGATGAATCACATCTTTACTGAGAGTGATGGGTGTCTTGATGGTAAACCAAATGAAAGTGAACTCAGTATCAAACCTACAGACTTTGGAGATGTTACTTCTGTAATTAAAGACATGAATGATACCAGTACAGAAGATAGCAATCAAGCAAACCAGACTAAATTGGACAATCAAGAAGATATACTTCCGAGCATTTCAGCAGCAGCTCTTGAAAATACAGAGCTCAAACCCGAGCTGAAAGAATTGCCTGTGTCTTTCATTCAAGCCTCACAAGAAAGTGGAGGCCACAGAAGCAAATCACAGGTCAGTGTGGATAAACCTAGATGTCTGGAAGAAGTCGTACCCGACCTCTGTGAAGCTGTAAAACTTACCAATGATTTATTGAAGCCGTGTGAGAATTCTAACACCTCACAGCGTGAAGACAAAACAGAGGATCAGTGTTTCAGTGCCATCACCTTTGGCAAGAATAAGTGTACTGAGGTATGCACTAGTGTTCAGGCTGAGGCTATACTGCCATCTGTTTACAGGGCTATTGAGAAAGTGGAGAGAGAAAGTGTTGCTGATGTCTTTGAAGGCATGGACAATGAAGAGTTGGAAAATAAAGCTCAAATTCACAAAATAGAACTCGCTTGTACACCCCTTCAGACTGAGACCTTGTCTTTGGAGGTAGAGCAACATAGTGAGGCATCTCAAGAGGATGCATTTGATCCTGAAGCACAGCATACTGAGTCACAGGGCCTCACAACAAGTGCAGGAACTGCAGAGGAGGGCAAAAATAAGAAGACACAAACAGCTATATCAGGAGAGGTCATGCAGATGGAACACAGGAAGGAAGAGATAAGTGAATGCGAAGAAGAGGGAAGAGAGAATGAGACAGCAGAGGACAGGAAACTCACAGAGAAGTCTGAAAGTCCTGAGACTAAGGCTGTAGAGTGTGATCTTAAAGACATAAAGGAAGGAAATGAGGGACAATTGCCTGAACTCAAAGAGGAGAATTTGCTTTCCTTCGCAGTCAAAGCAGAGAGTGGTGGTACTGAGCTCTTAAAATTAAAAAGTGTCAGTGATGGATTGCAGACTGAGAAAGTATCAAGCCGCAAACTTACTGCTGTTGTCATGGTGTCAAGCTCACAGAACCCTTCCCAGACATTACTCAATGCTAATGCAGACTCTGCTCATGAGGCTGCCAGTTCCTTTATTCAGTGTGAAAATGCTTCAGAAGTATTGAAAACAGAACATGGCTCAAAAGATGGAGAAGTGAACTTCACTTTATTCAGCAAAGCAGTTCAGAAGGAAAAGGCTGATAGCAATGAATACACCGAGCAAGTATCAACAGATGAAGACAGGTCAGTTACGCTGAAGACTAGTGTACTATCAGAGGAAGATGTTTCAGACAGTCCAGGTGCAGCTGTTAGTCCTGTAATAGAATCGAATGAAAAAACACGGAGCACAGAAGAATCATGTGAAAGTTCAGACTGGCTCAGAGCACTGAAAGAGACAGCCTCTATATCTCAGCCTCAGCAGAAAAATAAGCTTGAGGCTGGTGGATCTGCAGATAACAGGTACTTGAGAACTGTTTAAGAGAGAGTTTATGTAGCTACTATTCATACTGAATAACACTGATGAGAATTTATTTATCCATAACATAGTGGATTAGCACATATACAGTATGTTTCAAAATCTCATAAATGCTTGTGGTGGTTCACATGACTTCTTTGGTGAAAAAAAAAGTTGGAAGGTCTTTTATTAAAAGATAAAAGATTTTCACATTCCTTGTATTTTTCAGTAGAGCTTAGTCTCACCCTCAGATGTTACATCCATGTGTCTGATATATTGTTTACATTTACGGCATTTGATAGACACCCTTATCTAGAGCGACTTACATTTATCACATTTACACAGCTGAGTAGTTGTGACTGTGGTGGGATCTGGGGCAGTGTAGCTCAGTGGTTAAGAATTTGGACTACTGAACCAAAGGTCATGAGTTCGAATCCCACCACAGTCAAGCTGCCACTGTAGGGCCCCTGGGCAAGGCCCTTAACCCTCAACTGCTCAGTTGTGTAAATAAGCTAAAAATGTAAGTCGCTCTGGATAAGGGCGTCTGCCAAATGCCGTAAATATAAATCTGAACTAGTCTAATGTCTTGAACACTGAGCTTCACTTTCCCTGCCCCTAAAGCGCTAACAGAAATTCTGTTATCCTGACATTTTTAACTTTAAAAACCAGTTTAACTCAAATGACCTCTTACTGTGAAAATACTGTATGTTGTACTTGGCCATATTTAGTGGCAAGTATTACCGCCCTAGTCTAGAAATCTGGCTTGCTAGACTCGCCATAGCCTAGCCTAAACTTTTAGCTCAAAAATTTCCATTTATCACCCCAGTGCCTTTCTAGGGGAAACCATAAAAGTTCCATGTCCATGTTTTCACATCAAATTTTCATTTCAGAAAAGGTCCCAACTAGAACCCCTTTAGGAACATACAACTCTTCAGAGAATTCAAGATGAAGCTTTTTCTCTAAGTGCACTATAACTTCATGGTCTATTTGGATCTTGGTTACAGAAAGTTAGTATCGATATGTACGTTTTTGTGACTATACTAATATATTATGTTATACTACTATATATTGTGGTGGTTTAATGAAAGGTCAAACATACAATGTACTATGGCCCATTATCTCCTGAAGGTGATCTCAGCAATGACATCATCTCATGCCATTTGTGGCAAGAAAGAGCCTATTCATATAGACACCCAAGGACACATTGCCATCACAGAGACTATAAACAATTGCTTGTGTGATCTTTGTATTGTGATGCACCTTTGGTACATCTCTTGACCTGTTTTCTTTGCTTGTTGTTTCTCCCTAGACCTTTTCAAAATCTCGACAAACCTCAGGCTGAACTAGAGTCTCATTCTCCTACGAAGGACAGCGACTCTGTAGTAAAGGAGCAGCCAGAGGAACCGCCAGACAGCAAGTAGGAACTTTATTATAATACATTTCACACTTTGGCAAAAGTGAATATTATTCTGTAAACTGCTGATTCATTCTGTCTTCTTTACTCTTGCTATAAAACCACATAGCTGCACCGTAGAGCACTTGCTGCCTGTCAGTCATAGCCTTTGACCCAGAAGTTTACTAGGCGAGACAGATGGGGCCAATAAGTGACAGACATTCTAAAACCTTTATGTTCTTCTTATTTCTTAAGACACAAAGGTTAGCTTGTTAGTTTGTGCTGGTAAACAATAGTGTTGTTCTCTGGGGCATGAGTGGCTTTAACTTACTGAAAAGTAGCTGTCAGATTCTCCCTGACACTCTTGTCAATGTGGTCCACAAAGAATGTAGACTACATGTGTGAATGTGTGTTCTGGCAAATGTGAGTGCAAGAATGTGCAACCATGCATACATATATGTTTGCTATTTATGCCAACACCCTCACATGAGGTCATTCCTAGAGGCCACTCAGTGTAGAACAAAAGGGATGGAGCAGTGCAACACTTGAGACCAGTATGAATGAGTCAGTCCGTGCATGATGTGTGTGTGTTTGTGAGAGTAGGGGAAGAAAAAGAGAGAGAGAGGGTGTGAGAGAGAGAGAGAGAGAGAGAGCAGCAAAGTGTCTTGAGGTATTTTGAGTGCAGAGCCTAAAGGGAATAGCCTCCAAGCCGCTGTGTGTATTCTGTTCTCACTCAGGCTAGTGGACTCTGTGCGCTCCAACACTTGGTAAGTTCTGCACTCGATTCCCTGTTCCTGAAGTTTAGTCATATAGCTTCTTTGATGTTGCTGAGGTTCACGGGTACTTTAAGTGCTACTAATTGTCAGCGCGCAACAGATGGAAAGTGGGAGGAACCCTGTGTGCTGGAGAGAAGCGTCTTGCTTCTTTCCCCGTTCCTGCTACTCTCTGTCATTCCTGATTACAAACAGATGACGATGCTTAGTACGATCACCCCTTCAAAACATATTTCGGATTTAAATTATATACTCAGTGAAGAAAGTAAAATAAATTTGACACAAAGGTGTTTGCATGTTAATGGCTGCCTGTGTTCGTCTCTTCCCACTCTGACTAAAATAAACATGTGCTAACAAGCCACAAGTGGATCTCCACATGCTCACCATAACAGCAACAGGCGCTGTTCACCTGCATGTGGCCAGAAACTTTACTTTTAACTCTCACTGACTTCAACACATATTACCTATGATGGTTGTTGTGTATGAATTCAGTTATTTCACTGTTATGTAATATAAATCATATATTCATCAGAGTGTATCATGAAAGACGTTATAGCCAAGCTAAAAAAAGCTTCTCGTGTTGTTAAAAAAATAATTAATGCATGTGGGTTGGAACCTCAGCCCTAGAAATAAGGTCTCCTTTATCAGTATGTTACCACAAATAACTGCATGCAATAAAGTACTCTAATTGTGTACACCTTGTTAACACTTTCACTGCTGTTTTACACTGATAAAAGGTTTGGCTTAAATTTCCAGTTGTGTTGTCCTAACTTCAAGTGCAGATAAATGTTGGATGCTCAGAAAATGAGTTCATCTGTATGTAAAAGATGAATCTTCATTCAAGAGTCCAGTGGCTGGAAGAACTATGTGTATAAAATAATCAGGGGTGTCATGGTAATTCATGACAAAGGCAGTGGTGGCTCAGTGGTTAAGGTGTTGGGTTACTGAATAGAAGGTTGGGGGTTCAAGCCCCAGCACCACCAAG
>JAOTRJ010000043.1:16190888-16207508 GCA_028564905.1 Leptodoras praelongus | reverse complement strand
TTTTGATGCCTTCAGTGAGAATCTACAATGTAAATAGTCATGAAAATAAAGAAAATGCATTGAATGAGAAGATGTGTCCAAACTTTTGGCCTGTACTGTATGTGCACAGTATAGAACTTATTAGCATGATTGTTATTTTCAGCTGGGTCACATGATTGACTTTATGGTTTAAAAGGTGACAAAAGAAAAAGCATTCAATGCTGAGCAGGCCTGGTTTGCCCCAATATTGGGTCAAGAGGAAAAAATGTAGATGAAAGCAGACATCATTATTAGAGCATGGATGCATGGCCTTCAGTTATAAATACTGCAAAAGACAGAATTGCTCTACATTTAGATCTATGGTTAAGACATCAGTAAATAGACTTGTTTTCAAAGTGTACATTCAATTGTCGTGAGGCTCCAATTAACATGCTAGCACCATTAACTAGTGTGATTACCATTTAGTGCATGAAGGATGAGAGATTTGTGATGTGCGTTTACTTTGTAAGATCGGGTTCAAATGATACAAATATAGCAGAGTACCAAAGCTCTGTCTCTCCTTAGAGTTAGTAAAGACTCCCAGTCCTAAAAGGCAATAGGTAGAGCTGGGCATGTGTGGAAAGTTCTTTGTTCTGCATTCCTGTGAGCACACAATAGCTTTATAATGCTCATGTTTCAGATCTCTTCAGCCTCCCAGTTTCCCAGAGTCACTGCTCCTTTACAGTGTAAATCAATAGGAATTGCGTGGATTGTGCAGACTAGCAAGAGCGCCACTGTCTGCCCTGCAGGCAGATATACTGTATCTTTCTTTACCTTCTTTTATACATTCCTCTGCTTTTTCTGTTTCCACACTTGTGCAGTATAATTTCTAGGTCCTACATTCCATTTTGCTATGAGTTCAAGTAATTTAGAACTGCAGTACAGCCTGTCCTCCTACAGGACTGAAAGAATTAATTTGTTGATGGCAGTTAGCACAAGCTCTTGCATTGGTAAGCCCATCTTGCACTGTGTTATCCAGGACAAGCAGGAGAATACAGAACCTTTAAAAGGATAGAAAGTCATGTTATCCTCTGGAAAAGTCATCTGTAAGTATTATCCCTCTCAGGATTTATAGATTTTGGCTTTAACTGTTATAGATGATCAGACAATGAAAGTGCTGTTAGTGCTTTAGTACTGCAAACAATCAGAAAACTGAAATGGGGTCAGTCTTCATGAATAAACTAAAACCCACACAAACCCACACACACACAGACACACACACACACACACACACACACACACAGAAAGGGATCTTTCTCAGGGTCTATTGTTGAACTCCTTTTTGTGTTCAGCTGCCTGCCCACTCCTGATAGATTTTCATTTTCCTCCAAGAAAACTCACCAGCAGCTTCTTTATAACCCATGAAAAAAATGTCCACAGAAAGAAGCAGTGAAAATGAGATTATGTTGTGTTTAAATTTTAAATGTCAGGTGCAGTTGTGCTTTGGATTGAGGGAGTGAGAGAATGAGGACGTGGTGGGGGATGTGTTACATAGCTTTGTGTGGGGTGCTCTATTGTTTACACAGATAGGGCACCGGAGGGCTGATAGACAGGGAAAAGCTGCTTGATTGTTTATACCTAACTAGCCCCGAGAGAGAGAAAGAGAGAGAGAGAGAGAGAGAGAGAAAGAGAGACAGAGACAGGGGGGGGGGGGGTGATTACCAGCATTAGCTTTGCTGAATGTTCCAGTGCTTCAGAGAGCGAAGTAGCATCATCCTCCTTCCTCCTCTCTCTATCTCTCTTATTCTCTCCATTTTTTATTTTATACCTTTGCACACGGTTTTGCTCCTCTACCCTTGAAGCTCTGCTGTTGTTACGGATACGAGAAAGCCTCAGCCTCCTCCCCCTACCATGTAAAGACAGCATGAGAGAGGTGGATTATTGGATAGAGGAGTCGGGAGACTCTCTGATGTGTCGATGCTGAGTGTGGCCACGCAGATGCCATCTTATCCTGGTTCAGGGAACAGCGACAAGCTGACTCTGCGCTCCCCTTCCCCGTCACCCGCCGTCTGGAGGAGGGGGGAGGTGGAGAAGCAGGAGGTGCAGGAGGAGGACGGTGGAAGGGAGCAGGTGGAGGTGAAATTAGCCCGAGAATGGGAGCAGTGGAGTCCACCGAGCAAGGACAGGTTCCCTGTCTGTTTCAGGAACGTCCCGAGAGCATGTGAGTAAGCACAGAAAAGGAGAAAGGAAAGGAGACAGGAGGGGGAGTTGCTTGATGATCTCATTGTTGTCTCTTGTTATTGTTGTTGTGAGAATATGCTGCGTAATGTACAGTTCACCTGTTCAGTTTGCCTTGTGCACATGCTCATTTGTGTATGTATGGATTCATCGAGCAGTGCTGGTGTGATGTAGCCAGACGGCCTCAGTGTAGACGTATACATGGTTATCAGTATGTCATAGTGATACAAGCATGCTATCTGAAACTAGGGCAATTTTTTTTTATTGTTGACTCTCTGTGATGGATGATGTCATGTTTGTGTTAGTCATGTATGGCTGTGTTTACATCCAGGTAGAACATGTATGGACTATAGAGTGAATGTGGTCAGATCTGGTGGATAGGAGACCCCAGTCTATCTTGGAAATAGACTGTGTTTTTAGGGGGAAGGAGGGCAGTGCTGCAGGGAGAAAGAGGACTGAGTGTGCTGGTGTTCCAACAGAAGACTAAAGTACATGAGAAGACGAAGGGAAGGGGGTGGGGGTGAGAGCAGAAGAGAGAGTTATTTATGTCTCATACAGCATTGAGTGTTTGAGAATAGAACAGCTGGGTGACTGTAATCTTCTTATATGACATAAAATGTATACGATGGATAAGAAATGAGACAATTTACCATATTTGCCATGACCTGGAGAAACTATACACAGACACACACACACAGTTGTGTCATACTATACTTGTCAGGACCTTCCATTGATATAATTATTACCTTCACCTCAGCAATGAAAAGGCAACATTTTAGCACTTTTATTTTTTCATTTTTGTTCAAAACTAAAACAAAAAACAAACTGTCCCCACAAGGTAAAAAAAATCAGATATTCCTATACTTGTAGGGACATTTGGTCCTCATAAAGCTATAAAAACAAGGTACACACACTCAATAGTGTTTGAACAATTGTTTAAATTCACCCGAAAATGTGGTTATTTGGAATAACTAATGAATAAATCTCACACAGTGGGGAAATTGTAAACTGGTCATTTTGTTTTAGGAAACAGGGATTTCATTCACAATTGAAAAAGCATTAGCCTTAAACAGGTGATAAGTAGGATTGTCTATCACCAGTTTAACCTGAGATGATGTCGGTTATGACTGTGTTTACAATAGACATATTCAGAGAATATAAATTCCTTGACGGAGGTCAAAATGGAGGCGCTTTCTGCCTTTTGTGTAATAACAACTTTGTGGAGCCACTATGCCAGGATAATATTATACAATGCTTTATTTGATGTGAGCTGGTGGTACTGGTGAAGTCCTTTATAAGGGCTCTCAGATACCACTTCATATGAGAGTTAAGCGCACTCTTTTGCATCAGAAATACTGTTCATCAAGTGATGACTAAGCTTTTTTGTCTGCTTACACAACCACTTCAGCTGTTCCCATGTAATGTAACCTTCAATAGAATTTGCATAAAAGTTCACTAAGACTGTTGGTGTGTGGATACGGTTAACAATGTTTGCATGTCAGTTTGACACAGAGCACTCAATAACACAGGCGCCATATGAACATGAAAAGTAAACATGAAATGTAATATGAATAGCGTGAAACAAGGCAAATATATAAATGTTTATTCCGGTGTCAGTGTTGCTTACTCCTAGATGTCATGAGTTCACAGTGATTCTTGGAGTCGGTGCAGAAAACGTCATCTCATCATCACTCTGTGGTTTATTTTCTAGAAAATGACCAACTTTTATACGGAACATATGTCTTATGCTTAAGCGGAGAGGCTGATTCTGTGGTCATGGCTCTGTTTCTCTAGACTCTATTATCATCTGTAAATCAAGGCTACTGACAAGTGGTTAGGCACCACTCTGTTATTATAAGCGTGTGTATCGTTTAAACAGTCCTCTTTGTTTATCTAGAGATTGCTTACGTTTAAAATGACTTATATCTAAAACTTACAGCACTGTTTCTGGGGGTCTTACAGTTATCCAGTTAAAGAGAGACAAATCCAGTTAGAGGTTTTGGGATTTTTTGGGTTTTACAAGAAACACTGTTGTTCAGTAAAGATCAGAATGTTTTCAATAATGTGCGTAGATTTTTTTAATATATTTATTTGGTAATATATAAACAGTGTTAATAAAAGCTAGCCAAAAATATTGGTCAGTGTTTTCAGAAGACATTCATTTTAGGCCAAAATGTTCTGAAGACACAAAAAAAAATGATTGAATAACATTAAACGTTTTCAGAACTGTAACGTTTAGAAATCTCTGAAACTGAAACGGTTCACTAGGCTGCCTGTTTGGGACTTTTCATGATTGCTTACTATCAATTTCAAACCAAATGCCTTATGGGTATGTAACTGTAGTCTGTGCTGTCATGCTTAAAAAGTACAATAGTTAATATTTCGTGATGTTTCATGACATTATAGTGGGACGCAGATGGATCATGTGGGATTTATTGGGTTGCGGCATTAATTCCCATTAACCACTACATTTTATGATCCATTTGGGATTACTGGCCAATGGGATGACTCATGAAATGGGATTTGATGAGCAGGATTGGAAATCAAGCCTACTGGCTGCTGGTTTTTGCATTTCATATTCATTTTTCTTTAGCAAGAGATATTAGCTGCAGATATTTTTGGGGCATGGCATCTAAAAGAAATGAAATATTAAAAGAGCAGAACTGGTGCATGAAGCATGCAGAGAACGGGTGCATAACTGCATGCCTCACTATGGAGATGGAAAATAATTGTCTCAGGAAATTTGTTTATGTGCTATTTCTGCATTGCTTTAGTATTTATTAGTTTGGCACTAGATTATACCCCTGAGTTTCTGCATCTCATATAATCATGCTTTGGATCCAATGAACAGTAAACCCAAAGCACAGAGATAAGAGTAGTGTGCAATGCAATAATCCAGGCATGCTTAACATTCACTTGACTATATTTATTTTTTAAATGTATTTTTATTTGCCTGGTTGTTAACCAGCATTCGATGTTTCATCTCCTTCTCATAACACAAGCTGATACCCACCAGTTATTTCCTGGCTCTCCTGGTTTACCTGGTTTTCTCAGGTACAGACACTGGGACAGGCAACACATCAGACAGACAATAAAGGGAAGCAAAGGGTAACTGAAACACAATGCCGACATTGCTGAGGAGAAGTAAACAGTAAACATGTTACTGGTTAATAGGGGGAAGAAGATGTTTTTCAGGACTGCTTTATTTACCTTTGAAAGGTGTGATCTAGATTGGAGCTGAGAACTGAACCTAATAATGATCTACTAAGCAGAACTGGTGTAAAAATATATAGCTGGATACTGCTGAGTATTATACAGGCAGCAGTATTTTTTCCCCCTCTGTTCCTGCCTGCTTTGTCTCCCCCTCTTGGTCTTTAAACGTTTCGTCTCTCTAGTCTCGTTCAGTCTTTTCTTTTATAAATCACATCCCAGCATTCAGAAGGTTTTCTGAATTCTAAATAATTAGATCATAGCCTAGCAGGGACTAGCAGAAAAGAAATATATGCTGCCAGACACCTTTCTGTCTAGTGGTATACAGTCAAATTTATTAATATTGTTTCATTTTTTCTGCCCTTTAGTTTGGAACACTCATCCTCCTCTCTCAGCAGAGTAGGTTTTAGTTCTGCTTTCTCTTTCTTTGTTCAAGCAGCACACTTTTATACAGAAATGCAGACCTGACTGCGGCTCTAGCTCTCTGGCAAGCATACGGTCTGTGCTGAAGTATAGGTGTGCCAGAGATTCTGGCTGTTTCCATGCAGAAAGCATTGGCTCTATCTGTCTCTTCCTTTCCTATTGTCTCCCTCTGCCTGCTGCCGATGTCTCGGTCCTCTTCCTTTTATCCTATATTTATTACTCGCGTTGTCGAAAGCGTAGGGGAGTTCCCTTTGTCTTTCACTGAGGCATTAGTTATTCAGTGTCATGTAGCCTGTTTAGGGCTACAGCAGCTATTTAAATGCCTTCCACATTAGAGGGAACTGTTTGTTCTCCTCTGCGCATTGCTTCCATAAAAATGCAATGCAACAAAAAAAACATCATTCTCTGGCTTTAAGAACACACAAGAGAAGCACAAGCCTGTTATTACAGCAGTGCAAGTCATATGTTCTGTGGATATTTGAGAAATAAATTAGCTCTTTATATTGCCACACACTGACAAGACCACTTTTTGTGTATTTGTGTTTTCTGTGATAAACGTGACCAATTAAAGATGTGTGATTAGATGTGTGCATATTTGAGAGACAGAAAAGAACAGGCTCAGCCAAGATTTTGTGTAAGCTATCAGTGTGTGCCCAGGGGAGCATATGGCCTGAGACAGAGTTGCCATGGCAACAGTCTGTTTGCAAGGCTATGGTGAAACTACCCTAGAAAGAACAGCGATGCTTGGAATTAACTGTTCAACCCATTAGTTCTGTCAAACACCATCATTAACATGATCTAGATAGGGAATGTATAAATAGAGGAATGCATCAGCGTCAGGGTTGAAGTCATTTTCTGATTAACATGCGTTTAGTAGCCTCATACTGCTAGCCTCTGGGTTAAGAGTTTGGAATGCATGAGAATAATAGCTACTATAATATAAAGACACAAAAATCATCATTCTTTATCTAGCTTTATTCTCCAGTTATAGGAAGCTATAGTTGTTGTTTTTCCAACCCATCAGATCATCATTTGTGTTCCTCCTCCATGGAGGAGGTTTAAACTCCCATTGACCAAAAAGCCAAAGTGCTGCTTAGCTCTCTCTTCACTCTATTCATTGATTTCTAGCATAGATGATCCGGCATCTCACATTAGAGCCACACTTAACCCATGTCTATTATAAGTGGGCACAGATATTGCCAAATTCCCCATGGCTTTGTTCACACAGACAGAGTGTACACACAGCAGGTGGGATTGTGCCATTGAACAAGAGTGAGATCATGCCCTTGGCATGTTCTGGATCAATATACATGTTCACCTCAGTTCAGTCTATGTAGCTTCCCATGAGTCTGGCACTGTGTTATGATATCTGTAGCCACAGATTATACAAATTGTCTGATACTAACCCTGCTTTTTATTCTTTTTTGTGCATTCAGTATGTTTCTGCTGCCAATTTGGTTCTACTGCTGGAGTCTTGAATGTTCGTTACAGCAATGCTCTTTACCTTCTCATCTAGGTTGGAAGTTTGGCAAATCAGTATTTCCTCCATCTGCCAGACTGCTCAAGACTGTAGGAAGATAAAGGCTAAAGCTTTGTGTGTTATCTTTACAGCTACAGCTGCACAATAATGGCTAAATAGCTAAAGCTCTTTGGTCAAGGCAGAAATCAAGATTAAATATCACAATTCTTCAGTATATTTAGGAACAAAAGTTTGATTGTTCTTTAGCATTTTGATTAAGACAAATTTCTTTCACATTGTGTATTATAAGCCTGTATCTCTTCATCTTGTGAAGTAGTGGCATAGAGAATAGAGCTGAGTAGAGCTGAGAAGCATGGGTTTCCTTCAGTGTTCCTTGTTTTCTCCCACTGTGCAAAAACATACATTTAAGTGGACTGGCTATGTTAAAATGCATAAATTTGAGTGTGTGTGCACTTGGTGGCCAATGATTGACTGGTGTCCAATTCTGGCTCTTGACCTTGACCAGTGGTTACTGATTAAAAATGAACAAATGAATGAATTAAATCACAGTCACACTTCACTTGGTTGGTCATAGTTGATTATGTTTATTTGATTGAGAAACCCCAAAACTGGGATCATGATTAAAATGTGATTAATCGTGCAGATATAAATAGAAGAAGAAGAAAAAAATACCTAATGCTTAATCTGTATGCTAGATCGATCCTTGGGCTTTTGAGTATAATTTAAATGCATTTATTAGATTTAAGTACAGCAAAAAAGGATGGGGGATGGTGAAGAGAAGATGCTTGTGTAGTGGAGGGAAGAGGACACAGAAAAGACTGCATTACACTAACTACTTAGGGAGAAGACAGGCTTATCTGCCTTTCACAAATTCTGTAAATTCTTACAGTATATTTGCTGCAGATAGAATTGTGTGAGCCTGATTCACTGCTCAGCATGTAGTCAATGGGATGCTGGGTAAGAGAGAGAGAGAAAGAGAGAGAGAGAGAGAAGATGGGGTGGGGGTGGGAGGAAAGGAGGCAGACAGTGAGGAGTGCAGAGAAAGAGAGACACAGGCAGAGAGAGGGAAGCAGGGAGCCTGTAGGTGGTGATTATCTGCCACATGTTTCACTTGAAATGCTATAGCATGACAGGGAGGAGATCCTATAAGACCAGGCAGTATGTGAGCTGAGCTGTAGCAGAGTGGAAAATGAGAAGAAGGCTTGTGTGTGGAGTGAGGTACGGAGCTCGCTGACAGAACAGCTGGAGTGTTTGTGCATTTGCAAGTGCGTACCTGGTGGTGGTCATGGCGGTGAATGCGTGGCAGGCTCTGTCCCCGATGCAGTGGGCACGATGGGGCTGGGATACGTTGCTGGGTGGCTCTAGCAAAGGGGAGGAGAGCGACCCTGCACTTGGACTTCTCCAGCGCCTCACCTGGAGCTCCAGAAGTGACTATATGATCAAGGCGGGTAGTGGGCCGGCGAGGCAGAGGTGAGAGTTACTGTCAAGCACTGAGATGAATTAGTCTGACACTGATGCAGGGAGATTGGGTGGGGTCTGCAAATCAGGATAAATATTGCGTATGTGAATAATAGTGATTGTAGCTGGATGAAGAAAAACACTGTGAATTTTGTAACTGCCTACTTGCAAGTCTGTGTAAATCTATGTGTGCTTTTGTCCGATAATGTGCCTGTATATCCATCTTAAAGCCCTGATTACACAGACATGAAGATGCTTTGCCTTTATTAGCACTAAATGCCTTTTACAAATGCTTTTTAGGCAGATTAATGCATATTGTGGATTATTTTATGTGTGGAGGTGGGTGGTCTGTGTGTATTTATCGACACTTTGTGGGGGAAAAAAAGACCAAGGAAGGCAGAGGCAGGGCTGCATGTCGGAGTCATGGTGTCCATCGTTTTGCAACAGAAACAGCATTGATTTCCAGCTGTAGTCCAGCAGTCCTCCAGCGATAGAAAATATATGCTGCAAAGTGTGTTCCATACATAAATAAGCAATAAATGAATTCTAATATCTCTTCATTTGTCTCAGAGTGTGATTGTAATGGGAGCTGTGCTGATCTCCTGTATTGCATCCGGCTCATGACGTGAAACACGAACACTTATAAATGTATCACATTCTGTTTGCTCTTATGTAAAATGTGAATTTGTATTTCAAGATCTGAAATGCTTCCTTGGTCAAATGAGTAGCAGAGTACAATGATGTTCGCCTTACACGATGTACGTAATTTGATAATGGGATAAAATCTAAATCTTATTGCATGAACTGTGTACACTGGCTTGTCAGTTTATTAATATACCTAAACAGGCATCTCAGTGTAGTATTACAGTATAAAATATATTATCTCTTTTTTTTGTGTTAGGAGCTCAGACTCTGATGGCACATTTGAGACCCCTGAATCCACCACCCCGGTGAAGACTGCAGCGCCTCCAGTTCCCTCAGTTGAGCAGCCAGAGCCTATCACACAGCCTCTGACCTCCACAGACACAGGTAAGCACTGATGAACACAATCGAAGATTGCAGCTGACAGAAGATGGAGACATGTTAACCTGATTATCATTTTTTTTGTCTGTTTATACACTACCTATTAGTTTATTGTTTATTATTACCATTTACTAAGCATGCATGGTTTCTAATACAGCATTATGGTTTCCCATCACAACCAAGAACATTTCTCTTTAACAGATTACACTTTATTGCAGGCTATTACATACAAAAATACCACACACAGTATTCAATACAAGTCTTTAGGTCTATTAGGAAGAGAAGGTTTATTTTTGTAGGATCTCAAATCTCTCTTAGTGGTTCTTTGTGTTTTTGTTTTGTAGACAAAGAGACTGGCCTCTCAGGCCCTCTAGAGGAGATCAGAAATAGTGCATAGTGCAATAGTGCAATTTAGATAAGCAGAACAGCCACATTAAAGAATATCAGTGTTTGGAGCTAAATTGCATGAAATTAGTGACTTAGTGACGTGACTTTTGGTTCTAAGTGGAAATTATATTATTAACTGCAATATGAGTGCAGCTTTTTTAATCATTTACAGTGTAGGCAAGCTTTAATATTATTTTTATCCCTTATCACAGCAGAACAGAAAGAAACACACACACACACACATGCTTTTATTGCTATACTTGTGAGGATGTTTCATTGACATAATTATTATTGTAGATAATTAATGCTATAACTTTAACCTCAGCAATGAAAAGGCAACATATACAACAACAACAATTGGCACACATACACCCCTACACACATACACATGCGCACACATACAAATTTTTCCTTGCTATTCCTATGTAGACTTTCCATTGACGTAATTACTAAGGCAGCTAATAAATGCTGTGCCTAAACCTAACACCTCCCCAATAAATATGAAAATATACGAGATTGATAGACAATGCAAGTTTTGCATACATGTGACAAAAAAACTCAAATGAGAATTAGGTGAAGCATATTTTAATATTAATCATTTTTAGGGTTTTAGGGTTAGTTTGGGTTATGGTTAGTTAGTTAGGGTTGGGCATAGATAGAATCTATTTGTACACCAAGTAAGTGAATTTAAAGGAGGACAAACCGAATTCAGTAGGCTGCTGGAAATAAAAGAAAATCTACATTATATTCATAATGAGTCTAATTTTTTTAATCACTTGATTATTTTAGCATTACACAACACAGGAAATATCACTGCCTACCATTTTAACACAAGCAAGCAGGTACAGACCCAAATTTTATTAAATAATCCTGCCTTTTATGCTTCTGTTTTCCAGACTCCTGTCCTTTGCCTGCCTCTGCAGTAGCTGATTGTGCTAGTGAGGTGCTAGATCCTCCTCCTTCCCATCCTCCCAGTCGCTCTGTCTCCACTTTCTTTGATGAAGACAAGCCCATAGCAAGCAGTGGCACCTACAACCTCGAACACATCCTTAACACTGAACCCTTATCACCACCGGCATTTGATTCAGGCTTATCAGGGCTAGAGAGTCGTACACCCCTAACCCGCTCACTCAGCTTCCAGTCTGGGGAGTTAGACAGCACTAGCCCTGGAGATAGGCCTGCAGGGGGAGTCTCTAACAGATCCATTCATCCACGTTCAGAGTCTTTCAGTGTAGGTACAGAGAGTGCTCCTGGGACTTTACGACAGGTCAAAAAGCCTCGACCAGGTTCTTTCAAGAAAAAGCCTCTTTCCAGGCAGAACTCAAACCCTGAGAGTGCCAGTTCCAGAAAAGGCTCATCTAGCAGTACCCCAGAGGTGAAGAAGAAAGGGAAGCCTCTTGCAGATGGTTCTCTAGAGACAAAAGAGGAACAAGAGTGTCCCCCGGCCTCTCCCAGCCCAAGCCCTGCTGGCACCCTCAGGAGGACCAGAATCAAGTCTCGAGTAGAGAGTCCTCCACCTGTAGTGGAGGAGAGCAGCTCTGCTCAAGCACCAGTGACTGAAAAAGCACAGGAAGAGATTTTGTCAATTCCTGAGGAGGACTCCCCAATCCCTCCTAGTGCTACTTACAAATGGGACCCAGATAACTTTGAAAACATTGACCCTTTTTGTACAGGTGGCAGTAAACTTGCCAACTCTCCTGTCTTGGGTAGGAAAGCTGACTTTATCCCAGCCCCTGACCCCACCCCTATTCCTACAGAGGAGCCCTCTGCACCTTCCTCAGAGAAAACCTTCAACTTTGAGGAGCAGCCAATCACCAGGCGACAGTCTGTCAGACTGGAATTTGATTACTCAGAGGAGAGTGGAGATACACCACAGGAGAGTCCTCTGCCTCCCAGAAAACTGGGCAAGAAGCAAGGAGCCAAGATGCCTCTTAGAAAACCAAAGCTGGGGATTAAGAAGGCCCCCCCACGAACTGAGCAATTAGACAACACGCCTGCTGCAGTCCATTTAAATGACAACGATGACATTCCCATTCCCAAATCATCTTACAACTTTGATCCTAGCAAATTTGATGATCAGAATTATAACCCTTTCTCTTCAGGGAAGGGCATCAGTAACTCCCCTCCCCAGTCTAGGGCAAGCTACAACTTTGATCCAGATTCATTTGATGACTCCATTGACCCCTTTAAACCATCCATCAAGATGGGAAATTCACCTCCAAAAGCAGCTTCTGTAGAAGTGTCCAGCAATGACAATGAAAATGACAACGACAATGTTGAGGAGCTTGAGGATCAAAACCAGAATAAACCAGCCAAAAACAAGAAAAAGCCCCTCAAATCGTAAGTCAAAGCCCAGCATCAGAGTAATTGCCTTGTCTAATGTAAGCCTGTGTTCTATTCTTCTTCTTGTGTGTGAGAGAAAGAAAGAGAGGGGTGAGAGAGAGAGAGAGAGAGAGAGAGTCTGTCTGTTACTTCTTCCCATGTCACTTTCCTGTGTCACAGGAAGTCCAGTGGTTTTTCTTCTCTCTGTTGTCCCCTGTAAGTAAAAGGATGAAGGAATAAATGAGCATTAGTAATGATAACCTCCATCACCATTTGCTTTCTGACAACAGCATTTATAATATTCTTTAACAGGATTTCATTTGCCATCATAGAAAACCTTTTATCTTTAACTCAGACATTGTTCTAACTTTAGTGTCATGTCCAGACCACCCAGGCACTGACACATAAGTAATAATGAGAGAAAAGAGAGAAAGAGTTTATGACTTTCTGATAATAGTCAGACATATTGGATACTGGTTCTGGTTAGTGAGTAATTTGAAGTAAGTCTCATCATAAAGTTAACTCTATTGCTATCTGAACAAGGACTTGGTCTTGTGTTTTAAAACAACATATGCGAAACAACATAGGCTGGACAATTTACCATTACGTACATATTTTACTATAATGTTTTGTGAATCTGGTGTTTATTATCTGCCAAGAGATAATTCATGGGTATGCCCAAATTCAGAATATGACTAGAGGAGGCAACTTCCAAGAAAAAGTATAATAAAGGGAAAAACTACACATTATATATACATGATACACTTACAATAGCAGTGAAGGTGGAAACCCAGTTACTAAAGCTTCAATTTTCATATATGCACCAGTATTTCTCTCTCATTAAAGGCAGAGTCTGTGATTTTAATGCCAAAACACTCTGTAATTGGCTGTAATTGGGAGAAGAAAACAGTTGTGATGGCCCCTGATATTCAATCAGGTCAAAGACTTGACTATAAATCATGTTGCAGAAGGCTACTCCCTTTATTTCAAGTAGAAAGTACTCAACATTATATATATTTTTATGATGTATTACAACATATTACAACATAATACATTCAAATCTATCAGAATCAGTTATGCCCAAAATGTAAAAATAATTATAATAATTTAAGTGTCTGTTTAACACAACCTAAAATCTGAAGATTCAAGTACTAAATCATATTCCAAATAAAAATAAACAAAGAAATAAATGATATATTTACCACCATGTGATTTCTGGAACACTGACATTTTCACCGTTTTGGGCTGATAATACAGGCAACACATGATGTACCTATTATTCTTAGTTCAAACCCCATTTCCACAAAAGCTGGGACACTTTCTTAAAATGCTATAAAAACTTAATTAGATAATTAGATGATTTGTTAATTCACCTTTATCTAACAGACAAAGGGATTTGACAGACAAAGAGATTTTTTTTCAATGACGAATGTAATTCTATTGGTTAAATATTAATACATGTAAACATTGATGCCTGAAGTACAATCAAAATAATTTGGGACAGAGGCATGTTTGCCACTGGGTTACGTCATCTTTTTTCTTTTTTTTTTTTTTAATTATACTTTCAAAATTGTTTGGCAAATGAAGATACTAATTGTTGCAGTTTTGCAAGTATAATTTTTGCCCATTCTTGCTGTATACAAGACTTGAACTGCTCAACAGTCTGTGGTCACGGTTGTCTGATTCTCCTCTTCATGATGCGCAATACATTTTCAATAGGAGACAGATCAGGACTGCAGGCAGGCCAGACACTGGAATGCCCACAACATGCCATCATGTTGATCCCCATGCCATCACAGATGCTTGTTTTTCCACTGTTATGTTGGTAACAGTCTGGATGGGCTTTTTCATCTTTGGCACGTAAAATCCAAGATCCATTTTTTCCAAAAACAAGCTGAAACGTGGAATCGTCTGACCACAGAACACGTTTCCACTGGCGCAGAGAACTCGCCGGTGTTTCTGTACGAAATTAACATATGATTTCCTCTTTGTATTATACAGTTTCAGGTTGCATTTCTTGATGCAGCAGCAGACTGTATTAAGTGACAATGATTTTCCAAAGCATTCCTGAGTCCATGTGGCCCAAATGTCCAGGGTAGCATGATGGTAACACAATGACTTTTATATATTGATATTATGAATGATATTATGATATTATGATATTATGCAGACGGTGAGAGACCTAAATTCTTTGCAAATTTGTGCTGAGAAACATAACCACGACCCATCCTTGCTTGCAAAGACTAAGCTTTTGGTGCATGTTTCTTTTATTCTCAATCTTTATGACCTCACTAGTTACCAGTTAAACTGCCAAGCCAGAATAGTATTACTTGAGTAACATTTTCAGTCTTATTTTTGCCTCTGTCCCAACGTTTTTTTTGGGTGTGTTGCAGCCATCAATTTCTAAATTTGTTTATATTTAACAAACAGAATCATCACTGAAAACATTGAAAATCTTTTCCTTGTCTTTTTGTCTGTTAAATAAAGGTTCAAGTGAATTAACAAATTACAGATTTCCGTTTTAACGGCATGTGAGGCCAGAGATGTACTGCTGCTTCTGACTCAGGATCCATTTCTTCAGTCTTCTTGTGAGGTGTGGGTTATTTAAAATAATGAGTCAAACATATTCATATAAATATGTATCAAAGAATTCAATGTCATCGGACATCTGTGTGTATGTGAATAAAAATAATTTAATGAATTAAATAAATTTAGCAAGAAGTATGTAGTCTAATGTAACAGACTATTAGTATAGTTTTCAAAATCCTAACTGTACTTGAGTAAGAGTGAAAAGTATTAAAACTACTCCTATACGTACACTTTATTGGAAAAAGTTATTTATCTACATGTAATAGAGTAAATATAATATATAACCTCTAGCTACCTCTGTTGCACTAGTATTAATCAGTATTTAAGCCTGCAGTGCACTTGTCTGTGGTTTAGATGTGTAGCATTGGAGAAAACGGTGAAGAGAGGAGCTGTAGTTTGATTTTCAAAATAACTAGCTTCATCTAACTAAAGCTAAAATCACTGACTTTACCTTTAACTGTATGTACTTAGCTGTTCACTATATAACTGTTAAATGTTGGCCTCTGGGACACATTTTAAAAAAGGCAACACAGCAGGTATGTATTCAATTTCATGTTTCACTTATTTTGCAGAGAACAAGACTGAATCCTTTATATCCTAAACATTCTACTCAGATTCATGGATTGTGGCTTTTGCTCTGTTTTCTGTTTATTATTGCAAACCAGTAGTGTTAGGCTTCAGTGCTCATGATATCTTTTTTATTTTTTTCACAGTAACACATTTAGAGTGAAGAAGTCACCAAAGAGGTCACCTCTGTCTGAACAGGTTGCACAGGTACGATTTTTGATTGACACTGACTGACGTTCTGAGGACCTAAAGAATTATAATTAAGTAATGAGTAAAAATAAGCTGCTCCTAATTAAGAAGCAGCATTGAAATATTATGGTTCATCATCTTAAAATCACAGAATTGTTATACTGAACCTTATAAATCCACTTTGCTGTCAGTTTTCTGGCTTTCTGGCTTTTTTATTTTGTCACTGTCGGCTCAAGACAGTGTTGTGTTTTTGCCTGCTATCTCACTCAACACCACCCCCTGCAGGACTCCTCTGGTGATGCCATGCCTGATCACCTTCAGGACCATGCCACAGATGAAGAGAAACTGGCCTCCTCTACCAATCAGAAATGGGCAGCTCGGCATGACGTGCAAGTGGAGTTAACGTCTGACATCCAAGACTTTCCTCAGCCCTCGGACCTCACTGCCTTCGTCAACGAGAGCAGCTTACCAGCACAGAGCCATGGTGAGAGATGGGGACACACAGAATAGATGTAGTTGTGTGTACACATTTGTGTGAATTCTTTCCTTTGCACATAGAAAGCATGCACTGGTATCATATCCATAGCAATATGTTTATACAGTACAGGCCATTCTCACTGAAGGCATGAGAACTAGTTCATTCATAATATAATTCATATGATAAAATAATCATAATATGAATTTTAACAGTTTAACTAACTGTCGGCTGTGTAGTAACCTGACTTCTGCACAACACAACTGATGGTCCCAACCCCATTGATAAAGCAAGTAATTCC
>JAOTRJ010000043.1:16087195-16099150 GCA_028564905.1 Leptodoras praelongus | reverse complement strand
TCAGGTGACTACCTCTTGAAGCTCATTGAGAGAAAGCCAAGAGTGTGCAAAGCAGTAATCAGAGCAATGGGTGGCCATTTTGAAGAAACTAGAATCTAAAACATGTTTTCAGTTATTTCACCTTTTTTAGTGGTTTTTAGCTAGTGGTTTGTCTAAGGTTAAGCTGCAGCTTTTTGTTTTCTGTTATGGGCAAGCCTTTAGATGAGCTTTGTTGTTTCTCAGTTAGGTGACAAGCTGCTGTAACACAAGTGATAGCTGGAATGGTATGACTTAATGGATGAAATGCATTAAAGGGTGTTCTTTAATAAATAAAAATGTTGGCGAATTGTTTTTAAAATGCCATGATATAGGAGGAATATACGTATGAGCGACATGAATGACACTTAGGGGACATTCTGTTAGTGGAAACTAATGAACTTTGCTTCTTCATGGGCAGCATCACAAAGCCGGGTTGTTGGATCTTTCCTTAATCAGCATGCCTGCTGTGTTTAATTCCTTACTTAATATGGAATGAATAGCTCTAGACATATAAGAGCTAATTACAAAGCCTTTATGTGTTATTCCTAAGGGAAACACTGATTTTGGGTTAAAGTGTGATATGAGCTCTGGGATTGCCAGCGTTAGAGTAAGATGGCAAGGTGATTGACCAGTTTGTATGTCTCTTCATCTATAAAGACAAGACTGTTCTTTCACTGCTTTTAATAAATGTCTATACCGCACCCCGTTAAATGAGCTGATATATGACTTCATCAACAGCCAAAAACCTTTTGCTCCAGCTTTAAAATTTCATGAGTAATTTATTCTTTTTAGGCAACTTATTTTAGAAAGGTCACATTTGCTGTAGATCCTTAGAAGTAAGCATGCTTTTGTGAGTTTGACTTGTACTGATATGGACTGTGTGTCCAGACGATGCTGATAATTTGTGTGTGTGTGTGTGTGTAGATGTGTGCCTTTAGGGATGGACAGTGTGTTTGTGCAGAAGATTATTACCCTATACACACTACCAGGGGATAAAGCCTGCAGCAGACAGCCTTCTAATAACATTTCGCTTTTATCAGAGAACACTAATGCGTGCTTGGTGGGTGTTTGCTTTCCGAATGTCAGATCACCCCTCAAATGGAGGCAAACATCAAGTGACGGTAAATTGGAAACTTTTTTTTTTTTCAAATCCCTTAAAATCTCAGAGTCCCCAAAGTAATTAGTGAGGGGGTGCACTGGGAATTGCTCCTTCCTCCCCTGTAGTCCTCACCTGTCCCCCATCTCTCAGATATATACACAGCCCTGATACTGAAAAACATAAGATGCATTTCAAATGGTTTTACATTGCATACTTTAAGTCTAAGTAGTGTGGTCATGCTGGTAAATTTGCTGAGTCTGCTGTGTTAAAAACACAAAGCTGCCGCCATGAGTCTTGTGTGTAAAACTGTAAGTCGGTGTTTCATAAAGCAGTATGAAAATAGATGTAAGGAAATGTATGCATGACATGCCTTGTGAGACACATCATATTTCCAAGGCATCAGTAAGCCTGAAGGAAACTATTATACCAGTATTATATTATTATTACCAGTAATTTCTCACCATAAATAAAGCAATTACAAATATGTAATGTATCTGATCACTAACTACTCCCTCTCAACCACTTTGTCCAGATTGGATACTACCTCTAACAGATATATAGGAAAAGAATACATGTGCATTATGTTTAAAAGTAGGTGATGAAGGGTTCTCCAAAAAATACCTTATGGATGTCTTAAAACCTGTGTAAAATGAAGTGGAATGCTAGAACTGTTTTGAATCAGTGGTTGCATAGTGTCAGAACATAGCTACAGATAACACAGATCTGATAGCATTGTAGGGGCAAATATAACACTATCGTGTTGGTGTTGCGTGTGTGGAGCCAATCTTGCTGCAGAAAATACACAATTTCCTCAAAATCCTGGAAGGCACAGCTACGGTTCACTCACATGCTAAAAAACATTGCTCCTAGTGATACATGTCATAAAAAATGCTTTGACCTAAGTTTAATTTATGGTTTTGATCCCAGACCACCTGTCTCTCAGTGGTTAGGTTAGAACATGCTAGCTATCCTGCTCCCTGTTATACTTTCTCAACTGAGAAATGTTACTTTAGACTGTTTCACCCATAAAACACTCCAGCAGATCAGATCAAGGCTTTCGGAATCCCCACCATGCCTTTAGAACAACTGGTGCAGTCACCTTTTTGTCTGGTGCATCTTGTTATTGCTATTGATATTGCATCTTTATATTATTTTATCATGGTTGTATTATGGTTGTAAATTGCAGTTTTGTGAAATGCACCTCAGACCTTAAAATGTCCCCAAATAACATGAACTGGAAACACAATACAGATTTCAATCTATGATCTAAATGTCCACTAAGGAGAGAACTGTCTGTGCGGGGTGGCTGCTCTGGACAAGGCATTAGTAATTATGTGTTTGTGCATGTGTCTGTGGATCTCTGTGATCTCTCAATCAGCCATGTCTCACTGTCTCACCCTATTGTTCTTTCACCTCAGATACTTCACCCCACTCAAGTTCCTTTTCTCTTTCACTTTATATCCCTTCATTATTACCTATGTCTCTTTCTTTCTCCCTCCTTCATCCCTTCATCCCTATTATTATCTTGTGCCCTGTCCTTCTCTCTGTTACCATAGAAATACCCCAGTGTCCCTTTTGGAACGAAGAATAACGAGTCGAAAAGATTCCTTGCACTCTTTCATCCCTTTCTCTATCTCTATGTCCAGCTCCCATCTAACTCCCTCCTGCTTTCACTCCCTCATTCTCATATTCATTTGCACTTTTTTTCCCAGTCAATGAACTGATTTCTTTTCATCCAGGAGCACAGCAGATTAGGAGATATTGTATCATGGCCAAGACAGGCAAAGCCCCTTTCTGTCCCTGACATCTAATTAATGGTAATCCTTTAATCTGCTGCTTGTAGTGCAGACCCCTTGGTTGCTGTTCTATTTGCAGTCCAGAGAAGCAAAGGAAAGGAAATGGAAAAAAGGGAGGAAAAAATTTCCAACATCCCAGCAATCTCAACTGCATCATATAATAAGGATGTGTATTCGTGCTGTATGACCTGGTTCCTTTACAACACCTTGTTCTATTTCATGTCCTTACTAGAGTTTCCTGGTGCATTTCCCATCTGATGTAAACATCTAAAAAAAAAAAAGTCCCTGCAATGTCACTACCGCAATATGATATATTTAGCACGTTACATGGTGCCTGTAGGCAATACATCACACAAATTGTAAATAGTGTATTGCACATAATGTAAGCACTACACAGTCACCTCACCTCTCTCTTTGTGTGTGTGTGTATGTGTGTGTGTCCCGATTCTTCACTGTCTCTTTCTCTCTTTATTTTGCTAACTCACACCCCACACCTACCCATGAACGTATTTATGAAATATCAGAAATATACATAATGTTACTATAATATTTTATAATTTGGTTTTGATGTTCATACAAAATTGCTAGCAATACAAACACTGAAGAACTGATTAATAACTGTGTTATGTCTGAATAGCTGTGATGGTAAGTGATACGTATTCAAGCAAATTCCTCTGAAAACTGTTTCTAGGACATAATAAAATACACCGTTATTGGAGAATTATTTGGAATGATAAGATGGTAAGTACAAATTGGAAATAAATTGGAAATGAATTGGAAAGTCAACTCAGTATGAGCTAATTGTTCCTTTTTAAAGTGGTAAGAACAAACACATAAGAAACGTTCATTACCCACTGTTTATCCCTTATCTAGGTGACCATTGTAGAATAGGTATGGATGTTACTAACCCCTGTATATGTCAATTATGACAACATGCAACTGATCATCGGTCATAAAAGATGCTGCTGCTGATTGTTATGGTTTAACTGGGACCTTCTTTGGCCTTGAGACATTCTATCTGTACCTCAAATTACTGTCATTTTGAATGAATTTCATATTGTTTTTTTTTTTGTTGTTTTTTTTACATTACTATAGCCATGTCCTTTTTTCTTAGTAACTAGACTCTGTCAGAATATATAGTCAATCTCTCTTTTAAAACCAAAAATGAAGCATTCCTTAGTACATCCCTTATTTGGGCAACTCTGGCTGTAAACTTTAAGGTTATGAGTGACACTTGAGACCCACACACAGTCACTTGAGACTTGACTTGAGACTCATCCACAAAAGACTGACTCAACTCACATTTGGGATTTGGGAGCCAAGAGCAACATTTTTGTTTATTTATTTATTTATTTTCCTTATTAACATTAAGAAACTGGCTGAAGAGCTGAATGTCATTCCCTCACTTATTATCATGCTTAACCTCATGCATGTGCTGGGACATAGATGACCCAACTAAAGAGACTTGACTTGGGCTTGAAACTTTACCTAAACTTGCTACTGAAAGACTTGAGACTTGGTTTGGACTTGCAAATAAATGAGCATCTCTGGTACATAAGAATTTCTTATGAATACGAAATTCTTATTCTTATTAATGAAGCCCATATGCCAGCCAGACTGATGTTAATACCCTCAAAGTGTTAATCAAATTTTATTTTATAACATAATTTATTCCTATAAAACACTATTTGTACACTCTAAACATTCTAAAAATGCTGTTGGTAAAACCTGCTTGCAGAATTAATTCAAAACTGAATTAGTTAAAACAAAAACAAGCTTCTTGCAGGGATAATAAAAGTTAGTAAAAACAGGCTGCTTGCAAGGTTAAATAAAAAAAAAAAACAAGAACAGTCAACTCCTTAGAATAATTGATTGATGTTCTTTCTTGCATATACAGAAACGGTTGCATAAAACCTTCATCATCTTATGCATTTTGACATAAGCCTTTCATAAATTCTCCTGTATTACTTTATAAAAGAGTTATGCAAAGCTTATGAAAGTGCTATAAAGGCACTGTGTAGGTACCCTTCAAATAAAATGTTACTTGAACTGAAACGTCAATGTGTTTTAAAAAAATACAATTTTCTTCCATCGGATCATGCCAAATATCCGGTTAGATTTAGATGTTATATGGCTATATATAACTATAACACACACACACACACACACACACACACACACACACAGAACTCGCAGCTCTGCCTAAGTGGTAGTGGGGAATGGCATCAAAATTTACAACATTGCATAATTTCTAACAGGGACTGTGGGAAGCAAAATCCTCCCATCTTAATTAAGTTAATTAACAGTTATAAATAATCACCTTCAGCCTGTGTTCATTTGTAAAGCAATAAACCCTGACTATAAAAATCAGTCTTGGTGCTGTCATAAACAGTTTTCACTCATTAACTCTAGCCGCGCTGGTGTCTCCTTCAGGAAGCAGAGTTATTGCAGCATTATGCTACTGTTTTAGGCCATTTTGGGTTTCTTGGCAGAGCAGATGGTTTAGTGGTACATCATTTTCTTTTATTTTATTAGTTAAGTCTAAGTGCACCACTGAAATGAGCAAGTGTCCTCTCAGCTACAGAATATGAGTAGATAACAATATAAATGCACAGACAGAGTGATCTGCATTGTGTAATTCATTTGCTAAGCAGGCAACCCTATCTTTTTTTTTTTCAAAATCTGATTTCATTTGCTTTCACTGGGTTCAATAAATGAATTAATGCGCTGATCCCCGCCTAGCTGAATGTCTTCTTCATTTTGGGCATTTTTGTTGTGACAAAGATGGAGGGCAAGGCTCAGTAGCAGTGGAGCAAGCCCACTGGCTCACTGCTATAATGGATTCTGTTATCCAATTAGAAGCCCTCAGTCTTTTTTTCTTTTTTTTTTGAATGATTTTGAGAAGCCTTGCATGGCAGACTGCTGTGCTTGAGTGATTCATGTTTTTACACGAATATTGCCTTTTCTAAATCAAAACTGACAGCCTTACCTTGTTAGCCCATGCCTGTGATCTTTTCGTTGTAGGCTAGTCATCAGTATCAATCACACAAAAGACTAAAAGTCTACTTTGTCTTTCATTAACATTAAATGCCTTTTGCCTACCTGTAAACACCTTCTGATTTATGACTACATCTCCATGCACATGTGTGTGGGAACAAAATATTATGAACTGAAAAATATCATGTCATGTTTCACCACCCCCTCTCCTCACCTCCAATTATCATCCATCAAAAACCCGAGTTGTTTCACTCAGACTTACAGAAGAAAAATGCTTTATAATCTCTGCTTCATGTAATATTTCAATTTATGAATAATCTTAATGGCTTTTAGAAGATGACAGTGTTATTTTAGGTCTCACATATTTCCAGACTTCCTTTGCTACAAGCACAGTGATGCATATGGACTCGCATGCCAGCCCCCCAACAGAGTAGAGATTAATGCATTAGGAAGCCATCTCTGCTGTGGAGTCTGTGTGTGTGTGTCTTAATCATACACTCTGCATGTGTAATTAGTTGCAGATACACTTGCTGATGAATGGGAGCATCCAGCCTGTGCCATTCTCCTATTGGTAACATGCCCAATGCCATACAGAGCATTCCCCTAATTCTGTCGTAGCCTATGCTGAACCTGGCAGCTGTGTGCGAGTAGGAGTGAGTGTGTGATGATGACCCGAGCTGAGTAGTGATGAATTTGTTAACCTGCATTGATGGGAGAAGGCAGGAACCATTTGGTTACCATATGTGTCACTGGATGAACTCCAGATGAGTGATTTGGAGTGTGAGACCTTTCAAGGCCCTAAGAATCACACCTGTTTCTCATTTCCATCTCCTCACCTCAAGTTTTTTGTGCATTTTATCCTTGAGATATCTAGTTTGTGTGTGTGTGTGTGTGTGTGTGTGTGTGTGTGTTTATTTGTGAAGAATATCTATAGTCATCACCATAACTTTGCAAATGAATGAGTTTTCACACAGAAAGTGCTAAATGCAAAGGCTCGTTCACACTTTAGAGCATACTGGTACATCCCAAATGATTGTGCTGTAAACCAGGAATTTGGGGGGGTTTATGGGGCAGAGAGATTGGCCAGCTGGGTTTAGCCAAAGCTGTTTTGTGCCCTGCGTCTCACAACACATTTCAAATTAACCCCATTGCCTCAGGAAGCCCCTTGGCTGGGAGCCCTGTCAACATGCCTACCTATGGACAATAGCTTATTAAAGACTGTCTAACCCTCCATCTATCCAACAAGCTGCACGAAGAGACAAAGACAGGAAATGGAGAACTAAAGAGCAGGAGATTCAAGACCATATAGAAGAGAAGAAGGAAACATTTTTTACAAAGGGAAAATGTACATGAGGGAGTGAGACTGCTCAAATAAATAGGGTGCAAAGAGAAGAAACCTTGCTCATCAGTGCAACTGTAGCTTCATGTTCTTGTCTTCTTTTCCCCAGCATCCCACCTCCATTCACTCATCTACTCTCTAGATAGTTTACTTCCTCTGCTCCAGTGCTGCAGTTGTTGTTGTTTCTTTACACCAGGCAGTGTTGAACAGACTAAAAATATATGTGTTTTTTTCAGAGAGCAGTACCTACAGGAATTCTAACAGACTGTGAGAAAAGATTGTGATATTATTCACGTAACGTCCCAACCTGAGGTCACGTAAATAGGCTCTGTGAGGCTTGTCCTGGACTGTAACACTGTAATCATAGGATTATTGATTTATAGCCCAGAATAAAATTGTACATAAATTGGGTTAATCTCATTAAGATTTAATCACAGTGTATTTATAAAAATGGACCAATACAAAATTATTAATGTAATGGATTGTTAGAATTTGATGGGTCTGTATGTTTCTGGGGTAATCAAGAGAAGTCTAAAGAGAGGAATAGACAGAGAGATGATGGAAGTGTCCTGGAATAAATGACAAAAGCAAATTCAGTAAAAGAAGTGACATTCTGATGACATTTGGTGTCTTACTGGCATTTTAAAAGACAGATGAAAGCCAGTTACAGTTCAGCTGAGACTAACATCCACATATTGCCTTTTGCAGACTACTCTTATCCTAAAGGCACATATATTAACTTTGACCAAGCATACATAAGTCTTTATCGTCTTCTATCTTTTATTCTTTTTTAAAAATCTCTCTCTCTTGCTTCCCATTGCTTGCTACAGAAATACAATCAACGGATTTGTCATTCATCACTGTAACCCTGGCCATAAACCCATGTCCATCATTTCTGAAAGAATGAAATTCAATGAGGCAAAGAAACATAAACTTTTAATCAACATTGTCTGAGAACATCCATTTTCCTTCAACTCTACATTGTCCATTTTTTCCCTCATCCGTCTCTTTCTCCCACTCGGTCTTTCCATCAGTCAGAGGGTGCTTCACTGGAGCGCAGCATGCCCCACAATTGTCCTCATAAATTGTGTGTCACACTGATGATGGGGGGTGGAATGGAGGGAGAAAGTGAACACTAAATAACAAAGGGTTCTGAAACAAGTGCCATGTTTTTGGCCACGCCAGATTACCCAGGCTGTCCTGGGAGGAGCAGATCTCTTCCCCGTGGTGATGAATGTATAAAAGGAGTGTATGACGTGCTTTTGAAGCACCAGACTTTCTTCACCTTACTGGGCTGAACTCAACCGAAGAGCCCCCTGAAGATTTAAATTGATGAGCATCTTTATTTCTGGCTAAAAGAAGATGTTTTCCACCCACCTCCTGTAATACCTGACTTTTCACCAGATATTCCCAATCTGCCATCATTCTTCATTCCTGCTTTTCCTGACATGCATACACATACACACAGGCTATACAGTTTTCTTCTGTACTGTTTTCCCTTAGTTCCTCTCATCTTCTGCTCAATCCCTCACACTTTTCTCTTGTATTGATCTTAGCAGTTGGCCATCTCCCTGGCTTGTTTTGTCTTCTCCCATCCACTGGGACTAGTCATTAAAAAGAGATTACTTATGATTTGTAATAGGCCTCTGTTCCACTCCAGTTTTCTCAGGTTTTTTGCTTCCTCTACCTGTTCATCATTTCTCATGTGCTTCTTTCACATTTTCCTCACAGTATCCGACACTACTTTCCCCCACTCCGACACTCCTTTTTCTTTTTTCTCTCCCTCATTCTTGCTGTTATTCACTATCTTCTCACTGTTATAAGAGAACACCTACCCCACACATCTATACCTGCCAACAAATACTTTTTTTATCACATCGGGTTAGCACCTCCTTTATTCTATCCCATCTTACTCATTGTTCTCCTGTTTTAACATGTGGATTTCTTACATGCTGTCATTATTTATTTATGCATTTATCTCTCTCATATTCTCCTTTATTTTGTGTCTGCATTACATATTTTGTATATATCTTTCTTTTTCTCCCACCAAAACACCAGCTTTTCCATGTCTGTTACATAAGCATTGCTTCACATATGATGGCTGTTTGACATCTACTGATTGATATCATGACGTGATGCTGAGAAACTTCAGCAGAATCAAATTCCCTGACACTGTAGAGGCAGATTCTCTCTTTTGAGTATCACCTCTTTGTCTCCAGACTGCCTATCTCCCAAGTTGCAGTCATGACAGCCTTGAGAAATAAGATGAATTGGTGTAAGATGGAAATATTCATTTTGCTTCCCATGAAGCTCCAAATATAACCCAGATTCAGAAACCTTGAGAAAAGTTTAGTTTTTAGATATTGCAGCAGCAAAGTCAACAGTATGATTTTACATAATGCTCAATAACTGTCGACTATCTCAGAAGTGAATAATTGTCCGTCATTTCACCCACTTATTTATATATATCAGTACAATGGTACAGCTTTCATGGCCCCGGTCAATAACGTATTTAATAGTTTGATATGTAACCTTTTGGAGACCATTGATTTCTGTTCCCGTTTGCAGGCTGCCGGATGAGGGCTCAATCTGGAGTGTATTGACTGTGGTGGTGTTGTGATATGGCATAGCATGTCCTCAGGCTCCTCTCTGACGCTCAGTAGGCCACAAATATTGACCCTACTCACCTTTCTGCAGCTGAATATCACACATTTGGATTTGGAGAATAAAAGGCAAAATTAGTGCAAACTCACAGTATAATATATGGAAGATTAATTGATTAGATGAATTATGTGTATTCAGCTAAAGAAAAGCACAAAAACATGCAGAATTGGGACCTAGTGCTGTCAAAAGGAGTTTGAAATTATTGGATAGGAGGTGGGGGGTAATTATGAAAATGTACCAGAGGTATCCAATACAATATTTCATTACAATTCTTTAGAATTACAAATTGAAGCTGTTAGTGTAATGGCAGATTTTACATTTAACATTTGACATTTAAGCTTTAACCAGATGGGCTGGTTTGAGTATTTCAAAAACAGCCTCTAATAACAGCCTATGGATTTTCACAGAGAACAGCACATTGAAACCTTGAGGTGTCTGGGCTACAACAGCAGAACATATAGACTTTCACGCCTGTCAGCCAAGATCAGGAATCTGAGGCTATAGTCAGCACAGGTTCACCTAAACTGGACAGTTCAAGATTGGCAACCTTCAAGACCAGGCAATGCATTTTGTATTTTGCACTCCCGCTACAGGTCAATGTTAAATTGTTAAAATCGACAGTCCTGTAGTCATGCGAAAACTTTTATGCGGCCAAATGATGGTGAAATGATGTTCAATGATGTGGCCAACACTTTCAAATTGTCTTATTGGTCTACTGAATAATTGTCAAATAAATTATAATTGGATAAATTAAAGCACCGATGCCAGCTCTGCTTCTGTCATTATTTCTCTTTTGTTCTCTGCCACTGTTTCCCTACATAGCTCCATCACACAGTGGGCTAGAGGTGACCCCAGGCCCTATTAACCACTCCAGCCAACAGCAGCCAAAACACATTTCCCAAATGAAGCACCTCTTTTGCTCAGCCTCAGAGCCTCTGCACTCTCCTCCCTCCATCAGTTTGCTGCCTCTCTTCTTCATAAGGCTCTTAATGGTTTATAAATTGCACATAATGGTTATTTCTCTCCCCTGTGCTAAGGCTTTTTTTTTATGGTCTCCCAGCTTTTGTGAGGGAGAAGTCTTACAAATGGGAGCCAGCAGCAGAAGCAGTCAAGCTATGAGCAGAGCTGATGAAGGTTAAACTGTTAAACTGTGCTTGCCTCCTTTACTATTGTACTGCACTGTGGCTGCCAGTAGAATCTCTGCTCTGCAATATTTCTGCATGCTCTCAATCTGGTTTTCTCTAAGCCTTTTGGAGTAATTTTTATCACTGTTGTATGGAGGTGAAGAAAGTATCAATAGAAGATGATTTACTGTCTAGTACACTCAATTAGAAGAATGATCAAACTACTGGGTATTAGATGTGATTAGCTGTAATCATGTAGGAAATATTAATAATCAACATTAGACAACATGCTTACTAAATCATATACACCATGGGTGCTATTTTTTGTAATTATTTTAGCAAATGCCAAAATAAGGCATTTGGCATTATTTTTTGTGGGTGTGACAAAAATGATTTCTGGTTCCAGTTATCCCACGCATTATAGCATACAAACTATTGGTCACTCGCCAGCCTACCCTTTTTTTTCTTTCTTACTCTTTCTCTACCAAAGAGACAAAAATGTCTTCTGTGTTGAAGATAACCAGTGTATGAAAATTTAAAGGTACAGCATTGCTTCCTTTACCTCCCTGACACCGGAGACTCCTTTGTTTGTTATCTAAGGTATCTATTAACTATCTTCTCACACAACCTGACCGTTATTAAAAAATATTTTATAATTTTATAAAATAATATATTATATATATACTGTATATACAATACAGGCCAAAAGTTTGGACACACCTTCTCATTCAATGCATTTTCTTTGACTATTTACATTGTAGATTCTCACTGAAGGCATCATAACTAGTTCATTCATAATATAATTCATATTATAAAATAATCATAATATGAATTGTAACAGTGCCGGCTGTGTAGTAACCTGACTTCTGCACAACACAACTGATGGTCCCAACCCCATTGATAAAGCAAGTAATTCCT
>JAOTRJ010000043.1:15957027-15969218 GCA_028564905.1 Leptodoras praelongus | reverse complement strand
TCCTGCAAGAAGAATGGCTTAAAATCCCTCTGACCACTGTGCAGGACTTGTATATGTCATTCCCAAGATGAATTGACCCTGTATTGGCCACAAAAGGAGGCGATACACCATACTAATAAATTATTGTGGTCTAAAACCAGGTGTTTCAGTTTCATTGTCCAACCCCTATATATATATATATATATATATATATATATATAAAATAAGTTATTGCTTTTAATGTCCCTGTCCTCGGGTTTCCTCTCCCAGCATCAGATCATCAAGGAGAGAAAAGTGTAGGACACTGATTACCTGATTACCAGGCTTATTGGAACTAAATTAGCACTTAATAAATTGTCTCTGTGGGAGTGAGGACCAGAATGAAAATCCATCTTCCCGTTTCATTTACACAAAACATTAGCTACTCTACGAGGCTACGTGGCGCGTTGGTCCAAAATAAAACCAAACCTTTACTCCCATCTACTGGATAAGAATATTAATGACAGGATTCTAAGATATAGGATAATCAATTCTTTATATACTGTTGACGATAATATTGTTCAAAATGCAATATTATTATATACACTTAAGCAGCTAGGTGTCAGAATCCCCAACTATACAAGTTTACCATGTCTATCTTATAATTACTGGTTGGTTGCAGTAGTTCATTATAGACTACAGGGATGTTTATTATATTTAGGTGATTAAGATAAAATAAATATTAAATAAATACTATACTTCGAGCATATGAATGACATGTGAGTGCTTCTGTATAGGTATTTATACTGTAAGTGTGACTTTATAATATACAGCTAGTAGTCACACACATTACAACTAGGCCTGCATATACAGTTCTCCCAGTTGACTACAAACAAACAATTACATTGGAGGAGCAGAAAGTAGCATTGCCGCTTCACAGCTCTGGGATCTCTGGTTCAACCGTGAGCTTGGGTTATATTGTCTGCATGCAGTTTTGGGTGTTATCTCCCATTTCCCGCAAACATGCCAGTAAGTGGATTGGTTATGCTAAATTGTCCCTAGGCGTGCATGCTGCCATGTAATGGAGTGACTTTTGATATTTGATATTTCAGTCAAGGGATAAGGGCCTTGCTCAAGGGCCCTGCAGTGGCAGGAGTGGGATTTAAACTCATGACCTTCTGGTCAGTAGCCCAATATCTCAACTACAGTGATGATGGATGGATGAATGATAACCCACATTCTGTGCAATAGACACTTTCCATATTTGTTGTAGATTTATGAGTAACCCATAATGTAATAATTATTGAGTGCTCAGTTCTTTTAATTTACTTGAGTTATTGAGTTGGATAACCGAAGCCATAACTGACAACATCCTTTAGACATTTTCCTCTCAGTTTCTCCTGTTTCTCCGCTACTCTAACTCGGTTCTAGTTAAGTCTTATGTTATAGAATCACAAGTTACATAGCGCACTGTCCTCACTGCTAAATTTACAATGGCCACTAGGTGGCACTGCAGTATTACACACATTTAATAAAGCATATCATACAAGTATAATGTACTTCTATTCTGGGCTGAAATATACTAATATCTAAACATCTGGTGAGCAAAACCTCATATATTTTTTAATTCATATTTACTCACTGTTTTACCAGTGCTGGCTCAGGAGGGGCTTTGATGGGCAGTGGTAGCACAGTGGTTAAGACATTGAGTACATTGATTAAGACACTGATTAAGGTTCAAATCCCAAATCCCAGCACCTCCAATCTTGTCTTCTTGTCTTAGTGGGCCCTCAAAAAGGCCCTTAATCCTCAACTGATCAGTTGTATAAATGAGATAAAACATCAGTCATTCTGGATAAGGGTGTCTGCCAAATGTCATTTCATGAGATATCTTTTCCCACCAGTATGTTGGGGAAAGTGGATTTGACCTGATTTACATGGTGGAGATCCTCAGTCGTAACTTTCAGTCTCAGACGGTGGAATGCATTTCCCAAAACCACTTTTGGTATGCTGTTTTTGAGTTGCTTTGTGTTGTACAGGACCTCGATCTTAAGATCTGTAGCTGCATGTTTTTCCTTGACCACTAGGTGGCACTGCGGCTTTACTATTCAGAGTACTCGTGTTTATATACAATATATTAACATACAAAACCAGTCGTTGAACTACACCAACAGATCACGCACCATTCAATCACAATCTACAGTTTATTTCATGTCTATTAGTCACTGACTGCGCCGACGGTTTGTAATATTTGGGTTTGGGGATTATTTTTTTTTTTGCTTTGTTGCTCACCTGTATCATTACTACACTCTGCTTGGGAAGGAGTTGACCAGGAGTCAGTTCAGTCAAATTGAGACTCCAGAGGGTGGATACTAAGTGTTTGTACACCAGCGTCCTTGCTTAACCTAATCCCAGCTTCATCAGACTGTTCCCTCCTCTCGTCCCTCAGCCTGCTCTGCACCACACGCTTCCTCCTTCAGCGCCTCATACTTATGAAGAGGAAAAGCGGATTGGACTGATTCCTGACACGGCACCATGCTGAAGGTGGTGGTCGAGTGCGCTAAAGCAATCCCCAAAAAGACACTGGGCAACCCGGACCCCATCGCCACAGTCCTCTTTAAAGGTGAGCTCATACTTTTGAGTCACTCCTCAACTTTCTGTGCAGCTTATGAGAAAAAAATGGGATTGTCTAGTCACTTTATATGTAGTGGTTTTCTTTTGTTTTGTTTTTTTTGTTGTTGATTTAGCAAACAAAAACCAAAGCTCGAATTGAAAGCAAACAAAACGCAAATAATCTGAAATAAACTACATTATAGGCTGTTGGACTATTTCTACATTTATCCACTGGGACACAATTGCCTTGTTTCCCTTGATCACTGAGGTACAGTCAATTTCCTTATAAGGACACAGATGGCGTGTTGAGGTTTGAGGAAAAAAATGCCTCCTTCTCCAAGCAACTTTACACACAATAAACACCAGTGGCTACATGGTTTCTGAGGGCTTCTGTATTCTGTTGCATGAAATAGGAACTGTCCCTTCCTTTTTTCTAATTTGCCTGCACTCTTCCAGGTGAAAAAAAGAAAACCAAAGCTATTACTAGTGAATTAAATCCTGTCTGGAATGAGGTGAGTGTAAGAAACAGATGCTGGGACACTATTACTGAAGATTATTAACTTGTCTTAATGTTGGTTGTACTGCATGACATTTTCTTGTTTGCCTTGTCAGGTACTCGAGTTCGATTTAAAAGGCTCACCTCTGGACCCGTCTTCCTTCATCGATGTGGTTATTAAAGACTACGAGACCATCGGCAAGGACAAGTATGCATTTTACACTTACAGATATATATAAACGTGTCCGATTGCAGAAATGCACCAAAGCACAGGTTCGTAGTGTGTATATTGGCATGGTGTTGAATGAACTGGATGAGAAGGTTCTGAAAAAGCCTTTGTCATGTTGTACTGACTTAATACTCGAGTAAAGTTCGAACCTCTTCGGGTCTATGTTGTTAACACTTACTTACTCTCTGCATTGCGTAAAACATATAATAAACTAATAACATTAAATGGGTGATTACAGGGAAAACATCTTGTACAGCCATCTCTCTCTCTGCCCCACCCAGCTTCCATGTCCATACTTGCTATGCTATGTAATCCCTCCCCTCACAGTAAATGTATCAGGCATTACATGACTTCTGTAATTATTTTCATTTCTGTAAAAGGTCGTGCATTTTAAAGGCTAGATCAGGTCCACGGATAAAGTTCGCTTTAACCTTGTAATGTGTCTTTCTTTAGCCTAAGTGAAAAAGTAGGTGCACATTGTCATTGTTGGGGCTGTAGTACTGATTATAGGGAAATTTTTACCTGGGTCAAAGGTTCGTGCTCAAAAAATGTATCCCCCTTTTTAGTCTTTGGAAGACTTAAAGCACTTTTTTCCATTGTCTGATAGAAGCAAGTAACCATGTGTGTTTTATGAGGAGATTAAGGTGGAAGTGCTTGTTAAGACTTGTTTCCAACTGCTGTTTATTCACTATTGCAGTGTTCAACAAGCAGAATATGCTGGCTTGTATATCTCTTTGCCAATATGTACAGTTCCATCATTACATTTTTTTTTTATCTTAGTATTATCTGAGCCTTCGGCTGGGCTAGAAGTATCTTTGAGGAAATTTGGCTTTAGTAGGTTTTATTGTGTGTGTGTGTCTCATAGTTTTGTCCAAGTGGATGCGAAATTACATTCCATCCATTTGCCAAAAAAAAAATCTAAAAATAATTCCATAAGGAAATTGTCACTAACTAGCAGTGGATGTCTGGAAAATATTCTCTTAGTTTACATTTCGCAAAATTCCATAGCACTTATATCACTGGTACATAGACCGGTACTTTCTTTTTAATACAAATGGCCATTTAACAAAAGACCATACAGTATATTCTGTAGGTTACAATAAAAGGCCATGGTTAGGGAAATCCAACAATTAAGTTCATACCATGAGAACTGTTTTAATTCATAGTCTTTAAAATTGGTCTGTTTGTGTTCCAGACTGTGGATTGTGGATAAACATGTTGTTGTGCCAGAAGTATTAAAGGAAGAAATTCCACTAGAACAAATGAAAGTATCCATATTATGATTTTTCTATGCAAACTTTGTTAATGTTCAGAAGAGCCTGAGGGTCTAGTTGATCCCTAGCCACACCTAGAACTTTGATCAGCCACAAATACATAGAAGTTGATGATATTTGTGTGAAGAGTGTTAACGTAATATACAGAAACTGCAGGTCGGATGAAGCTGCCGCTCAGCAGATAACTCCAGAATCAGACTGGACAAATAAAGTTCCAGCTTGAGCATAAAATGTAGAAAGTAAACAAATAGTTATGGTTGGCAGGTAGTTAACTTGTTGCTGACTAAAACTCAGTTAAACTCTCAGTTTAACTGTGTATTTTATACTAAATTGTCAGTGAGGTAGCTAGCATTAAAGTTGGATAAAATAAGTGTGTGATATTTCATTAAAGTTGGATAAAATAATTGTGTGATATTTCATTAAAGTTGTGCCATAATAATGTGTAGTGAAGTGATTACAGCCCATTTCTAAGGCTGTAGCAGGATATTGCTGATTGTCTGGGCATGGAATGTCCTGCTATTTTTGGTGCCATAGTGTTGGCATAAAAGGGCATGACACAGGATCAAAGGATTTGCCAGGGAGGGGGTACAAATCTGCAAAATTAGCATGAATCCTGTTTATATGGAGGCTTTTCTCACTCAGGAATAAGTCTGGCATCAAAGAAATACAGTGACAGTGGAAAGCGGAACTTTTTTTCCCTCATTCAAAACATATACAAAAATATATGGAAATGGCGGCCCCATTATTTCTGCTTTCCTTTTTCTTATATTCCTCAGGTTCCTCAAAAAAAGCCTAACAATAAAAAAACGGACAGCAAATTCTTAGGTTACAGACTTCTAAACTCATCTTGCTGTGATTGATCATGTGGTAAAGTGTGTATACAGAATGAGCAGAGGACTATAGTGCAATTTTCAGTCCAGGGCTCCTCCCTCTAAAGCTGGTGGTTAAACTTCATGGAACATCTTATGCCTGTGGCTCACTGTAATTACTCACAGCCTTGTGGCTTTTTTTTTCTTCTTGCAATTTGCTTCTCCATTTTATGCTGGGTGGAAGCTTCTAACCTAGCTTCTAACCTCCATCAACCACGATTAATAAAGCTGGTATTCAGTGTAGCCATTTTTAGAATTATATGATGTGACTTCTGTCACAATTTTGGTTTGCATTGTGTCCTTTTAGTTTTTTTTTAGCAGTTTATAATGTTGAAATATAACTACTAAATGCTGTCTGCAATCATACAGAGTGACTCACCTACCATTGCAAAACAAGAGCCAGTAAAAATGTCCTTTATTGTGCAATGGGCATAGCCTTCTGAGATCCAGTTACAGGTGGAGCTTTAGGAAAGAAGTGAAATTGAACACTGCCTGTTTGAATGGTTAGGTGACCTTCACATTGTGTTTTATTTGCTTTTGGAAGCAATATATAATACTGTCTAATACTAGCATGACATGTTTTTAGAGAATATTATATAAAGCTGTCTTCTTATTAAACATGGTGTGTTGTGTATTTTAGTACAGGATAAGTTGTTTGTATCTTTTTAACTTATAACTCATTATTTTCATGATTTGCAGATTTATTGGATCTGTACAAATCTCTCTCCGGGATTTGGCCACTGGGCAGACCAAGTCTCTGCCTTCAAGAAATGTCCCTCTTAGCAACGAGAAGAAGCAAAATATAGGGGTAAACTTAACTCCAATGTGTAACACAATGCATTATACCACAGAATGATTATGGTTTTTTTTATTCTGGTTGCTTAGAAGCTGGAGATTAATTTTCTATAGATAGTACAAGGCAAACCACAGGTTTATATTACTGCACTCAATCTAATACGTTATTGTTTCTATAGTAACAACTCGCATGGACATGTATGGTGGATGCTCCACATATTTTTTTTTATGTGATATTGTTGATAAGGTAAAGGTTTCTCTGAGGATATGTATTTAGCATTTCTGGAAGGATTTTGCAGTGTCAGTTCTTAGTTTTTTGGTTTCTTGGTAAGGAGCTGAGTTTTGATAAGGGAACGACTGTTTGTAGCTTTTATAACATAAGTAATAACAGGGCCTAACTTGATTTTCAGACAATTCATAACATTTAATGTAATTTTAAACAGATAAAACGTGTTTTTAATAAACAAAAATTTTTTAGTGTTGATAACCTGCTGTGGTGGAAGATGTTTTAATCATTACATATTGACCGAAACCTGATATAATGCATATATGTGGCAGGTCATATGGTGACATGCAATATGTATGTGGATTTGTATCGTTCCAGGCAACTGTAAGTTTACTAATTGGATATGACCCTCCTGCCAGTGCTATTTCTAACCCAAATGCACAAGTCGATGGAGAGGCCACTGCTGGAGAAGCAGGTCAGTTGCTATACCTCTTATTTCTTTACAGAATACCCCAATACATTTTGCCATTTTTTAATGTGCAGAATCTTGAAAAGGTTGTTCAGTACATTTAATCGTTTCTCAGAAACGTGAATCATCTTTTATATTCTGCATTACGAGTTGAAGTCATATTGAAGTATATTAACTAATCTGACTCACTGAGCTGGGCTGCATTTGAAAGCTGCTTTTCAATGGTCTACTGTGCTGAGCTACAGTATGGAAATTAATGATGCAAATCAAAGGTGGAACTTGCAAAAAAAAGGAAAACAAGGGCAGACAATGCTCTCAGCACTCAAAGGAGTAGTCTTTTTTCCAAAATGTAAACCAGCATTCAGAAACCAAGTGGGGAAAATGTGTACTATTTCTGTACATGCAACATGTAGAATGTTTTTTTTTTAAATAATTTTTATTTATTTTAATATAAATGTATCATTTATATTTTAGTTTATTAGTTTCTCACAATATTTTAGAAAAAAATTGACCTATGCTTCTTTACAACATTGCTTCTGTTCAATGATGTTTGAGAAGATTCCTATATGCACAAAGATCTTAAGATGGGATTGAGGTCTGGACTTTGACTAAATTAAGGTGCTGGACAGATGGCATCACATTTGTTTCTAGAATTTTCTGAAGTATTCTCAAGTTTCCCAGGTCCTATTGCTGCAAACAAAGCCAAAGCCATCTCCCTGCCCCCACCATGTTCAACAGGTGGTATGAGGTGTTTGTGGTTATACATTAATGTGTTGCATGTTGTATATTGTGACCCCCTGAAGACTTTGAAGACTGAATAAAAATATACCTGTAGGTCACACAGTGTGGCTTTGGGGGTTTTCTTTACATCGCTGAGCATTACACAGTCTGACCTTGGACTGAATTTCCTGAGACTCGCACTGTTGGGAAGATTGGCTCTACCTTTTAAAATGATCCTTCTCATTGGTGAATTTCAAATGGCCTTATAACCTCTCCCAGACTGATGAATTCAAACTGTCATTTGTTTATTACTGATTACAGATTTTTTATATTATTGTTTACTGATATGCCTATATTTTCTATATATAAGAAGATGGATTAATTTAGTTATTTAATTATTTCTACTGAACTATTTTGATTGCTTTGCAAAAAATGGGAAATTCCTGAAGGGCAACTCATTAAAATAAAAGCTGAAATAAATAAAATAAATACATTTTTCAGGAAACAGTAAATTAATGTGCTGCTTGTTTTCCATTTAGGTGTTTCTTCTGCTGGAAAGGAAGATGGTGATGAAGAAACTACAGATAGGACAGATTCACAGGCTCCAGGAGAGGCAACAGCACCTGGCCAGCCTGGGAAAATGCCCCAAAAGATGGCCCGCACAGGTCGCAAGAGACAGAAAGCTCTGTCTAACAAACCCCAAGATTTCCAGGTACATCTCTCGTCAGGAATGATTTATGTGACAAATGCTTTTGCTGAATATGTTAAACCAAACACATGATCATTCATTAGATTCGCATCAGAATCATCGAGGGTCGCCAGTTGCCCGGAAATAACATCAAACCAGTAGTCAAAGTAAGTGTTTGTGGACAGACCCATAGGACAAGGATCAGGAGAGGAAACAATCCATTTTTTGATGAGGTAAGACGGTTTTTTAAATATTTTTATATCCTGCTCAGATTTCTCAGATTAAAATTTTATGTCGAAATGCTGAATACTATGTGCTCACCACATAGTCACCATATTGCTACATTTCTAGAGCTTATCGTAATCTGGCTTTCTTTGAACTGCTTTGTGACAGTGGTTCCTGTCATACCACGGTCATGTTGTAAGGGTTTGTTCTGTGTCGTGGTCCAACACTAGGTAGTTGTCCTAGGTAGTTGACACAGAAGAGAACTCCAGCTCCAAGCAGACCCTGGGGCAATTTGGCGCAACGAGAGACACTGGTGCCTTGACATTTAAAGAGCTCCTTGGCCCAGTGTTCTTGTCACACCTTTCAACCATTTTTCTGGTAATGTAACGCTCTGGCGTGAGGTAATGGTCTCTCTTTTGTTGAGAAGAGATCACGGGGTAGGACTCCGGTCCGAAGTAATATAGTAGGGACCCGTTTATTTCTTCCTCTGCCCCTTAAATCGAGCACTGTGTTCTCTGCTGCTCCGGCAGCTTTAATCTTTCAAATGTTATGGCGTCTAATTAATCGATATCACTTTCATAAAGGTGAGATCGCAATGTAGAGCTTAGAGCTGAGGGATTCCTTCCTCTCTTTTCCCCTGCCTTTTAATCTGAGCACAATGCTCTTTTTGCTGCTCCGGCAGCTTCTTTCTTTCAAATACTATGGCGTCAATTTCAGTTTCAATTACAGTTTTGTATGCTCTGTTAGCAGTTATTTGAAGGGATGCCTAAGTCATGTGACTGATGGATTGTGATTAGATCATAGTCATTGTCCTTATGATGGGAGTAAATATTTCTACAGATCTTCTTCTACAACATGAACATGCTGCCTTCAGAGCTTTTAGATGAAAACATCTACATCCGGGTAAGATGAACACACAATTTTTCCATAAAGCTACTTTATCGGTTGGTCATTTCTGCACATGACATCACAAGCAAAACAACTCATTATGTGGCTCTTTATGACTAGGTTTATAACTCATCCTCGCTGAGATCAGACAGTCTTTTGGGGGAGTTCAAGGTAATCTATTGACCATATTTTCTTCTTTCAGCTGAATTTATTTTGTGTTTGTCTCCACAGTATGAATAATTACAGTGTGTTCTTTCTTTATTTCTCCAAACAGCTGGATATTGGCTATGTCTATGATGAGCCTGGTATGCAACATCTTCAGCCTTTACATAATACACATATCAGCCATAACATTAAAACCACCCTTTGTATCTACACTGTTTGTCCATTTTAACAGATCCAGTGACCTTATAGGTGCACTTTGTAGTTTTACAGGTAGAGATTTTATTAGCCTTTTACACTGTTTTTCAGTGGTCAGGACCACCACAGAGCAGGTATTATTTGGGTGGCGGATCAATATCAGCACTGCAGTGAGCCTGATGTGGTGGTGGTGTGTTAATGTGTTGTGCTGTTACAATTATCTGTGAATAGTCCACCAACCAAAAATATCCAGCCAACAGTGTCATATGGGCAGCATCCTGTGAGCACTGATGAAGGACTAGAGGATGACTAACACAAACTGTGCAGCAACAGATGAGTTACTATCTCTGACTTTACATCTACAAGGTGGAACAACTAGGTAGGTGTGTCTAATAGAGTGGACAGTAAGTGGACATAGTGTTTAGAAACTCCAGCAGCACTGCAGTGTCTGATCCAATCATATCACCACAACACACCACCACCACATCGGGGTCACTGCAGTGCTGACAATCATCCACCACCCAAATAATACCTGCTCTGTGGTGGTCCTGTGGGGGTCCTAACCACTGAAGAACAGCAAAAAGGGGGCTAACAAAGTCTGCAGAAGAACAGACAGACTACAGTCTGTTCCTGTAAAACTACAAAGTGCACCTGTATGGTCAGTGGAGATGATTAAATGGACAGGAGGATATAAGGAGGTGGTTTTAATATTATGGCTGATCGGGTTACATCTTAATGCAATATCAGCTGAATTGCAAACTTAATCATATCGTGTGACATATCTGGTTGTGCACTATTAGTACTGTAATTTCCATATCCTTTATGGGCTTTTGTTCTGTAATTTCTTAAGCTCATGCCATAATGAAGAAGTGGCTGCTGCTGAGTGATCCAGATGACTCCAGCTCTGGAGCTCGGGGTTACCTGAAAGTCAACATGATCGTCGTGGGAACCGGAGATGAGCCTCCGGTACATTTCCATATGTTATTTTTTATGTTTTATTTTTTTTATTCTTATATATTATATAAGAAAACTGTATACCGTTTTCAGTATTTGGATACAGATTGGATTTAGTCAGACCGCTTAAGCAGTTTACGTTCTGAAGGTCGCTTTCGATATGAGCCGTACATGAGCAGTGTTTGATCTGTTATTACAATTTGTATTTGTATCGGGTGCAGGCAGAAAAGAAAGAGAGCAACGAGGAGCAAGATGACATTGAGAGCAACTTGCTACTGCCTGCTGGGGTCGCATTGCGCTCAGCAACACTGTCTCTCAAAGTGTACCGTGCCGAGGACATGCCACAGAGTGAGTTGTGCAACATATAACAGGCAAACTGTGTTGTTATTTCATTCTTCAGAGTGGGTTTGTTATTGTGCTTTCTGGGCTTTTCTCCATTTGTGTAGTGGACGATGCATTTGCACAGACTGTCAAAAACATGTTTGGAGGCGAGAGTGACAAGAAAAACCTTGTGGATCCATTTTTGGAAGTTGGTTTCGCAGGCAAAAAGGTAAAGTCTTGAATCAATTTGTTATTTATTTTCGCATTTTATTTTTAAAAGGCTAAATGTTATTTATTATTAATCTTTGTTGTGTTGTATATTTTGTCTATATAAGCTTATATGTGTTGTAGCCTTAGAAACCACTTCATATTGCAAATTTTATGTTTTTGCCCAAAAGGAAAAAGGGAAAAAAAATTCTATTCTGACTAGTGGTGGCTCATGATTGCAGATACATTATTTCAAAAAAGGACATAACATAACCATCTCAACAGAAGTTCCCTACCCAAAATACAAAGGTCACACCCGCCCCTTGCTTAAGGGGTATAGACAAAGCATCGTCCATGATGGAAAATGTATAGGAGCTCCCAGGTCTTACCTGTCCACACACAGTCTAACAGCAAAGAAAAGCTCTTTCTACACAGTCTCAACTACACCACACACAAAACTTAAACATATAAGGCGTGCTTGTCTCACACACAAAACATAAGCCGCCTAAAGCTACTGCGGCTCTAAATCCTTTGATCAATCTCTCTCTCTCACAGCTGATCTGCATGCCTTTTAATGACCAGGACACTCGTGATTGGAGGCTGTATCCACACAACCGAATCAGTTTATCGGAGAGTAAAGTCTCCCGCATGGTTAAAAACATATGAGAGAATATAGGGGAGCGGGGAAAAAAGGGAGAAAACACAAAAAGGCACTCATGTGCATGTAACAACAGCTAACTTTGAAGTGAATCTTAGACCTAATAGGCAGTTGAGAGTTGAGAGTATGCAGTACAGTCATCCAGCTTGCAGACTAAGTGGTTTTAGACATACAGTACAGGCCAAAAGTTTGGACACACCTTCTCATTCAATGCGTTTTCTTTATTTTCATGACTATTTAC
>JAOTRJ010000043.1:15936994-15948722 GCA_028564905.1 Leptodoras praelongus | reverse complement strand
ATCCTGCAAGAAGAATGGCTTAAAATCCCTCTGACCACTGTGCAGGACTTGTATATGCCATTCCCAAGATGAATTGACGCTGTATTGGCCGCAAAAGGAGGCCCTTCACCATACTAATAAATTATTGTGGTCTAAAATAACAGGTGTTTTAGTTTCATTGTCTAACCCCTGTATATGGCCCATGATTATTGTCATGATTTCATTAAGATCATAGGTTGGGAATCTTATTAACCTAACTGTATTTTTTTATATAAAATAAGTAAAAGCACTGGAAACTAAATTTATACAATCTGATGCATCTGAAACATTTCTAGTCCACTCACAAAGAATACATATGCTATTTGTAAGTCAACTTTGACTGAGGCAGGTGTTGTCATTTAAGCCTGTTTCCCAGACAGTAGTTAGACAAAGCCAGCTGAATGCAGCTTTTTGTTCAGGATTGAGTGATGTGTTTGTTCTGTGCAGAATGGAGAGAAAGCCCAGAAAGCCAGCGAGATTGAATGTCCACCAGGGTGGAAGGTGATTCAGGACTGGAGCTTTGACAGCAATAGGGCTGTGGATGAGAAAGGTTTGAGGACCCGGTTTCATTCATCGTACAAATTTGAAACAATTATGTCAGACAAATTACATACTTCTATACACGGTGCCTGCATGCTTCTATTGTATAAAACTGTCAGTTTTCAAACGCTGGACAAGAGACCGAGAATGCATCATGAAGGAAAGTTATATTTCTGACTCTAACAATAGGTTGGGAGTATGGCATCACTATTCCTCCAGATGACAAGCCCCGCTCCTGGGTAGCAGCAGAAAAAATGTACCATGTCCATCGCAGGAAAAGACTGATTCGTCTCCGAAAGAAGATAGCAAATGCCCCTGCCTTAGAGGTGAGGACCTCTGTAGTTCAATAGCAATAATGTTATAATCCATGTAATTGTGGTTCATAAACAGTGCTTATATGAAGATTCAGAAAAAAACAGGGTAACTTCATTCAAACTGGAGTACATCAACAACAATAAGTAAAAAATAAAAAGGTGAGAGTGATCGAGGACAGATTCCTTGGGGAAATCTTACATAACCTTAGTTTGTGCTTGACAAATATCTGTATCTACTAATGAGGTATGATCTTAGCCATGCAAGAACTGTAGAAACACAAGAGTCTGTAGTAACACCACATTACTTATACCAAGCTAAGTAGTTAGTACATCTATTTAGGCCATTTTCTGTTATCAGATATCTGTCTATATTTGGAAATAGCTTATAATTTGTTTTGCTATCTGGTGTATTACAGTTTAATAGATCAGTTTTTTTGCTGGTGTAATCTTGCTGGTGTTATCTTTTGCCTTTGGTAGATCCTAATATAGCCTCCAATTTTATTATAATGTATTCACTATAATGTATTCTAAAGTGTTAATTAAGTGAGATCTCATTAGCCGAGATCTTGCTGAATCTCTGAATTTATTATACAATAATATCTTGATAAAAAAAACCCTGAAGCATCTGAAAAGGTTAAGAAAGGTGCTTCATTGCCTCTCACCTAGGATAATTACCTCCCCACTCTTTGTGTTGACATGGATATTAAAGTACTTAATTAAAGCTATAACTTAACATATTCAGTAACATATACAGATTCAAATGGATGACACAATAATAGTAAAGTTATAAGGAAAATCAGCTAGATTCAGTGTCATGTTTTCAAATGATTTTGGATAATGGAAATCATAAACTGGGTGACTGGGTTCATGCATATTATTGTAGAACTGTGATCAGACTGAGCTAAGATGAATGTGTGAGAGTGCAACAGGATAGATTGTAGTTGTGTCTTACCAGTAACAGTTTGTAGTTGGGTATAGTTAATGACACCTTTTCTTTTCTGCACCTTCTTTATGTCCTGACAGAAGAAAGAAGCAGGGGATGGCTGGGAATATTCCTCTCTGATTGGCTGGAAGTTTCACAGGAAGGAGCATTCCTCAGATACATTTCGGCGCAGACGCTGGAGGAGAAAGATGGCCCCGTCTGACCGCGTGGGCGCGTCAGCCATATTCAACCTAGAGGGGGCATTGGTGAGCATCCAGTTACTGTTTTTAGATCCTTGCCATACCACAGGATGTAATGTATTATGTAGTGGTTAAGGCTTGGTGTAGTTTTTTATTATTTCAGGAAAGCGGTTATGGTATTTGGGGAGTTGTCCTACGCAATGTTACACTCTTATTTGTGTTGGTCTTTTTGTGTTTGTTTTCTAGGGGGTGGATGTTGATGAAAAAGCTAGCAAAAATGAGGCAGCCAAGCTTTTCGGTGCCAACACACCCATAGTTTCCTGCAACTTCAGCAGTGAGTAGCTTGATTCATGCCACCAAATTAAAGCCTTGTGTACAAGATCCCTGCTGCTGATAAACTTCCACTCAACACTCCCTTTCCTCAGAGGAAGTCTGGAACACTGAGGAGCCCTTACTAGCTCAATTAAAAAACATTCAGAGCTGCCAGTTTGGCTTCTGAATGCCAGGGGTTACTGATTACATAATTACATAATTTGAAAAAAAGACTGTTTCATTTTGTCAAGATCTCATCTTAATATTAAGCAGATTTTTTCGGCTGGTTTATGTTGCCTGCAAATGATTGCAAACTAATACCTATTGTCCTCATAGGGTCGTACATGTACCACCTCAGAGTGTATGTTTATCAGGCTCGGAACCTTCTTCCCATGGACAAAGACAGTTTTTCTGGTGAGAAATTTTCCAATAAAATTTCCAGTCGCAATAAAACATTCAAATCAATTGCAAACTTCACCCCTTGCTTTTCATCTAATAGGAATGTGGTGACTGTAGTACTACTATTTTGCATTTGGCTTCCCTACAGATCCCTACTGCCATGTGTCCTTTCTCCATGTAAGCAAGACCACAGAGATCATTAAATCCAACCTTAACCCCACATGGGACCAGACACTCATCTTTAATAACATCGAAATCTACGGAGACCCACAGAGTATCGCTCAAAATCCACCCAACATTGTCCTGGAGCTTTTTGACAGTGACCAAGTGGTATGACTGCTCACTCATTATGATAATCTGCTTAATCACAATGAAAATCTTTTTATAGCACTTCAGCTGACACATAGTGCTGAAAGGTATTGTTAATTAATTGTCCAAAAGGTTGCTAGTAAAACTGGAAATTTATAGTTTATTGACTAGTTTCCCTGGCCAGGAAGATGAAAATGACAAAAATGGATGTAATGTCCTGCAAAAATTTAAGATCCTATGTACTCTAAAGTTTCATTTTCCCAACTGCTCTCTTGCTGAACAGTTCATCTGGTCCACATTCTGCTGTGGAATGATGGCAGTGAACTCGTCCAAATCTGGCTGCCACAACACAGTGACAGCTCAGCCTTAATGAGAGCACATCTCAGGCATGACATGGAGCAGAGCTTATAGACTGACCAATTTCTTCTCAAAGTTGAAATGTTGCACAAGCATAGGCTTGATTTCATGACCTCAGTATTATAAGGTTCTGCGTGGGTTAGGAACGAATCAGAGATAGGAACTTATAATTCTATCATCACTATTGAGGACATTTTTAAACATATACCAAATAATGTGAGCCAGCTGGACCCATCTGACATGCCATTGCTGTAACTGGTGAGGTTTAATTGAACTATTTTAAGCTCAATTAATTTTCTAATATTGAATTAAAGCTCCTTTAACTTTCTAATATTGAGTTCAAGCTTGTGATAAAATGATATTATTCTTTTATAGTCAGTAAGGAATTATTAGTATTGCACAGCCAATTTGTATTAAATAGATCAGCAGATGCGAGCTATTTTTAGAAAATGTGTCTAGAAAATGTGTCAAGATATGTTTCACTTGTACCATGTTTCTCTTGGTTGTATGTAAAGCTGTTGTGTTAATGTACTTCTGTATTGCAGGGGAAGGATGAAGCCATGGGAAGGTGCACATGTCCCCCAGTGGTAAAATTAAACCCCAGCACTCCAGTGAGTCCAAAGCTGCTCTGGTTCCCCATCACCTTGAAGGGCCGAAGTGCCGGGCAAATGCTGGTGGCAGCCGAGCTTTTGCTGAAAGATAAAGTATGCTATTATTATTAAATGACTATGTTTTAACAGATACCTCAGGACTGATTGTCACTCTTCTGATGACAGTGTTGTTACATAATTGTACATTGTGTTGTCAGTGATGTATTCGTTAACTGCTAATGAGCTGTTGTGTTCTATTTTGCTGTGTCCAGGCAGCTGAAACCGAACTGCCACTTCTACCACCCAGAAGAGGAGAGAATCTGTACATGGTGCCTCAGGGGATTAGACCAGTGGTGCAGCTCACTGCTATTGAGGTAACACACTGAAGCATGTCATCAAAACAATCGCTTTAGTGGTAGGCAGACAAAGCAGGGAAGAGAGGCTATTATTTATAGCAAATCTCCTGTGTGTGTGTTTGTGTGTGTGTGTGTGTGTGTGTGTGTGTGTGTGTGTATGAACATGCACTTTTCAGATCTTGGCCTGGGGTTTGCGTAACATGAAGCCATATCAGTTGGCCCCTGTTTCCTCTCCCAGTCTCCTTGTGGAATGTGGAGGGCAAACCATTCAGACGGCAACCATCAAAAACATCAAGAAAAACCCGAACTTCCCCGGATCGGTTCTTTTCCTCAAAGTGGTACGGTCCATATACTAGAAAATGTCAAAATGAGCTCTTACCAGGGGCACTCTGTCAGCCATCCAGACTGTATAATGCCTAGTGAACACAGTATGACTTCCAAACATGTACTGATCACATCACTTGGCCATTTGTACTGTATCAGCCTCTTGACTATTTTACATGCACTATGAGTTTTTTCCAATGATCTCATTGGATATTCATTGCTGTTCTTCATACTTGTCATATTTGTGCTCATAGTGCAAGATTTATCAGTGATCATTTAAAACAGGCAGGAAGTGGTGGCCAAATATAATTAGAGAAATGCTTACTTTAATGAATGGATGAAACTTGATGGCTTATGCTTACCAAAAGTTATGGATAAAGTTCATTTGTACCAATTCCCTGACCTCTAGTTTGATCTGCACTTTAGCTGCTGAACACTATATCTTTTTTTATTGCATTATTAGATTCAGACTCATCTTAACCCAAAATGAGTAATTGGCTCAACATATAGTCTTTACTGCACCAGAGATATCTTGCACAAGATATCTACCCATATCAGATATCTACCCATATGCTGTATAATGCCATTCAATGGGTTTTGAACATTATGTATTAGCATTTAGGTTAATTAGAAATTAGAATTAGAAAAAAAAGTATTAGGTCTAGGTGAACTGAGACTTTTTTTTATTTTATGGGCAAAATAAATCTAGATCTGTATTTGTATTGGTATATGGATAACGTTGACTGGTATAAACATGTATGTTTTATATTTGTTTTACAGTTGACACGACTGTCTAGTATCAATTATAAGACAAGTCTATGCATGTAGCAACTGGGTAGTGTTCCATAAATCTTTGGATGGAGTCTTTAATTGTCAAAAATTGGTAAATAAAGTATAGAAAAATATTTGTATACATGTATTTTTATATGGATTTTTGAATGTTTTTCATTTTAGCTTCTTCCCAAAGAAGAGATGTACACACCACCCATAGTGCTGAAAGTGATAGACCACCGGCCCTTCGGCAGGAAACCTATAGTTGGCCAGTGCACTATAGACTCTCTGGAAGATTATAGGTGTGATCCCTACATTGGCACCTCTGAAGTGTCCAGAACTGCAAGAGGTAAGAGATCTGGGATCGAAATTTGTCTTTGTCAGTGGCTACTAAATAACAGTGCCCCAAATATTTGAATTACTTGGATGTTTCATGTTTCAGTGGCCATGATGGTAGCAACCTCTAGAGATGTGGTTATTGACATAGAAAGCAAAATCCCAATCATAGATGGTCAGGTACGAATACACCTTCCATGAACATTAGTTTATTAGTTTTAGTTGCATTAGTGATATGTTTTAGTTCGAATTTTAATTTGTTGCCATGTGGACAAAATCTTACTTCTAATCTGTTTCTAATTTTTTGCTGGATTTGTTTCTACAGCCTGCTGAGAAGGTATGTTTTCACAACTGAGAGCTTTTCTATTAACAATAAAGAAACAATACAACAAAACAGAATTCATTTGCTGTGCGATTGCAGATTTTTTTTTAAATCAAACTGTATTTTAGGTGGATGAAGCTGTGGACTGGTGGAGTAAATTCTATGCCTCTATTGGAGAGCATGAGAAGTGTGGCCCATATCTCCAAAAAGGTTATTCCACTCTAACCGTGAGTTTACTGACCATTCTTTACCATCTTAACAATCCAGGCATTTTGAAACCATGATTAAACAGAATCTGTATGAAAAGCATGTCTGTTATTGCAGGTTTATGGTAATGAACTTGAGAATGTACCAGATTTTCATGGCCTGACAGACTTCTGTAACACATTTAAACTGTATCGAGGAAAGAGTGATGATGATGAAGAGGATCCTTCTGTCGTGGGGGAGTTTAAGGCAAGTGTTTTGCCCATAAAAAGCCATCTTCTCCTCATTCCAAACCGAGTTCATGGTTTTGTCAGTAAATACTGAACAGCTGTACTTAATTAAACACCAGTGAACTTTCAAACCCGATGTGAAGAAAGTTAATGATATCCTGCCATCTAGTGGTGGATATTGTACGATGGACTGTCTTAATCTGACTAAAGTCAAACGAATTAGTTTTTATGCAACCGTATTACGTTTCTAATTTCAATATTTAGGCTTTAATACTCGTCTTTAAATGTATTCACAGGGTTCGTTTAGATTATACCCCTTATCAGATGACCCGGAAGTCCAATCTCCTCCTCGGCAATTTCGAGAGTTACCTGAGAGCGGGCCTCAGGAATGCCTGGTTAGGATTTACGTATTGCGCGGTATTGATCTTCAACCCAAAGACAACAACGGCTTAGTGAGTATACAGAGAACACCGCTGTGTATAAAGTAGAGTTTATTCGACAGTATTCTACAAACAGTGTTGGTTGGTGGTTTCCTGTGTTTATAATCCTGTCCCTTTCTAGTGTGACCCTTATTTAAAGATAACTCTTGGAAAGAAGACCATTGATGACAGAGATCACTACAGACCAAACACCTTAAACCCTGAGTTTGGAAGGTCAGACGTCGTTGAGTGCTAAATGACAAATGACAAAAAAAACTGTAGTCATGAAGTAGAATGCTAAAATCCATTTGTGTTTTGCAGAATGTTTGAGCTGTCCTGCTTCCTGCCACAAGAAAAGGACCTGAAAATCAGTGTCTATGATTTTGATTTGCTAAGTCGTGATGAAAAGGTTGGGGACACGATTATTGACCTTGAAAATCGCCTCCTTTCTCGATTTAGTGCACACTGTGGTCTTTCTCAGTCATACTGTGTGTAAGTATTTTTTTCTACAATGGTGTCTGTGCTTTTATTTGTCACGTAGATATGTGTGTAGAAACATGATTTATAATTGGTTGTAAAAATGCACGCAGCTCTGGAGTGAATCAGTGGAGAGACCAGCTGAAGCCATCTCAGATCCTGGAAAACCTTGCAAGACTGAAAGGACTCCCACTACCACAGATTACAGGAGATGGCAGTTCACTGTCTTTTGGAGGACGTGACTACAGCCTTCAGGACTTAGGTATTCCTGGTGTGATAACTACAGGGTGCATGCACTATTGAAAGATCAGTAGTTTATAAGTATAAGGTCTGTGTGGTACTGACAGTAACTGTTTCTGTGTGACACTACACTGCTAGAGGCCAGTAAAGTGCTGCACCAGCACCTGGGTCCAGACAAAGAGCGTATATGCCTGCATGTACTGCGCAAACACGGCCTAGTGCCTGAGCATGTAGAAACGAGGACTCTCTATAGCTCCTTCCAGCCCACTCTCTCCCAGGTAAATGCATGAGTCACAGCATCTTATGCTTCCCTCTATAAGCTCATGCATATAGCATTGTTCAGAAAGCTGTGACTTATCCTGATCTATCTATCTATCTATCTATCTATCTATCTATCTATCTATCTATCTATCTATCTATTTATCGATCTATCTGTCTGTCTGTCTGTCTGTCTATCTATCTAACTATCAATGTCATTCTTTTTATCTTTCCATTTAAAGGGGAAAGTTCAGATGTGGGTGGACATATTCCCCAAAAGCCTTGGCATTCCTGGACCCCCAGTTGATATCAGTCCTCGTAAAGCTAAAAAGTGAGAAGCAGCAGTCCTCGTGTTCTGCTGACTTGTAATTAGATCTTTGGTGCACAGCAAAAACACCAGTTCTGAATTAACACTGTTAACACAACAGTTACAATTGAAATGCATGAACACTGTAGGTAATGGAGTTTCTCTCTGTGTTAAAGGTACTACCTACGGGTTGTCATTTGGAATACTACTGATGTCATCCTGGATGAAACCAGCATTACTGGGGAAAAGATGAGCGATATCTATGTGAAGGGGTAAGTTATAATTTTAAATATAAATCCATTAGGCTTAGATCAATCCCTTACATGAAAGTATGTATGAAAAACCTTTAGGTGGATGCCAGGTATGGAGGAGGACAAACAGAAGACTGATGTCCACTACAGGTCACTAGATGGAGATGGAAATTTCAACTGGAGATACGTCTTCAGCTTTGACTACCTACCAGCAGAGCAGTTGTGTCTGGTGTCAAAAAAAGTGTGTACACTTCTTTAAAATGTAACATTGTTTAGGTAGATTATATGTTTTACGCTGTGGCCATTAGGGTCTCTTTCTACATCAACGTTTCAGACCATTAGTGACCCTAATGGTCACTAATCCATAATACTGACCATCTCACTGCATATTTCCATTACACTGTGTTACACTGTGCAAAATATAGATTCATATGAGTTTTATTGAGCTTTTAGATTAGGTAATGAACAACATTTTGTAAGAAACACTGTCATTTTAACCATAATGCCTAATGTTATGATCTCTTTTAACCTGTTTTGTAATCAGGACCATTTCTGGAGTCTTGACAAAACTGAGTTCAGGACTCCTCCCAAACTGACTATCCAGATATGGGACAATGACAAATTTTCACTGGATGACTACTTAGGTGAATCTCTGATTTTTTTTACTCCAATGTATGAAGAATTGCAGCCTAGTTTTCATTTTACATACTACAGAGATGTACAAAGAAGCATAGTTAAATAATAGATTTTCTGATATTCACTGACTTAGTCCGAAACATCAATACAGCAATGCTTTATGAAGAAGTAAAAGAAAAAACATGATACTTGGATGGATTAAAACATCATTGTAGTATTTTCCATGTGGCAATACCATGATACCATGAGGAATGTATATCATGAAGATGAGGTTTTGTTGCAAAATGTTAGTTGAGAAATAACGCAAGAGGGCATTAAAGCACAATATACAATTTTTACTGCAATACAGTCACAAATGTATAAAGTATACATACTTTGAAAGTATAAAATGTGTTATGAAGTGATTAAAATACTGCATTTTACAACTTTACTCATTACACCAATGCTTTATAAATGCCGAATTGTGCTGTTTGCATTTCTTAAACAGGTACTCTGGAGTTAGATTTAAATCATCTTATCCCTCCAACTAAGACTCCAGAAAAGTGCAGTCTTGACATGTTGATACAAGAAAGAAACAAACATATGCCTCCGAAATCACTCTTTGCTCAGAAGTGTGTGAGAGGCTGGTGGCCTTGCGCCATGGAGGAAGATGGCAAGAAAGTTCTGACTGTGAGTAAACACTAAGCACGTATTGAGCATAATATATAGCAAATAGTAAAGCAGCAACCGAAACTACTGCCATACAAATTAATAGTTGATGCCAGTAATTGTTACACTGACATACTTTACAATGATGTCTGTTTAAAATGCGTAGCATATTGTGTCCATAGATATTGTTATCTAATTAACTTATTGTAGCAGACTCCTATCAGTCCTGCTGTCTCAGCTGGGTGAGACAACTGTATTTCAGAAGAGACAAATGATTAGGCAAACAGAGAAACAGAGATGCTGGCAGAAGCTCCAATGAGAGGATATGGAGAGTGCAGACTATGTGAGACATTGTGTTTTATGTCAGGGCAAAGTGGAGATGACTCTGGAGATTGTGGAAGAGAAGGAGGCAGAAGAGAGACCTGCTGGGAAAGGAAGAGACGAACCCAACATGAACCCCAAACTGGATCCTCCAAAGTAACAGTCTGTTACACACATCATATGAGATTCTACAGGAAGTTTTATATATCACTAATCTTTCTTTATTCATTTCTTTTAACAGCCGCCCAGATACATCCTTCTTGTGGTTCACAAATCCATGCAAAACTATGAAATTCATTGTGTGGCGCCGGTATAAATGGGTCTTCATTGGAATCATCATTCTCGTACTACTGGGCCTGTTTGTTGGAATCCTGCTGTACTCTTTGCCTGTAAGTTATGATTCAGGGATCTGTAATAAATGCTAGCACACAAATGATAAAAGCGGCTATAATATGACTCAATGGAACTACAACAATACTCTAATACAATTATATGCAGTACACATGACTTTAACGTTTTCTTTTCCAGAACTACATCTCAATGAAAATCGTGAAGCCTTTCTGATGGGAAGCTGAACAACAGCCACCAGGGTTTGCATGCTCTGGTTTTAATACACCAGCAAGATGAACACACTGCAACATTTTTTAATATAAAATATTTGTATTTCAAGATGAATGAAGATACTATATTAGAAATGCTGTTTTTGCTGCACTAATGGCTGCACTAATGTAAAATGTTTTTACATCAAACTTTCAGTACATCAGTCTGTTCTGAGTATGTCGAATGGCTCTTGTTTTCTAATGCAAATCTGTGCAAATTCAACCTACAACCTACTGAGCTGTATATATTTTTAAAACTGATTTGCACTGAATTAGTCTTTCCTACCAAAGCCTTGACTGGGTTTCTACCCAAAATGTAACATTTGGACCAAACCTTATATGTGGTTTACTTAATTAAACCTGAGAACATGGCCTCAAGTGGAATTCTTGTGACTATTTGTGACTTATACTTCACTATTTACTTGATGACAGTCCATGATTCATTTCCATGTGAGAATTGTTCATTATCATCACCTTCTGATTACATCTCTTCATGCAAACTGGGGTCTGTGGGTTTTTTGGATCTTTTAACACTAGACAGATTGTTCAACTCACACTAACACTAAAGCTTTCCAGTCTCCCTGGAAAAGGGGTGGCTCAGTAGTTAAGGTGTTGGGTTACTGAATAGAAGGTTGGGGGTTCAAGCCCTAGCACTACCAATCTGCTACTGTTAAGCCCCTGAACAAGGCCCTCATCCCTCAACTGCTCAGCTATATAAATGAGATAAATGAAATAAAAAAAATATCACTCTGGATAAGGGTGTCTGCCAAATGCTGTAAATGTCAATTCTGCTGTCTGGATCCAGAGAGCCACCTGGAGGTTCTCTGTTTTGCATTGTTTTTTAGAGGAGGTTCATTTGTATTGAAGTTTCTCTGTGCACTGTGCTCCTGAGCTTAATACATTTATATTATTTACAATACATAGGGGAAGTGTAGCTCAGTGGTTAAGAAGTTGGACTACTGACCCAAAGGTTCTGAGTTCAAATCCCACTACAGACAAGCTGTCACTGTTGGGCCTCTGAGCAAGGCCCTTAACCCTCAACTGCTCAGTTGTGTAAATAGGATAAAT
>JAOTRJ010000043.1:15889603-15903891 GCA_028564905.1 Leptodoras praelongus | reverse complement strand
GGTTAGGTGCCTTGCTCAAGGGCACTTCAGCCAAGTCCTGTCAGTCACGGGAATCAAACCCGGGACCTTCCGATCACAGGGCAGACACCCTAACCACCAGACCATGACTGCCCCAATCAATGCCTGATGTGTGTGCCATAGTTAAACAAGGCAGCTCAGGCTTTTCCACACATCATACACACATGGGGACTAATAGTATTTAGTTGGAACATTGGTTATTATAGACTATATATTATATATCCATTATGTACCAGTGAAATTAGGGTGAAAAATGGTACATGGTTTTATTCCAAGGGTTTTTGTAATTGTATGATTTGTTGTTGAGATGGCAGGCAGAGCTTATTTGTAGTTTATGTAGACTGTTTGACATGGTTTATTTATCACTGCTGATATGTAGCCTGGCAGGCAGGAGCAGGATGCATTACTATGTGTGTTGCAAATTACCAATGAGTCAGGGGCTCAAATCGTGGACCATTACTCACTACTGTTGCTCAGGTTAGTAATCATCTCTTCATCATTAAGACTGCCATCTTGCTTTTGATTGGACTTTATTCTCTGTTACTGTAAGTGTTTCTGTAGTTAGGTGCTGAGAAGCATCCTTGCAAGCCGAGGATTTCTGCATGATTCTGCTCACCTTTTCTGTTTGATTTCTTTATTTCACTACAGAGGTTTAGAAGTAGGTCCATTTCCATTTTTGTGGAGTCAATGCTGACTAGTGACGCCATCAGAAAGTCAAACTATAATTGGAATTTAAATGTCAGAGAAATGCATTAAATCTACTGTGATGGCAATAAAATGTGATTTACAGAACAATAATGTCAGCAATTGCCTGTTAAAAAAATGATTATGCCAAAAAAAGCAGGATTTCACAGATGTTTGTGTTGGCCATTGCCAGCGGGGCAGTTTAAAATGAACACCTTTCATAAGATGCCAGAAATGAGAGGCTCTGAATTTCATCTTTGTCAAGAGCTAGAGTAAAATAGGCATTGCCTGACCTTGCCTGTTTGCCTGCTCCTTTTTTAAACTAACAGAGAATTAGTACTAAGCTATTGATTAAGTGCAAATAATGGCATTGCAGTAAGGGCAACAAGAGCTACATTATGTTAAAATGAGTTCATTCAAATAGTGTTTGGTTTCCACCCTCTTTCTGTGCAGGAAAAAAAGCTAAGTACTGTTAAGTTAAAGCTGGCACACATCCCCTTTTTTTTGGGGTATATTTTTCCAACATTAGAAAGATATTTAGTTCTGAATTGAGATAAACAAAAGAATCCTTATCCTGCCATCAACCTTGAGCATGGATTTTCTGTATGCTCATGGATTTCCTTATGGACGTGCTACACCTGCCTGCCTACCTGTCTGTCTGTCTGTCTAGCACACTGCAGCTTTAATATATTATTGTCCACTTTTGTCCACCAAACATGACAAGCTGTAAAGTTATTTATTAAAATGCATAATAATATACTAATCACCTGGGTTGTTCCTGCCTCAGGTTGAGCGGATACGAGTCGGTTTTGCTCCCTGGCCTCTCTCAAGGGCCTGTGGATGAGTCGAGTCTGGGATCCTCACCGATGCTTTTCCTCTGGAACTCCCTTCAGTACCAGCTATGTGGAAGAGATGTATTATGCCTAGCTTGAGGACCAGAGAAATGTTCATGAGATGTGGTACATATTTTTAATTCCAGCATGGCCAAGACTAAAAATAAAACTGATTTGCATCAAGGTTTCCTTACCGGCACACTAATATTCAAGCTCTGTTCCAGGCAAAAAAATTGAAACTTTTTTAGATTTAATGTTTCTGGAATAGCCTTGGGATGCCTATTTCAGGAATACCTAACCCTAGAGTCCAGCTAGAGAGGAGTCCTTCTGCTCTTCTCCAGGATCAAGCCATGTGTCAGAAAGTGGTGGAGGATCACTCGGCTGTCTACAACCTTATCAGAGCCTACCAGGTATACAATACAAAAGACTTCTTGAATATATTCTGCTAGTAAGTAACTTGTTTTGTAGAATGAAATTTAAAAAAGACAGGGTTTTTTTTCCATTTGTTGCAATTGTGAGATCACAGATCCGTGGCCATCATGTGGCTCAGCTTGATCCTCTGGGCATCCTCACTGATTCGTTGGTCCCCTTGGATTTGACAAACTTGGTTTGTGACAAAGACACTTATTCTTCTACATTGCTATTAATACTTAACATGGTTTTACTTGGTAGTTGTTAATAGTTCGCTATTTGTGAATTGATATTTGTGTATACGTTTAGTGGCAATGTCAGATAAATAGTCCGAAGTTCTAGAGACATTTGCTGACTCGGATCCTTTCTTATTGAAAATGGATGCATATTGTAAATCCTTATTGAATTATATAACAATAATTTTGTGTATTGACCAACCGGCTGCCCTATTACAGCATCTGCATGTATTAAAAGAGCTCATCATTAGAGCACACTTTGAAGGTCATATATTTAGATAAACTGAACTAGAGCAAAGTAATCATGCTCCATGCATTGACAAATACACAGGAACACTGATGGAAATGGAAACACTGCTTTTATATTCTGCTCCATGTTCACATGATTGAATCACACGTTGGGAGCAGATTTGTTAGCTGCAAATCCACACTACCAATATCCCACACTACATGCCACAGCTGTTGTACTGGTTTCACATCTGGTGACTAGGGAAGCAATTGAAACACTGAATTAACTGTCATGTATATCAAACCAGTTTGAGATGACTTGTGCTTTGTGACTTGGTACAATATTATGCTGAAAGCAACCATGCAACAATACACAGATAGGCTGTGGCATTCAAATGATGCTCAACTGATATTACAGGGTCCAAGTCATAGCAAGTAAATGTTGCCCACATTATTATAGCACCACCATCACTGACTTAAATTGTTGACAAAAGGCAGGTTGAACACATGGATGGTTGCTGACTCCAAATTCTGACCCTATCAACACAGCAGAGGTCAAGATATATCAGAACAGGCAACCGTTTTTGTGCCATCCTGTCTAAATATTAATTAGTTAAAAATTCCAGTAGATGAGCAATTCTCAGAAATTCCCAAACATTGGTTGGCACGAACTACCAATTGCATTACTAAGCAAGGATAAAGGTGTTCCTATTAAAATAGCAAGTAAGTGGATAGATAGATAGATAGACAGACAGACAAATCTATTAACTGCCTCTTAACTTTAGTGATACAAAGACTATTGTTAAGCAAATAATCAATAGACATGACCTTTGTGCCTCCTCTTACTGGTTTTAATATTTATTAAAAGGGGAGTTGATTGGCTGTAATTTTAACTGGGTTATTGACATAGGATTTACAATACTGGTTCTTGGCGAGTTGTGTTGTACTTAATGGAGAAAGCATGTGAAATATGTTTCACATATCACAGCCGGGTAACATAATAGACAAAAGATTGCTCATTCAGTTGATAGTGTTATAGATAGCCTAGGACTATACCCTAAACTGAAGAGCAGGTTCAGGTTAATGTTGTCTGAGGCAAAGGACTATAAATCTTCCCCTTTGCTCCCATCATGCCCTATTGGTTTTAATCCCAGCACAATAAAAGAATGCAGGACATGCTCTCAGGACAGATCGAAAAGAGAGAGTAATAGCCACTAAAGAGACTCCTCAAAACATACCATTTTCCCTTCATATATGTCACACTATATTTTGTCATGCTGTTTCATGGAGCCTGCACATAAGTAGATTTATAACCAGTCAGCTCTAGTTACTGTTATCTAATATCGTGCTATATTCTAAGTACAATTTATCTGTATCATGGCTTTAATTTCATTTTATGTATCTGTCTTCTCTTGTGGTTATGCCTTGCTGATCATCCCCAGTTTCCCTGACAGACGTTATCAGTGAGATTAGATGCAAAATATTCTGGTTAACTGTATTGGTTTTCCATTATACTTTAAAATGGCTTAATGAAAATAAAGCTTACTAATGAGTTTATATAGAATATAATTTCTTTTTTAACCCTTGAATATATTAGCAATATTTAAGCTACCTAATAAACACCTTGAACCCTTTGTCATGTTCCTCAAACCACTCCTGAACAATTTTTTGCAGTCTGGCAGGGCACATCATCCTGCTGAAAGAGCTAGTGGGGAATAAAGGTGCCAATCAGACTCAATGAGTCAGTGCTGTTTTGGCAGCACAATGGAGGCCTATATAGGTATATATGCATACATATCATATACACAAAGTCATGAAAACAAATAGCTTATATATCCTTTATTTGTGTGTGGAATGTAACAGGCATCATACTGTGGTCACATTGACAATGGATCATTCAAAAGTTTGAGACTCCAGGCATCATGAAATTTACTGACAGCTAAAAGAGGACCTTACTGGAAAGGCTGATGTGCTGAAAACTGTTAGTGTTCCTTAAACAATTCTTACTAATATAGTAGAATGAAATAGTTTTTTAAATAGTGGTCTTTATCATTAAATGATTTTCCAAAGTGTCTACAGCAGGTCAGCACTTTCTCTATGACACCTTCATGTTCCTGATGGTTAGGTAAATAAATTACTCAACACAGAGGAGCCAGTAGAGATTCTGCCTTCTGTGGCACTCTGGGCGTGAACCCACCCTGTAGCATATACACTATGTTGCCAAAAGTATTCACTCTTCTGCCTACACATGCATATGAAATTGAGTGACATCCTATTCTTAATACATAAGGTTTAATATGATGTCGGGAAGGCTTCTGGGAAGGCTTTGCAACAGGAAGGGGCCATCCCCAAACTGCTCCCACAAAGTTGTGAGCATGAAAATGTCCAAAATCTCTTGGTATGCTAAAGCATTAAGAGTTCCTTTCACTGGAACTAAAGGCCAAGCCCGACTCCTGAAAAACAACCCCACACCATAATCCCCTCCACCAAACTTTACACTTGGTACAATGCAGTCAGACATGTACCGTTCCCCTGGCAACTGTCAAACCCAGACTCGTCCATTAGATGGAGAAGCATGATTCATTACTCCAGAGAACAAGTCTCTACTCCCCTAAAGTCCAGTGGCGGTGTGCTTTACACCACTGGATCCAATGCTTTGCATTGTGCTTGGTGATGTAAGGGTTTGCAAGGGATGCAGCTGCTCAGCCATGGAAACCCATTCCATGAAGCTCTCTACGCACTGTTCTTGAGCTCATCTGCAGGCCAAATGAAGTTTGGAGGTCTGTAGCGATTGACTCTGCAGAAAGTTGGCAACCGCTGTGCACTATGCGACACCTTTGTGATTTGACGTGGCCTACCACTTCTTGTCTGAGTTGCTGTCGTTCCCAATCATTTCAACTTTCATACGACAATCATTTCATTTCATACCACTGATAGTTGACTGTGTAATATTCAGTAGAGAGGAAATTTCACGAGTGGACTTGTTGCACAGGTGGCATCCTATCACGGTACCATGCTGGAATTCTCTGAGGTTGGAAGTGATTGCATACAAGCACCAAATTTAACAGCCCTGCTCCCCATTCACACCCAGAACCTTGTAACTTTAACAAGTCACATGATACCAGGGAGGGACAACGATACAACTGGGCACAAATTGGACATCACTGTTCACTGTGAGGAGTACTCATAGCTATTTGGACATTAATGGCTGTGAGTTGAGTTATTTTCAGAAGACAGTAAATCTCTACTGCTATAGAAGCTCTACACTGACTACTCTAAGTTTTTCATTTCTAGTGTTGTCCCATGAAAAGATCAAATAAAATAAAATAATTTATTAGGGGAGGCGAGATTGAGATTGGTGCAGCAATCAGCATAGTGTTCTCCGCATCTTCTTTATACTTTGACCTTACGATCCAGCTGCCATAGGCAGAATCTGGACTCATCGCTGAACATAATGTTCCTCCACATTTTCAGGTTCCAGTGCACGTGTTGCCGACACTTTCTCCTGAGCTAATGAGATTACTGAAATGATGTTAGCAGGTCATTTTGTGGCAGGGGCATTTTGTGGCAATTAATTGCAATTCATCAGAACAGTCTTCATAAATTTTCTGTCACTCTCAAAACTCTTGGCCATCATTGTATGATAGCATTCACTAAGGAGAATCTTCTCCTTAATGAGATGCCTTAAGAGTAAACAGTGTTAGTTGGTACATTAATCAGTTAGCTACTTTAACATGGCTAGCTGTCTCATAGCACATTGTTATAACTCACCTTCATGGTTATCAGTGTGATTTGGCCCATTCATTTTTAATTCCTTTTCTCCGTTAAGTCTTGTTAAGTGTGATCTTGTGACAGAAGCCAAGTCTTATTTTATATTAGGACCAGCTGAGAACGGCAAAAGTCATTCTAACACAAGTTAATTGCAGCATCTTGTATAACTAGTGTGTACATGATGTTAACTTGTGAGCACCCAACAATGGCCTGAAAACCAAATTCCACCATGCCCTTTCAGGCACATCAAAACTTGAGTTTTGATGTCACAAGTGATGTCCTTTCTCCTGCATGGTGATGCTGCAATCGGTGGTCAAGGAGTTGTCTATGAAACCTTCCAGCTCAGGGAGCTTGTCTCGTATATCACACAGGGTGCCATTCATGTCATTGTCAGCAAGCAGGTAATAATCAAGCATCAGAGCTACATACTGTAGACGATTGTCTGTCTTCATATCAAAATCAGGATATAAGTCAAACTCTTCAGACCCCATGTATTGTTTGTTCAGAAAAATCTAACTAATCTTAACAAGGACATGGTCATAGATCTGGTGAGCATAAAGCTATACACTCCAGATCTAAAGGCATTTTGAAAACGTCTGAGGCTGGATGCACAACTAAGATTTTGGTGCAAGTATCACAATGAGATGGATGAACCCAAGTTCACTCAACCTCTCATGTACAAGCAAATCTGCAAGCATGTGCTAAAAGAAATATGCAGACAAGCTGATGCTATCATGATAGAACTGTACTGTCTGACCAGTGATGAATGCATGTGATCAAAAATATAATATAAAAAAAAATATCCATTATCTTTGATTTTATCATTTTTGAAAGTTTTGAATGCCTCAGGATTTTTTTTGTTCTAATGGCTTCTTCAGTAAGTAACATTCACTACAAAGCTGATTTCTCTTACTGGTGAATGAGTAAATGCTTAATATGTGTGTTTTGTATCCAGACACATTACGGGGGTAGTTTTCAATTGTTGATGAATTTTTGCATTTGTGATGCCACATTTACACTCACTGGCTGCTGCTCAATTTCAGAGCATCCTACCCCCACTCTGTCTAGATCTACTGTAGAAAACACAAAGCTTGAACCCAGCCATCCTTCCACTGGGCATGGCTGACATTCTGTCTGGCCCAGCGACAGCTCGTTTTATTTACAAGCACGTCGCTGTCACTCTCCGTTCACTGCCATAGCTCAGGGGAATATACTCGGGGGAATAAATTGTGACTTACAGCTCAGTGTTTATTGTATTCCATAGCACCTAGGTGCCTTGTCTAATGAATCATTTGTCGCAAATGTGTTAAGCTCGCCTGTGTTTTTTTGTTTTTTTGTTTGTTTTTTTCTTTATAAAGATGGTGGATGTTGACTGCAACATTTTGCACACAATCAATTATATAGAAATCCTGGAAACTGTTCACAGGAGGAAGTGGATATGTATTACAAAATTTGTGAAGAAGCATACAGCAGCTCCAAAGACGAGAAGATCCACATCCACCACTGGCTTTACTTGCCCTGGCCTAGTACATTTATTTTTCTTTTCATCTTTTTAACTAAGAAATACTTAATAGCCAAAAACTACTGAAGCATTTCTCTATTTAGATTTCTGCCACAGAAGAAGGGGAAGAGAAGTGCATGAGATAGCCTTCCACAGGGCTCCCTGAGGACGTCCTGAAGCACATCGGCCAGGCTGCCAGCTCTGTCCCTCAGCCTCTCATCTTATCCAGTCTAACAGATTTTGTTGCATCTGTCTACTGTATCTGATTTGTTTCAGCCTCCACACTCCACTGCCATGATAGTGTGGCTATGGACAATTAGCAAAACTCACTGTGACGCTGCTGCAGCCATGCTGGAGTGCCTTGGTGCTTATAGGATCTACACAGCTGTGATGAAGCTACACTCAGGGACCATTAAACTAAACCAGCAAGCTTCAGCCTGACAGCTCTAAACACTGCTAAATCATCCCAACCACCACCTGTTTCATCGAATATTTCTTTATGGCCTGCCCCTATGCACATATTTTAAATGCCAGTCACTACTGAGTGACTACTAAAGCCGCATTGCTACCTAAAAATTTTCTAAATCGATAAGCTCGATTTCTCTTTATGGACTATGCATAACCTTTCAGCACATTATGGATGATTTATTTCCTTATCGTTTGCTTTTCTTCCTGGATCTCATGTTTGTTCCTATGTTGAAAATTTCATTACTCGGTCCCGATTAAGTTTTGAGAGTGACAAAAAAAGGTTGGTTTTCACAAAATTTGCTGCTTTAGTTTTTATGATGGCAATTTGCATTCACTCTACTAGTGCATCTCAAAAAATTAGAACATCATGAATATCAAAAATTTAAACTGTCATGTTTTATATTCATTACATATGAAGTGACATATTTCTAGCCTCACAAGAACACTGCCATGAATAAAGATTAGTATTAAAACATCTTCCAAGAGCAACTTCTCCCAACAATCCAAGAGGAATCTGGTGATGAACAATGTTTTTTCCAGGATGATGGTGCACCATGTCATAAAGCAAAAGTGATAATTAAGTGGCTTGGTGAACAAAAAATTGAAATTTTGGGTCCATGACCAAGAAACTCCCCAGATCTCAAACCCATTGAGAACTTGTGCTCAGTCCTCAAAAAGCAGGTGGACAAACAAAAACTCCAAGCACTGATTAGGCAAGAATGGGTTGCCATCTGTCAGGATTTGTCCCAGAACTGCAGATGTCTTGAAAAGAACGGTCAACACTGTAAATATTGAATCTTTGCATAAACCTCATGTATTTGTCAATAAAAGTTCAAATGCTTATAATTGTACTGCAGTATACCATAGAAACATCTGACAAAAAGATCTTAAAAACACAGAAGCAGCAAATGTTGTGAAAACCAAAATTTATGTCAAAACCTTTGGCCACAACTTTATTTTAGTAAATGAATATAAACTGGCATCCAGGAAAAATAATTAGAAGAAATAATATTTAGTTAGATCTGGCATAATATTGAAATGGCCGACTTGGACTACAGAAATGATTCTAAGTGAATATTCTGTCAATATTAAGTTTTTTCCTCTAGAAAAATAAATAGACTGTGACTGGAATTTTGTCATCTTGACTTTTTTTCATTTTTGTCTAATCTCTTACGTTTGTCTCTGTTAAATCCCAGGAGTGTCGAGGATCTTGCATGGTTGTGCTGACATGATTAGTAAACATACAGTGGACTGGGCTCTTGGGGAGTACATGGCCTTTGGTTCCCTGCTGAAGGATGGTGTTCATGTGAGACTGAGTGGGCAAGATGTGGAGAGAAGAACCTCAAGGTGGGCGTACAAATACAGTGCACCAGCATACTGATCCCATAGTACCTAAATCAGCTCATACTCAATCTGATCTGTGACTGGGAAACCTGAAGGTGTCACAAAGATATTTTTGAGGTGAAACACTTTTTTATAAACACACACTAGGCATCTGTGACAAGATTTTGACTGAACATGTCATAAACAATGCAATCCGTGATTTATCAGTTTCATTAACATGAAGGAGACAATGAACCTACTGTCTCATCATTCAGAATGGCAGAGGGAAGCTCTCTGCACCATAGCCTCATTTAATGTCTAAACTGACAGATGACGTCAGTTCGTCTCAGAGAAGTGTCCCATGGGAGAGAGAGAGATGCCCACATGGTGTTGTCACGGTGCTGCTTCTGTTGGCGTTGAAGGAAACCTGTTTGACAACACCCCACAGCAGTACTACCTCAGATGCACACACTGACACTACGAAAGACACTGCTAATCAGAATTCTATCACCTGCTTTTCATATATGGTGTTTTTTTTACAGGTCTGCATTCCATTTCTCATATTTAGCTTCCTGAATGGAATCTGTTTCATACTTATCTCACAAAAGTACATGCTTTTGAGGGAGCTAATGTTAGTGAGAGGTAGAAGCTGTTGTCTCATGAGCCTGTTTTATTGATGAGGATTGTCTGTGGGCTGATGCATTCAGTCAATGGCACCTGGCTTTCTCCAAGCCCTGGGGAGTGAACACATCACAACGCTTTAGTCTAGCACTCCTGTCTTTACCTAACAGCTATGAGTAATTGATTGTTTGCGAAGGTGTTTGCCCTGTGTTTAGTTCTGCTGAATGATGTAGCTAGCCAATCGAAAAGATGGTACTAGCACAGTGTGGCAAAACAAAGATACATTCTCATCACAGCTGTGTTTAAATGAGCAGAGCAAATAGACTTCAATTACAGCTAATTCCCTCTTCAGTTTTGCTTTGCTACACCTTCCATTTCAGATTATTTAAAAGTGTGAATTACCCACTGCTTCTGTGATTCATTCTTTAAAAAATGTGTGTTTAATGGCCCCTGAAGATAAACTTTGGGTTCACCAAGACCATTTGCTTCCTGTTATTTACCATTCAGATAATGTTGCTACCAAAGACAATAGGTCTTTAGTTAGTTGTTCTTCTTCTTTGGGGGAAGCCGTGGGCATATGGTTAAGGAACCAGCCCCAGAAGGTTCAACTGACAAGCCACTACTGAAACACCTAACCCCCAACTGCTCCCTGGGTGCCCTGGACGAAGCTGCCCACCACCCTGGGCTAGTGTTTACCAATGTGGGTATATGTGTGTTTCACTGCACAGATGGTTAAATGCGGAGGACAAGTTCCTCTGTTGAATAGGTCAATACTGCACGTTCACATTTTTCTGCAGCTACCTGACACTTATAGGATATTCAGTAACTACATAGACCTCAGTTTGAATCTAGCTGCTACATCATTACTGTGATGTTTAAGAGATTGTCAAAGCTTGTCGCACTGCATTGAAGTGAAGCTTGATGGCTGAGTTAAACATCACATCTGAGTGACCTAGCAAAACTTATCACGTCAACTCTGTTATTTACTCTTATCACTTTCTTTCTTTTGTCTCTCTTTTTTATAATAACTCTGGACAGCAGAAGAGACAAAGACTTTCAGTAGTGATTTGAAACCACAGAAAAATGAAGCAATACCACAAATTTGCCAGCTTTGTGGCAGATGCAAAAAGGTGCATTCAGTCCCAATGCCCTTGTATACTGGGAAGCTCAGTTTGGGGATTTCCACACCACAGCACAATGCATCATGGACCATTTCATCAGTCCAGGCCAGGCCAAGGTGGTCTGAGACAGTGGTATCATCCTTCTGCTACCCTATGGCATAAAGGGAATGAGCAGTACACTACCTCTGTTTTAACCTCAATTTCATGGTAGCTCTATACGATGTCAAATAATTGAATGTTAATGAACACTCTGATAGGCATTTCTGGTAAGCTCATTAGGGGGATTTGAATGCACATTTCTAGTTCAGCTTATATCCATTCATGTTACTCTTTTATAAATACAACCCATGAAATCATCAGTGACAGCTGTGTAATATTGTCATTTATTATTAAAGGTTACTGCTGGATAATTTTTTTGTCTGCCCTAATAAGTAAAGCGACAGTCATGTACATTTATAATGATGCAAAGCTACAATGATGGAAATTTTATTTTATTTAATTATCTAGGGGTTTCCAGTTATGTAAATCTTAATAAGCTCCATTCTAACAGCGGAAGCAAACTTCTACCAGAGAACAAATTATCATGGCCTTGTTTCTTACAGTATACTTTTTAAGGCCAAGTAATTGCATAGAGATCAATACTGACTCGAGTTTGTCAGGGCTTTTGCAAATGAGGACATCATTCTTCAGCTTAGCTTGCAGTGTGATGTGTAGGAAAGAGGGAAAGACAGACAGAGAGAGAAAGAGAGAGAGAGAGTGAGAGTGAGTTACCAGGGCCCAGCGCATTTGTCAGCGAGGCTTGAGCATTTCTTGCAGATGAGCAAGAATGGCCCTGATCACTATCCTGTGAGTAGGTGCTTCTGTAATTATCTTTTATTGGAACCCATTTATTGCCCATTTAGTTAATGCTTATAGAGACAATTATTACATCTAGTTTTCAGTCTTTTCTTTTTCAGTTGGGAGCAGTCATTCAAGTCAAAGTCAAGTGGGTTTTTATTGTCATTTCAACCATATACAGTGTGTACAGTACACAGTGAGTTCCTCCAGGACATATGGTGCTACATATAGCTAAACAGTACAACATAAAGTGCACATGTGCAAACTAGTGCAAAACAGTGTCGGTACAAACAGTGCAAGTAGTTCAACAGTACAAACAGGACAACAGGTGAAATGAGGTGTATATGCTAGTGTGAGGTATTAGATAGTAAAGTGCTGGTCAGTGGTGAATGTAAACAAAAACTAGCAGCAGTAGACAGGTTGTGCCAAGTTGCAGGGGCGATTCGAGGGTGTGTGTTGTGTGTGTTTGGTCCAGTTCAGCATATTTGAGGTTTCTGTGTGTTTAGTCCAGTCACTGGCTATTGAGGAGTCTGATGGCTTGTAGGAAGAAGTGAAGGGTGAAAACTTCGGTACCTCTTGCCAAACGGCAGGGGAGTAAAGAGTGTGTGTGAGCGGTGTGTGCTGTCAGCCACCATGTTGGTGGCTTTCCGGATGCACCGTGTAGTGTAAATGTCCATGATGGAGGGGAGAGAGATACCAATGATCTTGAGCTGTTCTCACTATCCTCTGTGGTCTGAGACTGCAATTCCCAAACCAGACAGTGATGCAGCCACTCAGGATGCTCTCAATAGTCGATAGTTGACAGTCATTGCATAACCACAGAATATTAACTAGTTTAATAATTGTATTATGTTATGATTGTCCTCTCCTATCAATCTAGGAAGAAATGTTATTAAACTAACTAACAAAGGTATCTTTTTATCTAATATAGATGAAGCAGAGATGTTAATCCTCTCATCCACATAAATATATGAGTTCATTTCAGCAGATGATATATTGAAAATAAACCTGGGAGCAGAATTAGGGGAAAACTCCTGGTTTTATCCTGGTATATTAAAATATAAACTAAGATATTTTATCTTTTTAGTTCCATATGCCTCTTTTGAATAACTGAATACACTGAAATCTGAAATTGAAAGTGGTACAATAAGGCCTTGTATTTAGCTACATTACTGAAAAAATTGCACATACAATTAAAAGAAATATACACAATGATTTACAATGCAATAAATTAGTACAGGTAATGCAATTCGTTATTACTGGAACTGTGAAAATGAGAAAAAACAGTAAATGTTCATTCTTTCAACCATTTCTATGTCTGTACTGATTTGGAGGTAGCTTAGAAGTCATTATCTTGTTGAGAGACCAAGTGTTTACCCCTGGCAGGGGCAAATAGGTTTGAATTCAAATATCCTTGTGCTTATTAAAATAACTTGTGTGGTAGTTTTAGTAAAACAAATTCAGTTGATCAGAGTGTCTACGAACTTTCCACCTGCAATCTATGACTCCCTCTTTCACTGGGGTATAATTACAGACCCATTCCAAAAAAATAGAATATCATAGAAAAGTTGATTAATTTCCATAATTCCATTCAAAAAGTTAAACTTTCATAGATTATAGATTCAGGGCCCACAATGTAAATGATTTCAAGTATTTATTTGTTTATTTTTACATAATTTGGGCTTCCAGCTCATAAAACCCAAGAAAACTATATATCCTGCAGCAGAACAATGACACCAAGCATGCAGCCAATGTCATTAAGAACTTCAACTTCAAGAATCTTCAGCGTCAAGAAGAACAAGAAGTCCTTGAAGTGATGGTATGGCTCCCACAGAGCCCTGAACAACATACCAGCCGAGTTTGTTCAAAAACTGTGTGCAAGTGTACCTAGAAGAACTGATGCTGTTTTCAAGGCAAAGGGTGGCCACCCCAAATATTGATTTGATTTAGATTTCTCTTCTGTTCATTCACTAAATTTTGTTACATGATGAAAATAAACTAACACTTCCATTTTTGAAAGCATTCTTAGTTTACAGCATTTTTTCACACCAGCCTAAAACTTTTCCACAGTACATCACTTCATCGCCTCATGCACTACTTGTACACAGAGCAAAGTGCTGTGCATGTTTCCAACCGAACTCCGAACTCCATGAAGCCACATACAGTGGTGTGAAAAAGTGTTTGCCCCCTCCCTGGTTTCCTGATTTTTTGCATGTTTGTCACACTTAAATGTTTC
>JAOTRJ010000043.1:15813966-15824857 GCA_028564905.1 Leptodoras praelongus | reverse complement strand
GATAGATAGATAGATAGATAGATAGATAGATAGATAGATAGATAGACAGAACACATGTACACCTTCTTATTCAATTATCTGTTCAGCCAATTGTGTGGCAGCAGAGCAATGCATAAAATCATGCAGATATGAGCCAGCAGCTTTGGGTAATGTTCACATGATCCACCAGAATGGGGGAAAATATTAATCTCAGTGATTTTGTCTGTGACATGATTGTTGGTGCCAAACAGGCACTGCTGCTCTTCTGGAACTTTCATGCATAACAGTCTCTAGAGTTTCCTCAGAGTGATGCAATAAAAAGAAAAACATCCAGTAAGCAGCTGTTTTGTGGACAGATATGCCTTCTTTCATGAGAGATATCGATGGATAATGGCCAGACTGGTCAAGCTGACAGAAAGTCTACAGTACCTCAGATAAATTCTCTGTACAATTGTGATGAACAGAAAAGTATCTCAGAATGCACAACACATTGAAACCTTAGACATATGCGATACAACGGCAGAAAACCACATCATGTTCACTGATTAAAGGGTCAGACTTTGGTGCCAACAGCATGTACCTATGGTGTGGGAAATGGATTTCATATTACACTTTGTGCTTGTTAATACCAAGCATCACTTGAATGCCAATGACTATTTGAATATTGTTGCTGAACATGTGTGTCCATTCATGGCCACAATTGATCTTCTACTGGCTACATCCAGCATAAAATACACCATGTCACAATGCAAAATCTGCCTCAATCTGGTTCTTCAGTGACCTTCCTAGCCACTGGATCTGAATCCAGTGGAACACCTTTGAGATATGGTAGAATGGGAGATTCATAACATGAAAAAATCTACAGGAATTGCATGATGCAATGTCTACATGGACCAGAATCAATGGAATGTTTCCAACATCTTGTGAAATTTATGCCACAATGAATTGATACTGATTTGACAGAACGGAGACTCTATTCAATATTAATATACTGTTCCTAATAAAATTCTCATATTTATTTGTTTGTTTCTTTAGCTAGTTAGTTAGTTAGCTAGTTAGATAGGCAGCCAGGCTAATACTGAATGAAAGCTTACCTGGTCCGAGTCATTGACTGTAATCCTCAAGCCCCTCAGTATCTCTCCCTCTGGAGGATGTTCATACATGGTCATCTCAAAGGTGTTCTGTGGGCCATTCTCACCATAAAAGGTAGGGGGATGGTTGTTCAGGTCCATCACTCGAATAGTTACAGTGGTTAAAGCAAAGTCCGTTACCCTTCCCTGTGAATTCACCTCTGAAGCCTGACAATAAGCAAAGTTTGCACTGCTTAACAAATTAGTGCAGTTCAACAAATCACAATGCCTAGTCAAGTCAAGACAAGATTTTGATTGTCTACTTATTCAGCTTCACAGAGCTTATTCTAAATCCTGACATAAAAATAATTTTAATAGATTCTGACCTTGACCTCAATATTAAACATTTCCTTTCTTAAATGAGCTGGATAGGCTAGGAGAGTGATGCAACCACTTGTTTTGTTGATGCCAAATACACCATCAGCTCCTACAAACACACAACACACAAAAATGCACACAGCAATAGTATGGGAAACTAAAAAAATCTGCAAGTGATAAATTAAGCCAAAAATTAATGGTACCTAATTACCCTAAATTACTTGATATATGGTAGCTGATACATACCACTTTCAATAGAATAAGCAATTGGATTAGGATTTTCTACATCTCCATCTTCGGCAAAAACAGTGAATATTTCAGATCCCTGAAAAATATTAAAAAGAAACCAAATGCATAATCAAAAAAATAAATCAAAACTATATATATATTATCCACTAAACTTCACTTCATATCTTACCAACGCTAGTCATAGTTAGGGGCTTAAAATGCCTCTTGTGTCATTTCATACACAATAAATATCAATTAATCTTTCAGTGCTGTATTATTATTATTATTATATTGGGTGAAAACTACTATAAATAATGGGGAAAAAATGAGCACTTACAGGTGAAGAGACTTCATAGACATAGCCAAAGTATGGTGTACCAACAAAACTGGGAGGAGTGTCCTGACTGTCAATCACATTAATTGTTAAGGTAGCAGATGATGACATCACCTGTTCCCTTCCATTATAACTTCCACCTCCATCCTTAAAGCGATGAGAGTGAACAGATTTGAACAAATCAATTATTTTAAAATATAATCAAGGAGAGCGAAATCAAGGAAAACAATGTTCAAATACAAAACTATTTTATTAACTTCAAAAGCTGTACAATTTATGCATTTACAATGAAAAATGCAAAAATATTTTATGTTCATTCTTACTAATTGGATCACATTCAACAGAATTTTGGCTTCTTCTTTTTTTTATTCACCCTTTAGATTAGGAGTTATGGCTGTCTATTGGCTAGTTGAGTTGCCCGTTTAAGGTAGCAGTGCCTACTGAGCACAATGGGCCAGTAGTATGGTTTTACTTATACAGCTACAAAAGTAATGAATTTGTAAACTTTTCCAAGGGCTTAGATATGACATTACAATGAAATGATTTAGCTAGTTAGTGTCTCACACATACAGAATGAGACCATGATTAAAAAAAAATACAACAAAATAATTACATTACATATGCTACACACATAGTTGGACACATTAATCCACATATTTTAGTAATAAGCTCACAGAAGTTTAATCCATAACTGTTCAGTTTGTGAGCAATAGCATTGCTTGATATTGCTTGTTTAATGGGTTTGAGAAACATTGGAGATGGATAATTTTGAATAAATAAAAAACAGTGGAAAGTCTCACTCACCTTTGCCACCACAGTAACAAAATGTGTCCTCACTCTCTCATAGTCAAGAGCCTTACCCACTTTTATCCTTACCACTCCACTGTGGTGGTCAATAGCAACCTTAGTGTTTGGGCCGGTGCTCTACATATTAGAACAAACAGTGTTATTGAAGTCTAAATGCCTATGCAAACACAGAGACTAATGTAAATTCTACTTTAGTTTGTACAGGGTATCTGCATGCTGCATATTCTAGTGCTCTAATTATAGTTTTGTGCAAGCTGAATAAACATTATTAGGTCTGCTCTGAGTTCTTTAGAGTGAAATATATGTACAGTTCATAAGTATTTGTCCATAAGTGACACAATTTTCATTATTTTGTACACCAGGACAATGGCTTTGAAATGAAACAATCAAGACGTGATTAAAGTGTAGACTTTCCGCTTGAACTCAAAGGTTTTAACAAAAATGACTTTATTAAACATTTAGGAAGTACAGCCATTTTTACATACGCTCCCTATTCTCACAGGCTCAAAAGTAATTGATCAATTGAGTAATAAACAGTGTTTAGGCTGGCTGTAACCTGTTTCCTCATTGTTTCATGACAAATTAAGGTGATAGATGCTCTGGAGTGTTGAATTTGGTAGCTGTTCATGGGAACTCTCAATATATAGCCCAAAGATGTGCTGATGCAAGAAACGGCCATCAGTTTGCTGAAAAAACATGGCTTTCAGAAAGATAGGTATCAGAAAGATATTCTTTCAAAGAAAGAATGCACTGGTGTGATCAGCAACACCAAAAGTCCTGGAAGACCACAGAAGACAACTAATGTGGATGATTGCAGAATTCTTTTCTTGGTGAAGAACAACCCCTTCACAATATCTACACTGTAAAATAGTGTAAAACTTTTTTTTGCAGTTATTTATAATGATATTCTAGGTGTCACACAAAAACCTGGAGATACTGTATATTCAACACAATTGATGTCTTTAATCTACAATGCAATCCATTAATTATAATTTGCAAACCCCCAGTGCCATATTTTAAATTATTTTATGATTTAACCTCAAATCTAGTTGTTTCTTTAGACAAAGCATTAATTGTTTGAGACTAATATGCATTGTGATAATCTCCAAGACAACAATCATTGTATCAATTATAGTTTCAGTAGAAATTAATCAGAAAGTACTCTTATAATGGTGGTCAAACTCTTAAGATAACACTATCATTTGGTTCAAATATAGAAAATGTAGTCACACTTCCACTGCCTGAAAATCTAAAGATCGCTACCTTATCTCATTTTAAATGTGACTTAGTCATAATATATCACTTTGACATGCTGCTAAGTCAAGTGTACACACCAGCTACTGCGCATAGTTTTGTCAACAATCTCCCAGAATGATCAAGTCAATGTTCTACTACACTCTAGATAATGTAGCTCCACTTACATGTTTGTTTTGCTTTGAAGTCATATTTGACTATGCCACTCTGAAACTGTTTTAGGTGTGGTCCTCTGACTTGACTGAATTATCTGGTGTATGCAATCTTGGGATTAAAATATTACAAATCTATTGCATCTGTCATTGTGGTCTCCCACATAATAAAATTGATTAAGATCAGAAAATCCTCTAGAGTGGACCAAGCTTAAGCTTTCTGATTACATAATAGCTCTGGATGGCCTTTCAGTTACACCATGTACTCACTCACTCCTTCCTCTCCCTCCCCTTTCCCTCACTGTCAAACTACACATGGTACTTCTGAGATACCAGTGGTGGTGAATCCTGCCCTCTGGACCTGCCTGATCTATCCTGATACCCTACTTCTGACTGGAGTTTTCATCACTTGAGAAAAAATGGTGTGATTATTGACTCCAGTCTTTCATTCAAAGCTCCTGTAGACAGTGTTGGGCAAACTACTCGGAAAGTGTAGTAAGCTAAGCTTAGCATACCAATGTCAGTGCTATTTCAGCAGTGAAACAACAATGAAACAAACAACAAAACAACCCTGACCATCCACATACTGTAACAACAGGTATGTATTAACTGGTGTTATAAATACAGGCATTGAGAGAGAGAGAGAGAGAGAGAGAGAGAGAGTGCATGCATGAGTGTGTGTGTGGATTGATTTACGACATTGGCATCAAGAAATGCAATACAGAAGTGCTTCTGTATGGCAGCTGAATCATGTACTCATCTTTAGTTTCATTTCATATCTGCTGTGTTTGAGCTTTAGAAATGCTTGGGGAAATTTAGCAAACACTACTGTACTCCTTGATCAAAAAAGAGCTTTATTACTGAAAAGCTATTTCATTCAGAAAACAGTGATGTTACCATCATGCTACTAAGAAATGCAATTGAAATACTACTAGTAGCACTGCTAATGCCCATCACTGCATGTAAATAATATTACTGGGACAGTCTTCTTTCATCTCAGACCTGCTGCTAAAATAAGATATATAATGTCACTGCATGATAGAGAAAACCTAGTTAATGCTTTTGTTACCTCTAAGTTAGATTACTGTAATGCCTTGCAGTCTGGATGTGCCAGTTAGTCCAGACTAACAAACTCTAGTTAGTCCAGAATGCAGTCAGAGTCCTTACTAGAACCAGAAGATATGACCACATTACGTCTATCCTATCCACAATGCATTGGCTCCCAGTAAGCACTGAATGGTCTTGCACTACGGTACCTCAACAAACCTCTAGTCTGTTATGAGCTGAAAGACATATTTCAATCAAAAGGTATAGGCTATTTGTTGGTACCTTGAATAATTAAGGCTGCAGCAGAGGGCAGAGCATTATCTTACAAAGCCCCATAATTATTGAACAGTCTTTGAAGTAGTCATAACACAGGTTTGGCACCTTTTGGCTCTCCTTTTTAGATATACTGTCATAGCTAGTCTTGCCTGAGTCCCTACTTGCACTGTCCATTTTTTAACTATTACATGACAAGAGTATGACTTATAAATAATCTGTGATCTTTTTCTTCCAGCTCCCTCCTCTCTCTACCCCCTCCCTCACCCTCCCCTTTCTCTCACTGTGAAACTACACATGCTACTCCTGAGATACCAGTGGTGGTGAATCCTGCTTTCTGGACCTGCTTGATCTATCCTGATACCCTACTTCTGATTGGAGTTCTCATCACCTGAGAATCACTCATTGTTCAGCATGGCCCCACATAGACAGCCTATGATTCTATTTATGACATTTGATGATTAGTGTCTATGATAACACAGAGAAACCATAAACTTGGCTGTGGCTGCTCTTCCTTGGATAGCCTAAGGACTGCATTTGCTAGAAAACAGTTGTTGCATTCAAGTCTCCCTAAGTGAATATTTGATAGCTTTAACACAATCAACTACAAGTTAAAGCTATGATGAATTAATAAATGACTCTGATGCCCATAACCAAGTTACTCATATGCCAATTTCTGTTTACACAAAACCTTTTGGCTATACAGTGGTGTCACCCAGATGACCATGGGTTCCCTTTTAAGTGTGGTTCCTTTCAAGGTTTCTTCCTCATGCTGTTTCAGGGAGTTTTCCCTTGTAACAATTTATATCCTGTAATGGAAAAGCACATATCTTGTATCTTATATGTTCCAGATGTGCTATGTTTTACATAGAAAGTATGCTTCATTAGTACAGAGTGTTCTTAGTGTCAAGAAGTGTTGTGGCATCTATGGCTCAATTATATTTATTGATGATTTGACTGCTAAGGGAAGTAGCAGGATTCATTCTGAAATGTTTAGAGCTATACTTTCTGTGCATAATCAGTCAAATGCTGCAAAATTGATGGGAATGTTTTACAATACAGATGGATAATGAATATGAAAGCAACCCAAGCACTTCACAAGGAAAAGATATGGTATATTCATAAATGGTCAGCCACCTGACCTCAAACTGATTGAGCATGCTTTTCACTTTCTAAAGACAAAACTGAAGGAAGAAAGACACACAAACTAGCAGCAAATGAATGCAGCTGCAGTAAAGGGCTTGCAAAGCATCTCAATTGAGAAAACTAAGCATTTGGCGATGTCCATGGGTTCCAGACTTTTTCCAGACAGATTTTTAATACTAGTCTGGAATCCTTAAATGTATAATTATTTTAATTTGCCTAGTTACTTTTGAGCCTGTGAAAATGGAACATGGAAAAATGGCTGTAATTCCTAAATGGTTAACACTTTTCTTGTTAAATCCCTTGAATTAATGTTGAAAGGCTACACATCAATCGCACCCTGATTTCCTAATTTCAAGTCAGTTGTGGTGGTGTACAGAGGCAAAATTCTGAAAATTGATTCCTTGTCCAAATGATCATGAACCTGACTGTGTATTGGATCTGGATGCCCAAACATTGCACCTTACATGTGCAAGGTCAGATGCCCATATTGAGCAAGTTGAAATGTCACTCTAGTGCAATCATGAGTCACTGCCACTTTCTAGAGAGCTGAAAGCTAAGCTCTGGCTATCTGACATGAATGTGATTATAATCTAATCCCAAACAGCATGATGCTGTATGTGCTGTGCTGCACATTTTAGTTTTAGGTCAAATTAATTATTATTTTTATTGCCTGAATAACCTTCCATTTCTCAATCTTTATAATCATTTTCTTCTAAAAGATTTTTCAGGGAACAGAAAGATAAAACGTTTAATCTAAAATAGTTTTATCTTCTTTATGAGTCACACAGATAAGCCATGTGCTCATCTAGAGCTTGTAGGATTAGAAAGATGAGTAGTTACTTGAAGAAAGTAGGTGACAGATCCCCCTGAGCCTGTATCTCTATCCACAGCCTGCACTTTAAATATACTGCTCCCAGAGGGTGTGTTCTGTACACACACACACACACACACGCACACAAAGTATATTTAACTTAGAATTATTTTAAAATGTAAAGAAGCTGTGCTGTTTTATCAGTAAAACCTCACAAGGCAATGAACTTTACCTCTGGCACATCCACAATGGAGGGCAGGTTCTGAAACCGTGGTTCCTCATCATTGGTATCCATCACAAACACTCTCACTTTTTCGACTACCTTTACATATATTAGTTAACAACATGTTAGTTAACAACTTTACACAATTAGAGCAGAAAATATCTTATAATAGATTTTAGTCTACGTACTTTATTAAAGTCATCAGAAATACTGACAAGGACCTCAATCTCATCCTGTGTCTGCAAGGGTAATCGAATGATGAATTTTTAAAAAAGTATATGTGTCTTTGCAAAGAATTTATAGCTTATTTAGTGTGACTTACAGGCCTACCTCTCTGTCAAGTTCCTGTATCAGAGTAACTATTCCAGATATGGGATCAACACTAAAATATTCTTTAGATCCTGGTTCAAAGCTCAGGCCATATCTTACAGGCTGTCCCTCTGGATCAGTTCCATTCAGAACATATATATGTGTTCCTAAAGTATGGAAAACAAGATCAGTATTGACTTCAAAATAAATTAAAAATAAATGTAATACTGTGATAAACTATTTCTACATTTCACCTGAACCTCTATTAGTGTATGATTTGTAATTTATGGCCTACATGCCATACTCCCATCTAGTAGATCCCTAGATGTGCTGTAAACAAATATAGCTACTGTCCAGCAGCCATCTTAAAGGGGACATATTATGAATAATTGTCAAATACAGTTCGATCTCTGAAGTGCCAACCCACAAACTTTGAAACATGAAAACAGTTTATACACTTTGTACCCTGCCTATTTCAGAAAACATGGGCTTAATCACTCCATTAGAATCTGTATCACATCCTACATCACAAACTCACTGGAATGATACCACCCCATCTGAATGTCTATACCTACTGCATGAGTATTGTTACCCATGGCCTGAGAATCACATTTGCAAAGTGGCACCTTGTTTTGTTTGTTTATTTCTCATGAATTGAGGATTATCCATATAAGTCAGAGGTAAGGCAAATGCACAGGAGCTGCGCTGCTGTCGGCTGTACAGACCAACACACCGCTACGTCGGCTCCCTGCCCCAGAGGACAAAACAGCTGAGTGGATAAACTGTATTTTTGAAAGTAACATCCCAAAACGTCAGCAAAAACCTGTACATGTGTGCTTAAAAACTTGGGTCAGTACAACATGGGATGTTGCGGAATAAAAAGTTTTTACAATTATTTACAACAATGATATATATAAGTACATTAAAGTATAATGTAAGTATTTCAGTTCATATAAGCCTAAATGCACTCCTCAAGCATCTAGTAGTTATTATAGCCTAACAATCAATTCAAAATAATTGAAAACAAAATGTTTTTGTGCTCCACATAGATCATAAACTGTTGAATATAAAAAATTATTAGTTATAGCACTTTTTATCCTGAAAAAATGACCAGTCTTGCATTTAAAATGGCAGACACGTCAGTCGACGCACTGACCTCACTCCAGTTGACCAATGTGATATCTAAGTAATATGCCTATAGGCACATGCTGTGGCAGGGTTGGAGTGCGGTCAGTTAGTTGGAGTGAGCAGTGGCTCAGTGTCATTTAAAGCAACAGGCACTGAAACTGAGCATTTGAAAAGAGCTGTTTTAGGCAGGGTGCAAAGAAAATTTTAGTATTTGATCCATGAGGGATTTTAACCAAGGAATGCCACACACAATTCATTAAGACTCCAGGGACTTATATTAGCTTGTGGGAAAATGTCTATAATATGTCCACTTTAATGCTTTCATTAATTCAATTATGGGAGTCAGTGAGATCATGTATGTATGTATGCACAGATAACTTTAAGTATGCTACACTGCTCAACAGTAAAAACTAAGTGCAGAGTGACTCAGACACACCAATGAATAACTCAGACACACCAAGTATAAATGATCACAGTGGAGTAGGCCACTTGTATATGCTATGGCATAGGTTCTGTGTAGATTCAATGCAGAAGTATGAATCAGCCACTCTCCCTAGTTGGTTGCTGTTGTATATCAGGGCAAATTAGGGAGACAAATGTGGGAAAATTGTATTTATTTATTTATTTATTTTATATAGGTGAGATTGTGAGCATATTTGTTCAGCCTGTGATCCTCTGTTATCCAGTACAAATCTATGTGCTGCTAAACACTGTTTGAAATATCATAGTACTATAGAGTGGCTGTCTTACCGTTTGGTGTGTCCTCTGAAAGACTGAACAATGCCAGATTACCATTGTTACTATGGGGCCCATTGTCATAGAAATATGGTGCGTAATCACTCTGTGCTGTGAACAGGGAAATAAGAAATTATTTGTCATGTCTCACACACTATACATGTAAACAAATAAATGGTGCCTTACATGAGTAACCAAATCTTAAAGTAAGCTACTGTATTATACACTACCCCTCCTCCTACTGGCTACTCACTTGCCTGGTTTTACTTCTACTGGACACAGTATTATTAAGCAGTGTATCTTCAAGAACTGTCTGTCATGTAAAGTAGTTATGCCCTAATGTATTTCTGAATCTGCAGATAGTTTCTCAGTGTAATGATCAAGACTCCACTCATACTCACTTGATACTGTTTATGCAGATGTGCAGATAATGCAAACATAGGAAAGACATAAATAAACACTGTATAAGTAGTTGTAATGGAACATTTGCCCATGAAGGCTTTTTAAACACCAGATTATTAACCTACAGATTATTTCAGATCAAGATATTCTTATTTTAAATACTCACCAAAATGGAAATGTACCAAAAACACAAAAGACGAAAGAATCCTTGTCTCAATATTCATCCTATAAAACCAAAACACTACAAGATAAGTGGCATTGGTTTGATCTAAGCAAGTGCCTCTTTGAAGGTGTCTGTTGTAGAATGAGGAGAGCTAAAGCTAATCCAATGATGAGTCTTAGACCAGGGCCTTTTTTTAACCCCATTTTCTATCTGGACTACATCAACACACTGCAGAGGCTTCTGAGCTGTTCCTCTATGCCTTATAGGACACATCAAGATTTTCAATGTTGACTCAATAATGCTTCTATTATTGTACATCTACATGTATACATTGATATCTATATTGTGTGTCCAGACCAGACTGATAAAAAATTATTGAGTCATAGACTCTACAGTACGCACTGTGAAAGACTCCAAAATGCAGGTATCTAATTGTAGTTAAAATCTAAAGT
>JAOTRJ010000043.1:15795729-15807659 GCA_028564905.1 Leptodoras praelongus | reverse complement strand
ACCAATTCACCTACCTGCATGTCTTTGGACTGTGGGAGGAAACCGGAGTACCCGGAGGAAACCCACGTGAACACGTGAACCACGTGAGAATATGCAAACTCCACACAGAAATTTCCCAGGTCGCCCCACCCGGGGATCAAACCCGGGTCCTTCTTGCTGCGAGGTGACAGCGCTATCCACTGTGACACTGTGCCGCCCTTATGATTTACAATCACTTTTAATTTTTCTGTTATTTATTTATTGTTGCTTTATGCCATATGTTTATTTATTGATTGATTGATTGATTGATTTATTGATTGTTTAGGGCAGTGGTAGACACTGGATTAGTGATCAGACAGGTCATGGGTTCATGCCCCAGCACCACCAAGCTGCCACTGTTGGACCCCTGAGCAAGGCCCTTAACCCTTAACTGCTGAGGTGTATAAATGAGATAAATGTAAGTCACTCTGGATAAGGATGTCTGCCAAATGCCATAAATGTAATGTAATTTCATTTTGTCCTAAAAAAAACAACTTTTTTGATGAAAGTGGACCACAAACGTGATTTCACACCATTTTCTTATTTTTTATTTATTGCTGCATGATGGCATATATTGATTGATTGATTGATTGATTGATTAATTGATTGAATGAATTTATTTGGAAACCCTTCATAGCTGGTATGTAGGCGTGGTGCATGTCCATCCCCCCTTCACCTCTCTGACTCTATACGTGGAAACTCATCTTGAAGAGAAACAGAGCGCCGCTTGTGAGCTCCGCCACGAGGGGCTTCGTACCACGTGACTGCTCTGCAAGCCCTCTGAGCACAGAGTCTGCTTCAGTCTGCAGTAAAATGCGTTAGGGACCTGTTTTGTTTTTTTTCTTTTTTTTTTTTAATGGGGATTAAATTCTTTTCCCTACAAGGATGTGAGAAGTTTTGGATTACTTTTCGGTTTCCTTGGACGCACGACATTGTTATCTGTTTCAATCACGTTTGATTTAGAAAAGTTTTTTTCTATCGTGGAGACTGTGGACGTGTTCACGCTGAAGTGGGCTTTTACTGGTTTGACTTGTGCGAGCACGTGGAGGTTGGAGTGTGCGGAGCGCAATGAGCCATGAAACATCTCGCAGCGTCCGGAGGGTCTGAATGGAGAAAGGTAGGACTGCACAGAAGACTGTCAGACTTCAAACAGGGGGTCGTTTTGAATCATTTAGGCTTTAAACGAGTCCCAGTAAATAGAAGGAAGAGATTTCGTGAAATCAGTGGGCGGCTGTTTTTAGTGAAGTACCTAACAGGCATACCAGTACACTTATTCCCAGTAGCGTTAATAAGACTAATGCAGCAGCTGTAATGAAGTTCTCACATTGCAGTCTGACTGCAGTTCGTTTATCACATTAATCCTGATAGTAAAGCTATAGAAACAGGGAAATCTCTCTTAACAAGTTCCTTAAACTGTTCTCATACTGCTAGGTAAAAAAAAAGAGGTAGTGTTTAATATGGATCAAGAACTGTGTGCCTTCTGTAACTCCATATATCCCTGAGTACAGCTGCAATCCTGAATACTGAAATCTGACCACACATGCAGTGTACTTGCCCCTCCATAAAAATGTCATTAGGCACAATTTATACTCGGTTTACTCAGTTTATTATGCCAGTCCTTAAAAGTTTCATTTCTGTGATTTATAAAAGAGTGTTTGATTTATGGGTTCTAATTCCTTATCCTGTTTGTGCAGTAGGTTATCCAATATATAGGCCTATATATATACAGGGGGGGGCAAAATATCTGGGGTATTTTTTATTTAAACTGGAAATAAACAAAGTTTTAGAACTTAGAAAATCAGTATTCAAGATAATGTCTAGATCACGGTTCAAATTGAAGCACATTTGCTATATTGACCATGCTAATTCGTGTGTACGAAAGGTCAGGTTTTATATGTCTTATTCCTTCCATCGAAGCAAGCGTTCAGATGATACACCAATTTGATCTAACATGGATCATCAGGCTTTACCCGAACCTGTGGAGTCTGTGCCACCTTGAGTGCAAACTCATTAAAGCAGAAAGGAGACGTATGAAATACTGAAATTCACATATATATTCATGTATATGATTCTAAGATTCTTCTTTTCACTCAAGTTATTGCTGTTAAGATCACAGTTTTTGTGTTAAATCCATGAAGAATGCCATACAGAAGCATATTTTCACATAAGCATAAATACACATATTTTCACTAGTGGTCTCAGATATATTGTATATAAAACAATTTCAGGGTTACAGTGAAAATTCAGCTTGCAAATTCAGACTGCTATTTCATACTATTTGTGAATATCATGTTTGTGCATGCTGTCTGTCATTCATAAATGGCATCAGTTCAGGATGACTTGTGTCCACTGTTGCTTACTGACCAGCTACTGCATTTTTATGAAATATAATTTTAACACATTCATAAATCAGGACCCGGGGTAGTTTGTGTCAGCTTCTTCCGGGTCTTCAAGGTTCTTCAAACCTACATGCACCAGGGTGTATTCCCCATTCACACCGGGTGTTTCCTGGATAGGCTCTGGAGTCACTCTCCAGCTATAAATTACTTATTGAAATGAATGAATGAATGAATGAATGAATATCATAAATCAGTATCCAACTTATTTGTGCTCTAGTTCATAAATGCTTGCTATATATGTATCTGTGAAATACCATCTGAATAAAACATCAAAAAGCCAAAAATAAATACAGCTTATGCAGCAAAATAATCAATTTCTTGATTTTTGGAACTTCGACGTCTGCTTCTATCTGCTTATGTAGGCTTCCTACGATCTCTCTCCTTACCTCCTTTGCCACATTGCTCCCCTGGCACAGCTGTACCCTGTGGCCCCAAGAAGCATCAGTAAGCCTGTCACTGCTGATTGTGGATTTATATTGCATGAGAACTCCCACTAAACAGTGCCTGTCTCCTAGGATGTGCCATCATGCACTGCTGAACCACAAAGCACTCAGTAATGAAACAAGACAAAAACACAGGCTGAAACATGCATCTCACACTTGGAGCTTACACCTCCGTGATGCTGATTCTTTTCTGTTGCACTGTGTTTCTTGAAATATAATAGAAATTACATATAATAGAAATTACGTATATTTAATAGAAATTACGTATAATATAAAGCAAAAACAAATCGAGCTCAATCTCGATCTGACTGTAATATTTGTCCATTGACCATTCAATATACAAAATTTGTATATATAATAGAAATATCAGTACTTTACAGCTATCCGTTCATTTTATAATGTTATATTTTCTGATTAAAGCTTAATTTTATGATAAGGTTTATTTTAATGAGGTTATAATACAGTGTAGTTGCATAAATAACTGAAGTCTCATGTTTCTTAGTCTTCCTTTTGCATATCATGCCACTTTCAGTCTAGGAGAGCAGCAGTTAATGTAATTTGTACGGGAATAATAAACAGAGTGATGTCCGTTTCTGCTTCAGCAGATCATCAGACTTGTCAAATGCTCCAGTGGGTTTTGAATATGTGAAGATCTCAGCTATGACGCCACTGCCTGACAGTTTGATTGCTGCAACATAATAAGCTCGCATAACTGGTCTATATTTACTTACAGTGCAAACTATCATTTACTGTCGGCCCGTAAATGATGTCTATTCCTAAATGATATGCTTTTTGCAGATAATTTACTTACTTGATGGACCCAAATAGTGGAAAGATTCTGCTTACATTTTATCTGACGGTTGGTTTGACTGAAAACGCTTTACATTTGACAGCTACACAGACTTTGTACAGTGTTGAAAAAAAAAGTTTAAGGATAAAGGAACTGGCAAGAACGTCCTTCCTTGGTCCATACAAAAGTAAATATTTTAAGGAGGAGTTGTGATGTTTATTTAGCTTGTGTAAATTATGTTCCACCAAGACAGAAGAGAGAGAGAGAGAGAGAAAGAAAGTGCTGCAAGCCATAAACAGCTGTTTCTAACACCTCTTGCCTCCCAGGCTGATTTTGAGTGCTTATTGTTAATGCACTGACTGCTGAATGAATGAATGAATGAATGAATAAGTAAATCACATAAAATTAATTATGCTTTATTTGTGAGTATGACAGTCTTGTTTGCTTTGGTTTGGTTTGGTTTGGTTTAATTTTAACTGCCAGCACCAAGCGTTGTCCAATGTTTTCCAGGCACTGTGGATGTTTTTTATGTGTTCTGTGACTTTTTCTCTCCCCAGACAGGGTAGAACAGCACCCTCTCTGTGTTCTGCCACCGCCTGACAAATGGAATTAGGACTAAAAATTCAAGTTGCAACCACAAAAGCAAGCGAGCTAAGAACCTAAAGTGACATTTTCTCTAGTCTGTCTGTCCGTTTGTCTGTCTATCGGGCTCCTCCGCTCCGTTGCAGCAATAGACACACAACATACACACAACAGACAGCACTGTAACTTTAGCTCATGTGACATGCTCAAAACTCCACAAACTTCAGGAGTCACCATGTTACCTGAGTGATTGACGGCTCTCTCTCTATATTAAAAAGGAAGATTAAAGTAACTGCAATGGAAAATAAAAGAATGATAGGACAGATATAGACATAGACAAAATGAATTGACAGATTTTGATGGTGACATTTGAGGTCAAACAGATGCAGGTCCCAATCCTGAAGGTCCAGGATCCTGTTACGGTGTGATCCGGAACAAGTTAAGGCCGGGTAATCTGAGAATAAACTAGGAAAACAAACAGAAACTCATCCGTTTTGGGCTGCTGACATCCTGAAACAGGGCTTTTCTAATGATATCACTTTTATTGAGTTTTCCCCCCAATTTTTTAATAAAACTCCACTGGTTAAAATGGTATGTTGTTCATTAATAAGTGAAGCATTTAATTCATTGTCAAATTGCTGTGGTATAGGTTAAGTGGAATAATCTACTTTGGGAAATGCAGTTATTGGAAAATAATCAACCTCTTTATATCAGGCCACGTAACACCACCCCGTGTTTGATTATTGACCTAGAACAGCACATAGTGAAGTCTCAGTTCTTTTCTTATTTAATTTTGCTTTGTTATAAGAGGACTTGATCCTGATGAGTGCTTAGGCATTAGATATATTACATAATATGCATTATCAGTACATAGTATCATTGTAGTAGTAATAATAACAGGCATCTCAGTAATTAGTAAATTTGATCATATTGACTTTCAGAAATCGCAAACATATCACAAACAAAGCGGGGATCTTGGATCTCAATTTCTTTGTTAATAAATGTTAATAAAACTATCTGCTAGGACCAACTACAAGAATTTCTGTTTCATCAACACATCTTTTAGATTTATTTAGAGAACTGCTTACAAAACATTCATGTTCATCACATTCTCCTGGACTGAAGCAGTGGTAGCGAGTGTGACTGCATAATGCTCCTCTGAGTCTTACTGTGGTTTTCCAGAGCTCATGTTTTGGGCCTGTTCTTTATTAACAGAGCTCATAGGGTGGTGCCACAGTTATACTGTCTTCAGCTGAATATACTCAGGACTTTAAACAAGGCATTGTGTCGCACCAAAGGCATTTCAGCTCCTTACTGCTATTAGTGGGAAGGTGATGACAGTAGATGCTATTTATTGGATCTGGAGGAACAAAGCTCAGGTTGTCTCACTATGCTGGCACTCTTAGCTGTGCTAAATAGCTATGAATCTCTCATTGCAGGCTAATTTATAACATGCAAGCAGCAGTTTTGTGTATTTTGTACAGCTGGTACAATGCAATGCAACATACGTTATACTGTACAGAATGTGAAGAATAATAAGATTTTTTGTATTTTCTTATTTTGTGGCTTACTGCAGGTCAACTGTATGTCATGTCCTGACATGAGATGAACCTGAATAGCTACACATACAATCGGAGGAGGGATTGCCAAACAGAATCCTTTTCAAGAATGAGGAATAAATATGTTATCCTAATCATCTGCATTGTGGCCCTTGTCATCATTGAAAAGGAAAACAAAATTATCTCAAGGTGAGCTCTTTGATCTCAAATACTATTTGCTTATTTATTATATATTACTCAGGTGCTATGATGAGTTGTTCAGTAACTATGTTGAAGTTCTTAGAACAAGAACCCAGTGTAGGTTTAAGTGGTTAAAAAGATGTTCAAATATATCAATGGATATAAAAGAATTATTCAAAATTTGTGAGTAAGATTTTCTGTCTCGTCCAGGGTCTCTGACAAGCTCACACACAGGCAGACACAACAAACCCCCGAGCCTCTTTCATTCTTCAATGGCTCCAGTTTGTATGACGGTGAGATGAGTACAAATTCCACACAGATTGGTCAGAAGCACATTCTTTTATTGGCCACCACTCGCACTGGATCCTCCTTTGTTGGTGAGTTTTTTAACCAGCTGGGCACCAACATGTTCTACCTGTTTGAGCCGCTGTGGCATGTCGAGAGGTCACTTTCACAGGAAACAGGGATTCCCAATTCCAACATCTCGTCCATTGCATATCGGGATGTGCTGCTAAGCCTGTTCTTGTGCGACTTTTCACTGCTGGAGGGTTTCATCAGCCCACCTCCTCTAGACCATGTCACTCCAGCTCTGTTCCGCCGTGAGTCCAGTATGGCTCTGTGTGAGGAGCAGGTGTGCACGCCGGTGCAGAAGAATGTTTTTGAGAGATATCGCTGCAGAATGCGCCGCTGTGGCCCCCTCAACTTCACCTTAGCCTCACATTCCTGTCTGAGGAAGAAGCACAGGGCCATCAAGACAGTTAGGGTTCGGCAACTGGACTCCCTCCGCTTGCTAGTTGAAGATCCTAGACTGGATATTAAGGTCATACAACTAGTAAGAGACCCACGTGCCGTCCTGGCCTCAAGAATGGTAGCCTTTTCTAGCAAATACCAGACTTGGAAAAGTTGGGCAGCAAATGGAGAGGTACCCATTGATGATGAAGAAGTGAAACGGCTCCAGGGAAATTGCAATCAAATCCGTGAGTCTGCTGAGCTGGGCTTGAGCCAACCGGATTGGCTTGAAAACCGCTACATGCTTGTGCGCTACGAGGACATTGCCAGATACCCCATGCAGAAAGCAGCTGAGATGTACAGATTTGCCGGGATCCCTTTCACATCACAGGCAAAGGAATGGATCATTAAGAACACACATGCTTCAGAGGTTGCCAGTGGTGTGTACTCTACACAGAAGAACTCATCAGAGCAGGTAGAAAAGTGGCGTTTCAGTATACCCTTCAAATTAGCCCAAGTTGTCCAAGAGGCTTGTGGGCCAACTATGGAACTATTTGGATATCGACTTGTTGACGATGAGGAGACACTAGTTAATAAGTCTATTAGTTTGCTTGAAGAAAAACAGTTTAATATGTCATACGTTAGATATTATAGATAACTTATAGTTTTAGTAGCAATCTAGTGGCATTCATTTTAAACAGAGCAGTGAATGTATTTCAAATGCACCACACTGGAGCACAGATGTTGTGTGCCTTCAGCGCTTACCTCCTGGTTTAGCTTTAATCAAAGTGCATTCAGTTTGGTTTGACTAATTAAGATATTAATTGTGTTTGCTGCTTGTGTTTAAACCAAACATCTTTATCCAAGTTGTTTTTGTGCCTTTTATAGATCCTTTTGGAATTTTGTGATGCTGGACAAAACTGTGTTCTTAAACAACATAACTGTGTGTTTACTGTTTGTGCTCCGACCACAAAATGGAGTCCAAGCCAGAGAATGTGATGTTTGCACAAAGACTAAATACTAGATACAAGTTCAACTAGGGTGACATTATAACATGTTTTTCATTAAGGCAATATTTCTGGTTTCTTGATTTCTGGTTTTCTGGCATCTGGGCCTGTTAACTTTGGGTAAAATGCATTACAGGATGATTGCATATAGGTAGAAAAAGGTGATAAAAATTAAGAAATAAAATATAATAATCCAAGATGGAGGATGGTTTAATAATTTTAGATAATAATTGTCCTGCCAAAGGAGGACTGGATTGTTGCTGTATAAATATAATGCTAGCATTTCTTTAAGTTAGATTAAAGAGAAAATTGTAATACAACATATAAACCAAAAATCTACATCTGATTGAAGGTCAGGACTAACAAACTGGCAGTACATATGTATTTATGACTGTTGTTTACAAATAAAAATAAATTAATGTGAATCAGCATTTTGACAAAACTATTTTGGTGTGGTTGTAAAGTGGGAAGTTCTTCATGATTAGATACAAAAAAGAATGTATGATCCAAATATTTAATATGTGTCTTAGTAACTGCTATGAGAATGTTTGGTTCTGTTTAAAATTTATTTTAATACTCAACGCTTATTGACCTGACTGTGAGATATATTTTTAATTATTAGAGATGCACACCTAATTGTGTACAACTGGCTCTTAATGTCAGTCCTAGGAATATACCATGCAATACAGGTCTTTTTTTTACTGCTCTAAAACAGCAGGTCAAATTAGGTAATGGTTTGCTAATGAGCTGATGATTTGTGTTGGATCAGGAAAAACACAAAAATGTGTTGTACGTAGTCTCTGAAGAACTGGAGTGTAGAACCAGGGGCACCATAATTGGGGAAATTGGAAGGGACTGAATGATTCCAGGTGACTGGAGTTAGATAGGGGCCCTGAAACATGTGTCTAAAAGAGACTTGAGAAGTGGAGTAGGGTGGAGTGTGGGGTGAAGGTGGGCACCATGGTGATGCAAGCATGTTGAATTTGTAGCAAGATTTTTATGGTGTGCCTCATGTTAAGAAACTTACAAAATCAGATGCTAGCTAGGTCACAAATTCCCCATGAAGCCACTGAGCATTAATCATTCCGTGTTAACCAGTGACCTCATAACAGACCATGTGTAATAAAAGCTGGGGAGACCAGTGAAGTCAAACTTCACTAACTGGTTTTGTTTTCTTTTCCATGGATGTTTTTATTGAACACATTTTGTGCTGTCTTAGAGTGTACTTCTCTTCACTATCTTATAAGGCTGCATTGTTCATACAGCAGCCTCGCGGGAAACATGGCTCCTTGCCTGTGTGTGTGCTTGTGTGTGTGTGTGAGTTTGTGTGTGGGTGTGGGTTTGCTGTGTTCTCAGGATATGCTGCACCCTCTCTGAGAGCTGCTCAGAGCAAACTGAGGCTCACCCAGCTGCTGAACGACCCTTTCATACAGCTCCTCTCCCCATCGCCTCCACAGCACACAGACCTGCCTATTCAGCACTCAGCAGTACCAAAAACCTGTGACACACACTAGCACTCTGTGAAGAACACGTTACTGCACATTCAATGGAATAACAGTTTATTAGTAGGTAGATTATTAATGAAAGCCATAGTGACATACCTGGTGTCATATACATTTCCTGGTTCAAATTAGTTAAGTAACAGATTTTAAAGATTACAGTGGTGAAAAAAAGTCACAAAGTAGTTTATGGGTAAGCAAAGGACTGGCCTGAAGTATAATAGAGGGTTTTATTAGTAATGCTAATATTTTGGTCATAGCTGGCAGCAATTGTTTTTAATCTTTTAACTTCAGTGATTTCCTGAGCTTTCCACAGGGACAGAGAGAGCAGCGCTAGCCTGACTAATGAGGGAAGAGAGAACATTCAGTTCACATTTACTCTGATCACCTCTGCTGCCTGTATAAAGAAGCCTTGTTTCCTTTGGAGTGAGAGAGTAAGAAATTCCATCAGATATACCTACTGGTACAATTTATCTAAACAGAGCTACGTCGGACTGATTGGCTCTTTTAAAACGAGTCCAAACAGATGATACAAAATAAATATTACACACAATGATTCAAGTCTTCCACTGAGTCCTTGCATTTGAACTGAAAATCTGTAGCCTGAAAAGACTTAGTGTGAAATGCTTTCCACAGGGATCTCACCACATTTTAATTGTGGATGTGCTAATAATTTTAAAATCAGCGTTATGCATAGTAAATGTTATGTTAAAATAAAGCTATATCTTTAAGCTCAAAATTTCACTCTGCACATACTCTTAGAAAATATAGAATATATAAGTGTTATTCAAGCCTCCCTCTGGAGAAACCCTTAAAGGTTCTGTATAAAACCCTACAAAAGTCTTTCCGTTAACATGTTTCCCTTACCTTTATGGATATAATGAATAATTGTGTGAGTAATTTTATACATTCGTGAATGGTGCCAATAATTCTAGTGCTGATTGTATACAAAGAACATGACCATGGGAGCTGTTTCTCTCTTTACAATAAGAAATCCAAGAAAAGTTAAGGCAGTAATTTTTGCTCCTTTTATTTGTGTAGATTTCGATGGCGAGACACTTTAAAATCCATGGCCCTGAATTTAATGACATCACTGCTGGCATTGTTTGCTGTTGTCCTATTGACTTCTGCAGTGCTTTGCTTGTAGTGCTTAAGTGTGTCCATCTGAAGTGTACTAATTCTTGAGGAGCAGGATGTTATATGTAGGTGTGCTAAGTTCTTATTAAAGCATGTCCTGAGCAGCTGGACTTTTAAAATGATATTCATCAGTCAGCTCTATCAAAGTCGTTTATGGCCCTTTGTAAAATAGTACAATGAGCCATTATACAATTATAATCAATACCTACAATCCACCAGCAGAGGGCAGTGGCATACTTCTTGTTTGCCTTCAAACAAACACAGCCCAAGTTTTGGTTTTGTTGCTTTCCGACACATGAGCGCAAAATCATGATAAATTATGAATGACTAAGGTTAAGGGAAGTGGTTCACTTAGTATTCCTTACAACACTATTCATTTAAAATAAATAAATTCAACCATGTTAGTCAGAATTCATTACAAAATGTAGATTGTGAATGTGACTGTAGGATCTTCTCCCCACTTAATCTTACTGTGTGTGTGTGTGTGTGTGTGTGTGTGTGTGTGTGTGTGTGTGTGTGTGAGAGAGAGAGAGAGAGAATGACCACTTCCTGAGTAGATGTCAGGAGAACCCTGTCTTTAATGAGTGTTAGGCCCAGCACTAATCCACAGTTAATGGCAGACATGCAGAGCTGACCTCTCCTTTCACCCTGTGTCTAATGTGTAGACCACAGTCACTGTTAAACACTGCTCACTAGATCCTGTATATATCCTACACCCAGTAAATTTTATTGATACATGCTTATTCACATAGTGCACATATCTGATAAATGACACTAAAAGAGCAACAGAGCACTTGTTTTGGTTTGTCTGGAAAGAGTTATTACTTCCTGGTAATATCCTATATGCCTATGGTCAGTGCTTTTGGTGAACAATTGCATGTGTGTGATCTCTGAGGAGTGACTTGGTATCAAAGAAAATGGAGAGCATGCAGAGGAGTGCTCCTGTGAGTCAGCCAAAACCACCCTTTGTCAAATATTTCCCCTCACATCTGAACTCACTGATACATAAATTACTTGCACTGTTGCTTTGAACTGTTTACAAGAGTGGCAAAAGTCTGTCTCTCTGAGCGTTTCTCAGTGACCTCATCCTCTTGAAATTGAATACTATCAACAATCCACTGATACAAATTACTTTCTTTACAAATGACTGTGCAATCCTGTATGACAAATCAGTATGAATATTTTATCATCTATTTCGAGATATATATTCTTTGGGGATACAGCTAAATATATACAGTATATATATATATATAGCTGATGAGAGATGAACATTTTCAGAGGGTATAAGCAGAGAATTAGGTCTCCCATGCGTGCGTTGATGGGAGGCCATCCACTCCCATCAGACCTCAGTGCTTTCCCAAGCTGCCACGCTCCACCTCCGAACCCTCCCACCACAGCATATCCGGGGGACGACTCTTATGAATATTTCAAACACAGATAAGAAACCGGGCACTGAGAGGTCAGTCATGCTTCAAATCAGGTCAGTATGCAGGCTGAGGCTACAATTAAAGTCTTTTGTTATTAAAAATGTATATATTTTTATTATATATATATATATATATATATATATATATATATATATATATA
>JAOTRJ010000043.1:15780045-15791221 GCA_028564905.1 Leptodoras praelongus | reverse complement strand
CACACACACACACACACACACACACCTATGTCAGAACCTATGCATATCATATATTACATAATGAACTGTAAACTAAGCAAACTGGGAATATACAACACAATAACCAATGATTAATTTCTAGCCTGGTAATTGTTTTATATAATTTCCATTGCTATCAGAAACAGAAATCACTCCAAAATTAGCACTAGCAGGCTAGCAGGACCCATATGTGTATACCCAGAACCAGTGGTGTGTTTATATATATATATATATATATAAAACACAAGGGGTGAAGGTGTCACAATCCATCCACAGTTCAAAGAAGACTTTAAGCGCAGAAATATAGAGACCATACCACTCGTCGATGTAAACCACTCGTCAGGAGTAAGATATGGTTGTCTTTAAATCTTTAATAAAATAAAGAACTGGCATCCCCATCAGAGATTGACATTTCTGATCCATTTTGTTATTCCACAGGAGTGACAACTTGTCTATCATTTGTTTCTTGAACTGTGGACCTTCCCTGCTGAATTTTTTTTTTCTGTAATGTGAGAGGCTGTACATCTGCATGTGTCTGAATGAGGCAGCACTTCACATAGACCCTATCACTTACACACGCCTGCACCGACCATTGTGCTGCAGACCAGCAGCTGCCATATACTCATGGGCCCCAGAGAGGCCTGCTTACACTCTTCATTCTTCCCACAATGGTGGGGACAAAGAAATATGTATACATGGCAGTGCTTGACCTGCTACATGTAGAGCATAATTGAAACTTACACTTCCACATTCATATCTTGCTTGACCTTTTAACATACAAAGAGCCCAGACAGACATGCCTATGAAAGCCAAAGCCTTAAAGTTGCTAAGTTCCTAATACACTGGGAAATTATACACTTACAATTATACACGTCATTCTGGTCAACAGCTTCAGTTGACGTTCACATCAAACATCACATCATCTAAATAGGGCTGGTTGGAGTATTTCAGAATCTGCTTATCTCCTGTGAGTTTCATACACAGCAGTTTCTAATGTTTACACAGAAAGGAGAGAAAAACCATAACCATTTGTATAACTGTGGTGAGCAGAAAAGCATCTCAGAATGCACAACAACCCCAAACCATGAGGTGAACAGGCTACAACAGCAAAAGAGTGCAATGAGTTCCACTCCTGTTAGGCAGGAACAGGTATCTGAGGCTATAGTGGGTCTATATTTACCAAAATTGGGCATTTGGACATCGGGTGATGTTTTGCTTCTGCTTTTGCTTTTTTGATGACCAGTCCAGTCGTTTTCCTTTGACTTCTCCAATCAAGAAAGTATTTCCGCCTGGAAAACAGCTGCTCACTGGATTTCCAGGAGATCAGCAATTTTTCTGCCACCAATGTCCACAGCAAGTGTTTGAGATCATATTTTTCTCCATGTTTGATGTGAACAAGCTCTGCACCTGTGTCTGCATGATTTTAAGCATTGCACTGCTGCCACATGAGTGTCTGATTGAATAATAGCACAAATTAGTTGGTGTACCAGTGGTCTTATTCAAGCAGCTGGGGAGTGGGTGCATATCCATATTTTTTTTTCATTTACAAAAATGTTAAAACTGTATTGAAAAAAGTTTACATATGTGTAGCTGAATGGAACCTGGTGATAAGAAAGAAAGGCTCATGGTCATGACATGGCAAAATGTGTTAATTGTATATCATGTGTTGGTGGAGTAAAACATGATTGACAAGCCGGAACTAAACCAATTTCTTTACTGCTCTTTTAAACGAATGCTATGTCTTTGTTCTTAGCCTGGAACATTTAGGATTAGTAAAGGAGCCCTGATGATTGCTGTGATAAATATTTGATATATACTGTGTTAAAAAGGAAAAAGCGTAAGGAAGATGAGCAGTGAGGAAAGAGTGCCAGCTAATTAGAAACAGTTTGTATACATTTTGGCAGCGTAAAAGGTGTCAAACTCACATCACCACAGCCCACAGGCTTATATGGCCCATTAAGCCATTCAATATTTATTAGGTTCCCTTGAAAAATGATCTTCTGATAGTGTTGAAAGCCTCTGGTCTGATTACTAAAATTTGTTTGTGTCCGCCAAAAGAATTTTAAGGCATTGCCATAGGGTATACACTTACACTCATGATCAGTCAATAAAAACATCTAGTTGTACTTCATATGTAGTAGGACATTTACAGGCTGTTACATAATGTGCACCAACAGTTGTTATTATGCACAGAAAAATACTGAATACTGAAGTGGAGAAACATGCTGATTAGATACCATTTAGCTAAAAATGTGATGATGTTACTTTTTTCCAGGACCAGAATGTACCAGTGGAGTTTCTCAGTTGTGTCACTCCCTGAGGTCAACACTTTGCTTCCATAAATAATACACTTTTTTGTTGTAAATGTCCGACATGTCATACTATCCCTAAGCTGCATGTATCTGCTGACCTGTCAGTCACTCATGTGGGAGTGCCATCTCAGGTTGCTGAGCTATGATTAGTCATTTCATGACTATTTGTTCTGCTTCTGCAATATTCATGCCCTCTGTAATAGATATATTATAACAGTGTGTTTTGTTCCATGTGAACATGTGAGGGAATCCCACTCTGGCCATCCTGAGAGAATGTCTATTACCTCAGTAAGAAATTATTCAACCACTGGTTCATGTATATTTCAGCAGAATCACTAGTAATAGGTGGAGCACTTCTCTTGAATAGGCCAGCAAATGAAAAAAAAGGTATGGAAAGTCCAAGATAATATGTGCTTTGTACATCTGAGGTAAACACAATCTTTTCTTAAATGCTGTTCTCTTGCACTAAATCAAAACATTTATGTCAAAGGAGTGAACTGTAGTATTTTAGTAAATTGAATCATATTTTTGCAATTCCTTTAATGTATGCTAAACATATAGTAAATGCAGGTTTAGTTCAAATGATCTGAACACTTCACAAACTCAACAGTAGTCCTTTTCTTTCTTGGTTCTATTTCATCTTTAGTGGCTGTGGGAAAATGTTATTTTATTATCAAGGAGAATTATGTCATCTTTGCCTTGCCAGTGATAGCTCTTAAGCAGATTTGTTTTTAAAGGCCAAATCCCTCCCTAATTAGTTTGCACATAGACATATAGTGATTAGCACTCATGGGAGATTGATAATGGCAATACTGGAAGCTTAATACTTTCTTTATTTTGACCAGAACAAATGCCTGTGTGCAAGTCAGAAAGTTTCCCTGATGCATTAGGAAAACAAACCAGAGCCATTTCTCAGTGTCACAGACTTTGATATGCAGTTTATTGAAACCTTAATTAACAAGGAAATACACTGGCAGGGTTACAGGGGAAATCTCCTACAAGCAAAATAAACCTTCTTATTCTTTCACACGGAATTGCCTTTATGAAATGTTTCCCAATCTGCTACTATAATACACCAGCCAACTAAAGAGTTTTTCTTAAAATAAGATATGCTTTTGACCTTCAGCATTTACATCTACAGAAACACCCGAATATTTGCATTTTCCCCCATAGTCAACAGCTACCATAAGCTAAAAAAAACTAACAAAACAAAACAAAAAAAATCCATTCTCATCAGTGAGATATAGGAGTCTGTGCATGGACTGGAGCCAAATATTTCAGCACTTCCACTATTTATAGTGCCCCAGGTTAGACAGGACCAACCCAAACAAGGCTCTCTTATCTGTCTCTATATAAATGACATTCAATTCTTTCCAGTTTTGCATCTGAGATATCTGCATTTTAGTTTAGATAGCAGAGAGCATCTGAGGTGTTTGCAAGTTTCTCTTGGTTACATTCGGTTAGAATGAGTTTCTACACAGTCAGCGGAGATATTTCTTTCATAGTGATCCATCATAATTTACTAACAGCAAGGCTGACCATTGCTCTCAAGAGGAACCATAACTAAATATAAAGACAAATAAAAAGACAAGCAGAAATACAGTAAAAAGCCTGTAAATCTTTTTATGTGATTACAATGTTATTGATCAAGCTTTGTTCTAGTTCTTAGGCAATTTCCGTAATAAGAACAAAAACATACAGAGATGTCAAATACATTAATCTTGATTTGTGAGAAAGATTTGCCAACCATATTTTTGAAGCATTCTGGTAACCAAATCCACACACAGACCACTACAACATTTATGGAAACAAATCTTACATGGCATGAGAGCTCTCTTCTTAGTGACGAGTATAGGCTTTCCCTGTCCACCACCCCCACATACACATACACACTTACACCTTGAATATAGGTGTCTACTTTTCACGGCATGATTGATGGCAGCACTTCAAGTGAATAGCAGCCAGTCTGAACTTTCATTCTTAATGCCAGGGTCAACAGTGCATCTTTACTTCCCTACCTGCCACTTTAGCCCCGAGGAGACTCCTAACCAGATTCCAGTCCCACTGCTTATAAACAGTGTAATCTCTCAGTTTCTGACACAGCAAATAAACACAGTGCACAGTTAAAACCCGGCAACTCAATATCCTACTTCCTTCCTTTGTGTGTAGCTGACAGGCTTTAGTGCAGCTCGGCCGAAGGAGAAATAAAAGAGAGCCTACTTTACAGGTAACAGGACTAAAGTGGCTGCTTTGTGGAGACATCACACAGGTTAAGTGCAAAGGGTCTTGTCTCTGACAAACGAAATTGAAGAAACATACCAAAAACTGCTTTAAGTATTCCATCTGGCATTTGATTTTAAGCATGATTATAACACCACCAAAGTATCTCTACATAATTGACAAAATAAATGAATTGGTATAATGAATATGACAATAATAAATAATTATAATATTAAATAATTATTAAAAAAACCTAAAATATAATCATGAACATAAATGCATATAACAGATATAACTCTAAGATTACATAAATGAATGTTACAGAGGTATTAATATGAAGATATTATTATAATGTTTGTAAACAAAGGGATATAAAATATAGAGAAGGATATCAGCAAGAACACATCTGCAGTAATAAACATAGATATGTGGAATGATCTATATTTATATTTAATAATATTTATTATGTCTTTCTAATTGCTACATTTCAGTCATTACTGATGGATTTATATTTCTATGAAGATTTAACACTGCAACCTCCTGATGGCAGTGTTTGCTGGAAAAATAAAACACTGAACCATTGATACAACTTTTTACTTCTGTGACTCTCATTCTCCACAACATTTCAGAGGAAATGACAAAAAAAAAAAGTTAAGCATTCAGCATATTCAGCATATAAATATTCAACCATTTATTTCATTATTAGACCTATAAAATGTGTTTTTTTGTTCTCTTGTCAATATCGCTTATGTTGAATAAATACTGAACAGTCCGTGTACTTGCCAGGCAGTTCCTAGGATGCTGTGTTGGAGCTTTTTGTTGAGTGGAAAAGTTTTGGGGACAGGGTGAGTGCACTCTGACTCTTCTCCACACCCCTAAGGGGCAGCAGAAGACTGTGCAATGAGGTCTCTGCAGTCCACCCTGAACTTCCCCTAAAACCATTTCCATTCGAGTTATAGTGTACTGATCGTTCACCTAGTTTCTCTACAGATTACAGTAAAACTAGAGAGCTGTACTCAAGACTGATTGTTCTGTGCTTGGTTAATACCTCATGCTTGAGGATGGCTGTATAAGATTTGATTTTATTATGTATTAGGAGCAAACTGTTGTATACATCTCATAATGTGTATATGCCATAAAAATGTAATCTGAAAACATTGTGTCTTATTATATAGAAGTATTCTTTATGATTTATGTAACATCCCATGATTATTTTAGCGTATGTGATTTTAAAAATGAAAAGAAAGAAAAGAAATACTGTTCAGTTTTGTATTGTACAGACATAACAAGGCCATTTCAGTCAGTGTACACCATAACAAAAGTTGAAATCTTAAAATAAGATAACAACAAAAACAATAATGACAACAATTAATACTACTACTACTAATAATAATAATACTAATAATAAAGTAATCTTCATGCACATAGAGCATCAGTAGATACTGCACATTCACACACATGCATGTACATTTAGAAATGGCTACATATTAGCATCAGAGACTTTCCCATTCTTTCAGCAAGCTCGATTAAGTAAAGGAGGGCGATATGGGCTAGTGTGTGTGTGGGCTCTACACAAAGGGACAAAGACATAGTCTAGTTCAAGGCTATCATGTGAATTGTTGTTCATGTAAAAAAAAAATGGAATGAGTCAGAAGTTTTGCGATAAGTGACAAAGCGGGCGCTGCCTTGAATTCCACTGTGGGATGCAACACGATTTAATAAAGAGAGGAGGTCTTGAGAGAAAAAAGTGTGACGTGAAGGTTAGCTGGAGGTCTCCCTCTAGATGAAAGTGGGAACTCTCTCTCCCACTGCTGTCAGCACTTTTTAATGTGAACTTTGCGATTGATTGGCGGCTCTGGCCAGGTTATCCTCAAACTTTCCCAGCCTGCATGTCAGCTACACCCTTCCACCCATCCAACACTCTCGCTATGTTAATACTCCCCTTCCAAATGGAGTCTTTCACATGAAATTTTAACACTATACACTTAAAGAGGCATGCTAAATTAGACTGTATTGTCTAGATGCTACAGCAAATATAATATAATTAAAAACAACAATAATAATACAATATCCAGGGAACTGAATTCAAAACCTAATTCCTGACCAAAGGATGTCTGATTCAGAAGCTAGAAAAAAACATATCATAACAAAGAATTTTTTATTCTTTATTCTTTTTAGAGCTGATTATTGTCTAGACCTCATTTCCTCAAGCTATTATCAAGACTCCTAGAGAATTTGTGCAGTCCACCCTGTGCCTCCACATTGTGTATGGAGTCTAAGTTGCGACCTTTGTCTACACAGCAATATAAAAAAAATGTCAAGAACAAAAATCGAAAGACGTGCACTCATTTCACATAAAGGTCAGAAATTCAATCACACTGCCCTAAAGTATTTCACTAATAAAGTATGTACAAGCAACTCAGTTTCTGACTTTATAATGATTTGCTGAATTCGACTGCAAATTAGTTTTGTTATTGATTAAACCAGATACCTGTAAGAGTGAGAAAGCACAACAGTTTATTTAATAGTTAATATTTATTAGACTTTTAGCATTGTATTTGTTTAATTTTTGTTTACATTGTATTGCATTTATTTATTTATTTTAAATGCTGATGCTGATTAAATATAAGTGGTATGAAGCGTTTATTTAAATGAACTCCATCCAACTGCACCTACCAGAATAGGTTCATAACTAAACCACTGTTACACAGTTTCATTCTCACAAAGTTGAAAAATGCAACTTTACTGTTATCTGTGCACACATCTCAGAGGAAAACTATCATATTAATCATAACCTGGGGTATATTTTGTTCAATGCATTTGATGGTGCTCCAGAGTACAAAAGCTAAAATTTAGTAAACTGTAAAGCTGTGTGTTATATCCTGCTCTCATAGACCTTTAAACTCATAGCAGTTTCCAGTTGTTCCAGTTTCAGTAGACTGATGTCGACTGGTGTAAATGAAATGCTGAATAAATGGTAGTTTTAAATCGCAACAGGGAAGTGAAGAGGGAGAAAAATAATACACAAAGGTGGCTGAGGCAAGAGCAAAAACAAAAACAAAAACAAGTACCGAACTTGAGCTGAAACAAACGGCCTCGTTAATGCACTGTCACAGATTTCATTAGCCAGTCTGACCATGGTGGAGGCGCTATAAATCAGAGAATGAGAGAGAGAGAGAGAGAGAGAGAGAAAGAGAGAGAGAGAAAGAAATGCTCTTTGTGGAGTCTTATAAAAAGTGAATAATATGTACAAAAATGTAAATACAAATGCAATACCAAAAAAAGAGTTGGGTTACTTAGTATAGTATGCTAATTCTTCAGAAGAAGGCCTCCTGTAGGTTCACCCTATTTCAGAGACAGCAAGTGTCCTACCTGCCTGTATGTGTGCTGAAGGCAGGAGTCGGTATGTGGATCAGGAGATTTAAGAAGGCTTACACAAACACACACACACACACCACAATCCAGCGGTCAGGAGCAGTAGGCAGCCTGGTAAAACTCCCGGGGCTTGTGAATCCAAGCTGAACTTTGGAGCAGCCTCTTAACAGATGGCATGAGTGGCTAAACTCGCTGACTGGTCCTGCACAAGCACTCTGCTGTACAGAGACCGTAGCTTCCCTATCAGATTAAATCTTTTCATTGTTATGGTCAGTATCTGTTCAAAAATCGAACTCCTGGGTGCCCTGACGCACTGCACTGTGTTTCCCCTTATTACTACATACAAAGCCATTTACCCATGTTAATGCTGCCAGTTTTACTGATAAATTTAATTAGAGACAACTGAATTTGTTGTGCTTTTAACTTCATGGAGAGCCGCCTGTTTTGGGAGTAGGTGTTGTTTAAACTCTAGCATTTGTGGCTAAAAGAGGAACTCCATATTCACATGCCCTGGAGACATTATTTCTACCCTAAACTCTAATTGATCTGAGACATAGTCCTGAGGGACCAGACTAAATCTCTGAGCCTCAGGGATAAAACCTATTAAAACTACATGTCTATCACTATGTCAGGCCAAGTGCAGGGGCACAAATGTTCTCAGAAATGTTTTCACAACCAAAAAAATGAAGAAACAGTCAAGAACTGACTATAAAGGTTTGTGAGTCAAGTGCAAAAGCCACCTCTATATTTCCCAAATGGATGTGGGGCATAACAAAACTCATATTTATAAAGCTCTGCAAGATTCAATGTGCAATTTAGACTTCTGACAAAAAATCTAGAGGAACAAAGAAACACATCCAGGTTTCTATTTAATAGGACCCACTCGATGATAGCAATCCATTCTCTTTTAAGACAGATTCATACTTAAGACAGCACAGAGCAGTGCATTTCTAAATGTCACTCTTGCTGGTTTGTTAGTATGCTCAAAGATAATGCAGTAGAGAACTCTAAACTTTTTGCAGCCATTTGTCAACTTTTGTGCTTGAGTGAACAAAATGTAATATTAGCACCTGAATGAGACACTTCTGCACATGCAAATACCAGAATATAGAGTAGGAATCTCCACATATATAACAAGATTACAAAGGGAAAGTGTTAATGCTTCAAACACTAAAAATGTACAGGCTTATTTTTAACAGATATAACGTCCACTGAAATCCAAATGTAGCAATCAAATGACATTCAAGATCAAATTTGAAAAATAACATGGGTACAGTACTTAGAACATAATAATATGGATGTCATACCTTTTGCAATCTAGCTAATGTAAAAAGGAAATGAAACTATTAAACTATGGTCACTGCAAAACAATACACAGCCTGACCCACATTTGCTAAATGACCATATTATGGCTTCACATTACAGGCCAACAAACATAACTGCAGACAGTTAAGTTTGCAAGGACCCATACCCACTCTACGTTAATGCCTGATTAAAGAAAACAATAAAAATAGCATTTATTTATTTACTGATTTTAACATGTTGACACATCATTAAGTTGGGAAGGTTCACACAAATGAAGAAAATCGATTTTTGTAAAGACTAAGTAATACGAATGATGTTTTTTTTACATGTTGGTAAAGGGAAACTATGATATAAGGTCCCCACGTTATGTACTAATACATACAGGTGACAAATTAAAGGGAAAGAAATGGTGGCATTGTTATACTGTGGGTGAATTTTGCTGGAGTGGTTTGGATCCACCTGCCAGTGTGAACAGTCAATACATTTGAACACTTATGGAAGATTTTGGAGTGAAGTGTTAGACAGTTCTCTCTACTACAATAACCAAAACAATAATTGAGGGTATAACTTTGGGTAGAATTATGTTTATCCTTCGAGGACAGTTCTTATAATATTGATGCCAAGCTGTTCTGGTAGCTTGTGGTGGCCCAACACCTTACTAAAACACTTTTATTCCCACCCCCCCTTAATTTGTCACCCGTCTGTATATTACCATATTCCTAATTATTTTTTTCACTTCATCATTATTCAGCAACAATTAACATTCATCATGACTTGGGGCTGAATTAATCTAAACTTTGACACTGTTTTGTACTTCGTATTGTGCGTGGAGCAACCATCAAATGCACAAAATCATTTTTGAATGTTTTAAGGCTATAATTACGAACGTCAATTATAAAACATTGAAAGCAATTTAATTCGAGCACTGATTGTTTGTGAAGCTTGATGGAAAAAATATTAAAAAATTCAGACTAATTAAACAAAACTGTGAAATACAAGGATGGAAAATGATGTTAGGAAAGGGCTCTTGAGGCATAGGGAAACAGTCATAGAGTCTATACTTTAGTCTTGAAATTTTAAAACAAAAACTTGGCTTGATTCCTAGATTTTTTATTTTAAGGGTAATTATATAAACATGCTCTTTGAGACCGTGGCATCACAGTTAGATGGCACACCTGCCATATTATATTTGGTCATTTGTATACGATCACTTCTTCCCACAATGCCACATGGGTAATTTGCTGGATATGTGCAACACAAACAGGGGTATTCTTCAATTATATATCTTCTAAAGCTTTGATAAAGACAAATCTCAAGATTAACTTCCATTACAGTGAGATCTGAGAGAAATCTAATTTCTTACTTGCCTTGAGCAGGGTTGGAGCAAAGAGAACATTGAAGAGCACCAGACAGCCTATACAAGAGTGAAACATTAATTAATCACTCTAGTTCTGCAATATCTAAGCCACTGGCCAGTAGAGTGTATAAAAAATTGTGGGGTTGAGGGTAAGGAAAGCAATCACTACATGCAGTTGTGCTGTGATGGTCCTCTCTTGGCCCCTGTGGAAAGCACTGTGCAAACAGCAGAAAGTTGCTGCTTGTGAAGGGTAATGGGACATTGAATGCCAGAGGACACAGGAGGAAGTGGGTGCACAGAGAAAGATGAAGTAATCTCGGAAGCAACTAGACACACTCCACTTGGAATTTTGCCCCAAACAAGATTTAAGTGAAGTTATTCTACATGAGTATGGCAGGGATATCAATCTTCTGTTCAGAAACAACTGCAAAAAAAAAAAAAACCCACTAGCACAACAAAAGTCACTTGGCAGGTTTTTGTACTTGTTATCTGTAGTTGTACTGTTCTTCATGTTCCCTTTGGAATAATACATCCTGTATTAAACATTAAATTCAGTTAAAATATCAATTTCAAGGTAAATAGAGAAAAT
>JAOTRJ010000043.1:15721772-15752955 GCA_028564905.1 Leptodoras praelongus | reverse complement strand
GAAAGGTTTAGGAGTCTGCCATTTGTCAATGAATTCATATTTCCAAACGCCACAGTGGAAAACATGACAGATGAAACGTGGACTACTTTTAACAGTATGTTTGTAACAGCAGTGTTATTTCTGTCATTCTAGAAAAATATTTTTGAGTGTCCTCCACAATATCCCATGGGCACCCTAAGCTTCATGCTCCCCATAAACAAGTCCACTGAGTGGCTTATCTACTCTATGTGAGACAGGCCACTGTGCATGTAACAGAAATAGCCATTTAAATGATTTGAGTAGTGACAGCCACTGGGAGCTGAAGGATTGTGTTGAGCAAACAGACCCCTGAGCCCAGCACGGTCCCCGGAGGCTGCCTCTAACCCTGAGGCAACACTTGACAACCAACTTGTTTCAGTATGGCTTTACACTTCAGAACATATTGGCTTTGTAATGCTAGACGAAATGCTAATTCAAAGAATTGTTAATGCGCTATTTAGTGTAAATGTGTGCATGTGGAGCCAGGGCAGATGGGGGTTAAAGGGAGGCAAAGCTTGATCATTCATTTTACCACAGAGTGTGCGCTGTGCATTCTTACTTTAGCTTATGTGCCATTACTGATCATCTTTGTTAATCCTTTATGTCACTTTGAGTTCTTTAATCAAAATCCAGTGCATCAATGCAAAAAAAAACCCAAATAAATCATAGCAAGCAACCCTCTATGCAAATATATTTATTTAATTTTGAATTCTTTTTCTTAAAATTCCACACAGAGGACAACCAGACATGTCAGCCCACAGAGACATATCTGCATGTTGCACTGGGAAGTATTCAAGCCAACACTGCAGCATGCTGTTTGATGGTGCCACAAGGTTAGATAGGCAACACAGTGGGCACAGCTTTAAGCAGAATTCCAACGCCTGTTTAAAAGGCGACCCCCAACTCTTTTGACATAACCTTTTTTGGGAGGCACTGGACAAAAGCCATCGTTTCCTCTGAGATATCCTGTTAAAGCCATTCTGAAGTCGACCGACCGTGGCCTTACCTCAAAGAATGGGGCAACATTATTCAGCTTCCTCCTTCTGATCCTCAGCCTACAACAAACCATGTAATCCACAGCTCAGTGGCCATAGAGAAAGAGCAGGCACAGAATGTCCCTGTCACATGCTGCAGATGGGACCGGCTAAGACACGGAAACCAGGAAGAAATGTGGAAGAAGTCTCAAAGACATGCATTACGTTTGTTAAATTCAGTAATGCTGAATTTAATGAAATAGTCTTTAGGGAAGTATTTATTGAATCAGCATTACTGTAAATGTAATAGAGATGCTATAGATACGTCATATACAGTATGTACACATTTGTTTACATATGTAATCATGCACTGATTTCTGTTTGTTTAATGTCAAATTATGAAATGTTAAATGTATGGATATTTAGCAGTTAAAATCGTCTTGAGAAAGGCTTTTGTTTGCGCTGATCCACAGGGCTGAAACTCCACAGACATCACACAGGGCCTCTATTTGCAGCAGACACACTGGCCTGAGTCCTGTGTATAATTAACACCCCCAACAGTGATATTAAATAGAATCTCCCTCAATGGTGATAGTGATAAACCCAAAGAAAGTGGGGGAAATATCCAAAATGCATATCTCAGGGGCAAACGTGATAGGATTACAAAATGAGCAGCTTGAAAACTGTTTTGGCTTTGATGAAGAAACATTTAATTATCCCCCTGTGGAAGAGATCCCCTATTGTTTAGAGCTAATTTGTCCCTTTTGGCTATTTCCCTGGCCCAAAGGCCTGTCAGTCTCATGTTTCTATTCTGCTTCTGTTGTCTGCACCTCTCACTGCTACTTTGCAATAACACTGTTATAACTACAGACCTTATTGAATAAGTGCATTATGACACTACAGAAAGAACGATTGGCACAAAGCAGACACTGGACCAGTGACCAAGGGTTTCTCAATAATTGTCACAAAGTCACAATATGGAACGTGCTTAAAGTCTTTTTAAAAGTGTCTATTAACGAGGACATAATTTTGTTTATTTAAATGCTACAGCAAGGGCATGGATCTCAGAAGGAGATGAAAGAGAGCCAGGCACTCCCACCAGAAGGGATCAAGCAGGTCAATTTCCCCTCACTTTGTCCTGGCCAAGGGTTTGAGTTCCCTCTTCCACAAAGGACACTATTGGTCTGGGCCATGGACTCAGCCTCGCAAAATAAGCCTTATTCTCTATCACTTGATATCTTAGGATAATAGAAGCCAATAAGTGTCTTCAAAGCATGCCTCCCTTTTCCTACTGAAATAAGAGGAAACACTCCCTTCCCTGGAAAATAGCATCCAAACAGAAATGGATACAGTATAATTCTTTTAAGCAGCACAAATCAACTTTCGACATTATAAAAACAACTCAGGCATCTTCAAAAGATTTGCTTACATAGTGACAAAATTAAATGCAAAATGTCATGCAAATAAAAAAATAATAGAATTACATACAATGGTTAAAACACTCAGAATGTCATATAGTGTTTCTTTCAATCTTACATCTGCAGCACTAAATATTAACAGATTACGGAGCCCCAAATGTATTGTCCATGAAAACAATCTATACTCTACGTTCTATCATATGGTCTTTCACTCTGTATCATTTCTCATCACGTTTTAACAATACATTCACATTAGCCCTGACAGTGGGTTCAGTTCACATTTAAATGCAATTTGAAAGAGGCATATATTTGCATAGGGAATTAAAATTAAGAGCTAATTATGCAAATAAATTATGGAATGGAGGGCCTGAGATGCTTTGCTTTTCAGTTATTATCTCATTTTGTGAAACAGTAGTCAGTTGATAGTGCAAAAAGCATTGAATGCATTTTGATGGAAACCCACACAAAGGTGTTAAATATTCAAGTGGCATTTAATTACAAAAAATTAGCAGCTTATAAATTACATGTGCTGCTTCTTAAGTACAGCTAAATACATTCCCTCCCAGAGGACTAAGGTTTCGCTCATACATACCCCTTAATTCATTTTGCATGAACTTTGAAAGGGAATCCTTTTGTAAGGGGATAAGTGCAAAAATACCCCAGTGCACTGGGTCACAGAATCATTCTGTATTATTGAAGGTTTTTGGTCAGCACTGAGTATCACATTTCTTAGAAACAGGCTGGAATGTTCCAATTTGAGTATACTACTACTACTACTACTACTACTACTAATAATAATAATAATAATAATAATGATAATAATAACAATAATAATAATAATAATAATAATAATAATAATAATAATAATCATTATTATTGTTATTATTATTATTGCAAGCATGTTTAATATATTACATATAGTGCAACATATCACCACGTAATAATTAAAAATACACAATGTCTGTCATTGTGTTAAGTTGCACTGTGTAGCACGCTGATTGTGAGGGAACTATATATAATTCCTAACATTACATCTGTCTGTGATGAGAGGAATGACAATAAAGCCTAACTGATTTGACCTGAAAAAGATGATTATTAAAGATCACATAATAAAAGAGTTAATATTAAAATGTGTATTTGCAGCAGTTCCACTTTGACTACTTTGATTACAGAAGTTTCCAGTAGATTTAAAGTCACAAAGGGCTGCAGACAGTTAAAAGCAAACATCCAGCTCTCTCAAACTGCATTTACACACAGACCTCCTCCAGTAGGTGTCCTCACTATTACAGTGAGCAGTCTGTCTCAAAACAGCACACATATCTGTGTGTTTGCACCACATATGATTTTATATTGTATATATCCTTTGTTTAATAGGTAGCAGTTTAAGACCATGCTATTAGAAGACAGGAGCCATTGATTCTGAGGTGGTAGATGATTTTTATGTCTGAAAGGTCTGCTGGCATAGAGTTGTAAATGAAAACCATATAGTGGTAAGTACATAGTCTGACAGAGAGCGAGAGAGAGAGAGGGAGAGAGAGAGAGAGCAATGTACAGGGTGTATGCAGTGATGCTGAAAGCTGCTGCCTATGCTTCAATATTTGACTTGGGTGATGAGAACACACCTCAAAGAAATGATTTAATTTGTGCTGATCTGCAAGATTAAGAATGAAGCATAAATGAAGCAACTCTTTGATAAAATGAGGATTTAACAGAGATTATAAAACCCGATTGCTCCACACGGTACATATTAAAAGAGTACCAGGAAAGATCTAAATATCACACCCCTATTATAACACCAAAAAGGTTTTATTTGCATACTAAAATGATTTAATGTGTTAATCCTTCACTCAGCTACATTCTTAACATTCAAAGTGCACTTTAGTCAATGCAATTGACTGTGATCTGATGAAAAGCTCCACACAGTTGCTATGATAAATGAATTCTATTTGATAATTTTGTGGAGCTGTGATTCTTCCGTATCTTACTTACTTTTCACCTATACAGTGATCTATGTGCTGTCAAACAGCTCTGATTATAAATAACTTTGCCGTGTGCCATTGTTAACATGCCTCGTTCCTTGGCTAATTTCATAGGTTTACTTTCAGGAATGAAAGTTCTTAATCAAATCCATTCACCACAACTCTATTGAGGGAAAAATGTTTCTGTTTCCAAAACAAATTGGTTGATTATGTGCATAATCATGCAAATAAAAAAAGGAAGAGGAAAAGGGAAACAGGCCTATGAGACTATGCCATGAGTGTTGAGATCATTTAAAACATTTGGATTAGGAAATGAGCATCTCCATCAAACAGCCATGCTTATTTACATTTTTGCAAACAAGTCAATTTATGAGTCGCCCATATCATAAATCAATGACAGATGATTGTAGTGTTGGTACCAGACCGGCGCGATACACAGAGCAAACATTGCGACAATCAATGATTACTCAAAATAGCAATATATTTGTATATAGTGATAAAATGGAATAAAAATTGTGTTAATAAAACATTTTTATTGTGAAATAAAATGCTAAGTAAAAATAACTTTTTTTTTCCTTAGCAAAAGCGTCAGTCTGTTCCTGAGATCTGTGCGTGATCTGAGAGGTAACAAAGATCTTAATGCTTTAAGTTGTTGGAATGCAAACAGCAAAGTAAACAGAGCAGGTGCAATGTGAGCTGAAGTACAGCACAAACAGCACTTCAGCCAGGGGTGTGTAAAGTCATTCTCAGTCATAGTCATCACTGAGAAAAGGCTGCAGGCTTCCTCTGTCAATTCCCACTCCTTTGGGTCAAACAAACAGCTCTCCCAGAGCCAGCTCAAAGGCTAGTGTCTGAGCAGCCAAGCTGAAAATGTCTCTTGTCCTCTGCTGCTATGTATGTGTTTCATCTACCAGCTGCTTGGGCTTTGTCAGTGACAAAGAGCTGTAGTATGAGGAAGCATCATATTTATTGAGCAGATAACCCCAGTGTTCTCACAAACCTTTCATCCTTCCACAACAGAGTGGCTTTGTTACCTTTTTTAACAATCCACATTCACAATCTGCATTGTGAAAGAGGAGCGGGACATAAAAAAAGGACACGTCTCCAATCCACAGTGGTCCGACGCTACATTTAAAAAAAAAATCATATTACTTTTGCATTAAGCCTGATTCATGATTCTATTTGAAGTGTGTTAGTTTTCTTACTATTTTTTAAAAGGATGTGTCATCACTCAGCTGCTTTGAGTGATTAGTTAGGCAAAGATCTCTCTAACCCCTTTGAGACATTTCTCACACACACACACACACATTCAAATGGCCACACTGTGTAGGATTAAGAAACTGGCTTGGAAACAGAGGAGGGAACAGAAAGAGAGCACACCGCATGTGGGGCAAATGAGATGGAGGTATTCTTCCAAAACAGTGATTCTAATAAAAAGGAGATTGCTGAATAAAACGACTCTCTCTAGCCAAAATTGTATTAATAATCTAAATATATTATGTTTCTAAATGTAATCTAAATGTAAAATGTATTAATAATCTAATAATCTGCCATTTTTGTTTTACGAAAAGCAACATTGTACTTAATATTATGATATCGTCATATATGGAAAGAAATGAGTAACGTACTTCACAACATATGAGAATATCCTTGGGGTCAGAAAAATGCTAAGATAAAAATTCCCTTGAAAAAATAACAGAAATTACTAAAAACTGAGAACATTCTGTATAAAGGTCATATAATATCAGCACATATCATATCAAATCATCCATAATCAACACGGAACTACAATGAATGTCTTTCTAAAGGATTCCTTCTTGAGAGATTTGTCAAAATTGTTTAGGCCACACAGCTTAATAAAAAGGACTGCATTTAAAGGTTTATTTATATGTAAAGAATGAGTCCTAGATGTACGTAAATTATAACTAATGTTCTTGATCTGAGTAATGACATGCATGAAAGGTGGAACTAGGTCCTGCCATTTACATCGCATTATCAAATTGACTCCTACATTTTCAGAGCTTGACAAATATGGTTTTGACAATTAATTTCTTCATTAATGCCGGACTATGTGGCAGCTATGCAAACAGATCATATTAGAGGATAATACAACTTTAACAAACAAAAAAGGGAAACAGCACCATGCATGAATGACAGATTATAAATCATACAATCTCTCAGGCAGGACAATGAAGGTAATTAAAAGCAGCCACGGATATATCATATGCATATTTGCAAAAGCAGCATATTTCTTTCTGCCTATACATTTACATAAACTAATGGACTTCTTTAAGAACTAAGAACTCCCAGTAGTCATAAAGGAAATGTGTTATCTTAAGTAAGGGTGTCACTTTCAGGTTTCAACCTATAATGAATGCATTTTAAAAGCTGTATTGACTATCTAAAATAATCTACTATTTTGCCCAATAGAATACCCATTATACCATTGGCATGTGCCATTAATAATGAATCAAATCAACGATGATTATTTGATGATAAGGTCAGAAAATCTTAAAGACTGGTTTGTCTTTTTGCAGACATCCTCGTTCAAAGGAAAGTTCTGATAATCAGAATGCAGAGTTATTGTGCATGGACAGTCAGTCACATAGGCTGCTATATTGCAATCTCAGCACTGGGTACAGATATAGTGGCTTTCCCTTTCAATGCCCTTTGGGGCTTTGCATTATTTCTTTACATCTTTTCTTTTTCCCTCTTTTTTTTCTTGTCGGCTCTGAGCCCTTTGAGTCAGTGGCTATGGGGTTTTTTGGGAGGGTGGATGCCACGCGCTGAGAGCCCCCCAGCTTGGAGTGCAGCATGTCCCTCAGGCTCTAGGCCTGCCTCCAGGGGCTCTCACAGAAAAAAAAAGTGAAACCAATAGTTTATCCTTTAGCAGCAGGGCCTGCGGCACGCTCTGAGGGGGGGCATTGTAGCACATTACCAAGACAATGCTGCCATATGGGGAACAGAAGGAACTCCAACTTGCAGCCCACCAAAAGCAAGGCAAACACGCCAGCCTCATATGCAGAGCAGTGGTCACTTAGGGTTAGCTGTTTTTAGCATAACAACAGGATAGAAAAAAGGAGTCATTTTGTTGCTATTAAGTCTTATTATTCCAAGGAGTCACAAATTCATAGGGCTCCACCATATGAGTGAGGATAGGGTTAGGGGCCCAGGCTGTGTAAATGACAATAGTGCTTTGGTTACTTGGGCCTTAAATCCTACCTTAAATCCTATCTAACATAGACACTTCTCTCCTTTTTATCCTCTGTGAAAATAAGCTTAAAGGTACAAAGAAGAGGAAATGAATATATAAGGTGCTGTCTGATTCATTCAACAGGACACTGTTTATCTTCCTGGTCTCTCTCAATGAAGTAAAAGATGTAAAAAAATTTTAACTCTAAACAGAAAGTGTACTATCTATTCAATCATTTGAATGCAGTGAGCTGAACTTTGCAGCTTAAAACTATAACTGTGTTGTGTGGCTTTGCTGTGTGCAAAAGTAGGACTTAAACATTTCTGCTAAATTTTGTACTATTCAAATAAATTGTCATTAACAGGCAAACATGCTTTCTTTTCATAATATACACTTTTTGCATGTTTAAAGAGAATAAACTAATAGTAATACAAATGATTTTTGGGATGAAAATTATTTTGGCCTTATTTAACTTAGTTCAACAGAAAATTACAATACAACTCTTACAGACAGGTAAAAGTGCAACTAATAAATTTGCCCATATTGTTGCCATCTGTCAACAAATGAAAATAGACTAGACTCATAATCAACTTCATGATGGCTTGAAGACACCGTGGGGCCTATTAAAGAACAACCAGGCATACCCCAAGCATACACTTTATTCTTATTTGCCAACTCACATTCAGAAAAGGAAAACTACGATTACAGTTAAAACATCAGGTGGACTCTAGCTATCATTTCTTCAAATAATACACAGACTGGATGTACTCAGCCCACTGTACTCACTGACTTACTGAAAAATCATACATATTTCACATGCGATCAGGTGAAAAACACTGTCTCATGCCCTGAAATTGCACATGTGAATTCAAGAAAATCTAATGATAAAAGTAATGTGAAAAAGAAAAAAAAATCTTTATTTGTGAAAAATTAACATGAAAATAAAATCATTATGTAATAATATCATATGTGAAAAAATTAACATGTGAAAAAAAGCATTGTGGAGGCAAGGAATCATGTGAAAAAAAATAAAAACAAGAACATACGAAATTTTCCACATGTGTAAAATGTGTAGAAAAAAGATGTCTGACTCATGCAAGTTTTCTGTCACTCTGACATTTTACTAGTTTGAACCGTCTCTAAAGGTCTTTGTCCATGGTGGCGTACACAAAGTAAAGTAAAAGAGCATACTTACCATGGAGGAGAGGATCTGTCACGCTCATAATAATATTACTAATAAAAAAAAGTATCACAAAATATATGCATCTGTTCCCCTGTTTAGTATTCCTGCCATCAACATACTAACAACGGCTGTTGACAAACAGCTGAACAGCGACATAAGTCTGGGTTCCCTTTCCTGGCAATTCTTACTTTTATCATTGAACGCAATGAGCCAGTCTACAATTTATGCCAGCCTGAGTGCTATGAGTGTATTCAGAACCTGGTCGCACAGCCAATCTCCTACTAAGGAGCAGTGATAATGTAATAATGCTTTTCTGATGTGCAGCCAGTAATGGAGCTGAACACCTCACATTCATCTAACACTACCTGATCATTACTTGAACAAAATAATACATTACCACAGCTAAACAGCTCTGAGTCTGCAACTCAATCTCTTAAATATACTTCTATAATGCAAGATTAGAGAATTGTGTGTGCCTGTGTGTTTGTTCTCATTATGTACAGATAAATAGGATGTAAGACGTTCTCCTCGAAATATCCATATTTCACATTATATTTTTACTAGATATGTTTTTATTAAAAATACCGCAAACCACATACAGTATTAATTCCATTAATATGTGTAAGGGTTTATTATTTTTTTATTTTTGGCTATCCCAAGGCAACAATATCCATGGTGGCACTTTGTTCCCAACAAGGCAGAAATATCAGTAATGAACATGGCTATGTTTTTGGAAATGATGGTAATTTGTATTTTCCCTTCTGGTAACATGACATAATTACGCATACTAATGTATTAATTGATCCATTTAACACCAACCTGAATAGATATTAAACCAGATTTGTGCACATTCTGAAAATTACAACAAAAAATATTAATATAATATTAGGGACAAAACGACTATAAACATTTTATATACTAAGGAATGTTACCAAAATGGAAGTGCAGGAAAGGCTAACTAGTGTGACAAAGTTGTATTTTATAGTTTGTATTTTGGCTGGATTCCCAGTGCAGGCCATTCTAAAGCAGATACAAGCTACAAGTCATCCACTCCTGAGACTATGACCTGACAGAAGGGTTTATTTAGTCTGTCTATTGCTCTGCATTTAACCCACATCATGCAGTATTGCAAAGAGCAAACAGTTTTTAATAACCAGAGGGTGTCAGACTGCTTCGCAATCCAGTTGACTGCTGCAGCATAACTAAATACCAAGCAAAACAGCATGTCACTGAGACATTTGACATGGTGAAATGAGATTAGATGGAATTCATTTCTAAGTGGAGAAAATTACGGGCATACTCCTACCCCCTGCACCCTGGCCCAGCAACGAAGCCAGTCAGGCATGAAAGCTGACATGCTCATGGAATGACCTAACCACTACCGCCACAACCACGGCTGCAAAGCAAACAACATAGTTTCAAGATTCTGTGGTAGCCTATCATAAAATGTTATTGCTTATATAATATCTGCTACATGAACCTACGTTTATAAGAGAACGGTTCAGACCTCAAAACAGCATAACAAAAAAAATTGTGTAATGCAAATTTTCGTGCTTCTTTTTACCATAGTGATCTTAATCATCAAATCTGATTGGACAGAAGATGAATAATATTCGACAACAGCATGGCACTGATGGTGCTTCCAGCTATAGTCACAGGATTATATTAATGCACACTTCCACTAACAGACTAACAGTTCATTCACGTGACAGACACTAAAGATAAATTAAGTGCAATAACAAACAGATTATTAAGCAAAAAAAAATATGTTTACTTGTTGATAGGTCAAATATTTCTATAAGCAGATGGGTTTTTTTTTTTATCAGTTTTATTTATTAAGGATTTTGGGTTTGTAACATTTTGTAACTAGAAACATTTAAACATAATGAAATCATTGACAAATTGCAGTGATACAAGAGCAGTAAAACACTTCAGGACATGCATTTATAGAATAAGCATCAATTGTGCATCAAGTCGCATTACACCACATCATCACTGATTATTTTCCTATGAAAGCATACCCCAGGTTTTAAGTGATGACTCTTTTTGTAAATCCATGAGAAAACTGGTCATATCCAAGTGCTAGGAAAAGATGTCTCAATCCTGTCCACTCCAGAAGAAAGAATCAACATCAGTTCACTTCCTCATGAACTTTCTAGAAGGTAAAGAGGTTAGCAAGTTCACTTGGCCATACAGGTAGTACACCTTTGAGAAGCAGTAATAACGAATGCTAATTACAGCCATCTGGACAGGTTGCAATGTTGAGTAGACATTTATGCATTATGGGGTGGATAATACACCTCAAAAAAATGAGAAAACACTAACTTGTGAATGTAATGTAAATGCAAAGTGCATGCTTTGTTACTGAGGCTTTTTAGGAATGGTTACCTGGATGAATAAAATCTCTCCAGATTGGACAAATTCAACCATTTTATAAGAACACCTGGATTTCAGAAACATGTTTTCTTTTTTCTTTCTGGAATACCGTAACAACTTCTGAGGTTCACTGGACTAACAGTATTAGCTTAAAGAGTTGAAGAGGAAACCAATAAAAATCCTCATGGATGTTTGCACACCAAGACTGCAGCCTGTCAATTGACTGCCCCTAAGAGGTGATCTGCCATTACTGAGCCATAGGAAACAAATGAGGCTATTTCCTCTGCCAGCTTCCCATCTGAGCTGTCAATACTAGCTCACACAGGGCGAGATGCTGAGAGAAGCCTTTTCCATCTCAGTCTGATGTGGATCTACTAATCTTTAACACACAGAAGAAGAAAATGGCCACTGAAGCAGTTCATCCAATAATCTTCAGTTTTAAAGACATAATTCAAATGAAAACACTCTGAGCAGCAAATGTTCGAAACCTATGCAAAATATGCACGCATACTATATATTTATAGAGTTAACCAAATATAAATACAATACAGCCAATAAACTACATCACTTAGCTTTTAGTTTAACAGAATTATTCTCATATTATAAAAATGACAACACACCATTTTACGTAAATATTTTAACACAAGTATGATTTTACACACGTTTACTAATGTCAAAAATAATTATGTATACTATAGTAAGAGTATATATTTCAAACTGCTAGCTAGTAAAACATAATCTTAACCAGAGCACATATTCAGATACATTTATATGTCTTGTTGCTTCTCTCTCAGATTTAAGAGGCAGAAAATGACTAAATGTCACATAATTCAAAATGTTAGCTTATGACTTCTCTGAATTTAAATTGCCTCAGCATGTAATTCAAAACAGCAAACATGCTAAAGCAGCCCAATTACAGCACTGATTTATTGATTTTACAAAATGAATTGAGGTTAACTTGATGGCAGCCTCTCTGACATACATCACAGTGTCAAATTAAGTACAGAAGACCTGTTTTTCACACATATCACACATGATGATTTACCAGTAGGTATATGTATATTTTAGAGAAGGGTAAAACTTAAATAATTGCATAGATACAAAAAGTAACTGTTTCCAAATATATATCATATACTTAGTCATATAAAATGATACATTAATCACTGGGTTGCAGGAGTGTGGAAATTGCATCTGTTCATTCACACTTTATGGGTGGGGGAGGCTGCTATAATTAATTCTTTCTTATTAGAATTTTAACCAAAGTCATATATTACTGCATATTATAATTGCACAGCATAATGAAAATAGGGCAAAAAGTTTCTTAGCAACTGTTTCACCACATAGAAAAGCTTCTGATTCTGACATATGTTCAGGTGAATTGAGTCCTCAGGGTCCAATCTGCCTTTTCCAGATCTCAAAGACAAATTGAGGGGGCTAGCACTCTCATTAAAACGAGTCTAAATAACCGGCATATGCACGGCTATTATTAGGCATGAAACAGCAGACATCCCATTGTCAAAGTTAAATGATCAAGTATAACCTTAATTGTTTAGATATGTTGTTTAGTGGATAGCATCAAAAAGATATGAAAGATAATTCAACAGATGGCTCCGTCTTATGATTTGTATTAGCACCTTTGAAGTTTAATGAAGTGCTAATTGCTTTTATAATATATACTCGGACTATCAAAATTGCAGCAGTAATGCAAACACATTAGGGTGCTGATGACAGGTAAAGACTCATGGTATTCAATGTCACTGTTAAGTAGCATGAAAAACAAAATGGAGGACACAGAGAATCAGCACACTGCGTAGCACATGAACAAGAAGTTTCTGTACATTCTGGCCCAAAAAGCTGAGGGCAATAGAGTTAGTCCTGGAGAAGAGCTGTCCGTAGATTAGGAGTTCCTCATAATGTCAGTACAGACAAGCTACTTAATGTTACTTTGAGTAATTGTGCTAAATCTAAATACTAACTGAAGACATGCTTATCAACTTTGTGTAGATTGTAAATTCAGAGGTCAAGGCTTTGTTTAAAAGTCAGATAGAACAGTGAATCTAGGGAAATCAAACCTCACTCAAATCAGAATGAACTCACACAAAGGGTTTAATGTCAGCTTCAAGAAAATATTAAATATTTTAAATATTTGTTATTATTAAGGACTGAGATATCAGTAGCCACTAAGCCACATAAAATTTCACTAGAAGAACCTTTGTACTATGTGATTATGAGGTTGGGTCATTTTTTTTAATTTTACCATTGAATGATATTTCTATCACCATTTTCTTAACCATTCACAATAGCATATAGTCTTTGTAAATACTAGTTTATTAAATTAAGTGTTTTTTCAGGTCAATATACTTTCTTAATAACTTGTCCCTTTCTATCTTCACGGCTTTGGCGCTACCTTAATTCCCCTCATTCTATAATTAGGACTTGTACTCAAGTATGTCATAGCCAATATCCTCACCCTGTAATGTTTTTCAAATTTCAGTGTAGATCGAGCAAGTAATGCTTTGCATGCTTAAAATTCATTTCCATAAGTAAGAAACCCTGAAATTTAATTTCCATACAGTTTGTTGCTGTTTAATGAAGTGAAATCTTGTTTGTATTCCATTACTTAGGTGTCGTTTTTCTCCTGAAGTAACTTGAATTGCTAAATACATGGACATTCTCTTAGAATAAATTGGAAATCATGAGTCTTGAAGCAGAAGGATGCAGGATCAGTGACTGTCGCTGGGTGTCATTTAGCATAAATGTCAGAATTAAAACAAATTTAAGTAAAATCTTGGCTATCTTCAGGTGAACACAACTTTACCATTCAAATTAAACACTGAGCCTTTGCAATTAATACATTTCAATACTTATTTAACACAGTCGAATGAATCAAACCAAATTCATCGAATGTGTTTTTATTATTATTCTATTATCAGAAATATTATGGAAGTATTTACTACATTTAATAGCAATACATGCAAAAATGAAAATGGCTAACATTTATTTATCCTGGCTGTTCTCGTGTCTTGTTGGTGCCATTAGAACAGCTCGCTGCATCCCATTCGCTACCATTATCTCAGCTATCAGCGGAGCCCAACAAGATTCCAGCAGGGCCATAAATACTTCCCTCAGACCACATACAGCTTCCACATCATCTCCCAGGCACAGCTTAATGACAGGGAAAAACACAATGGGTTTTCACTTTCTCTTTACACCTCCTTCACCAGAATTTCACACTGATGGCAAAAAAATAGAGAGAGCAAAACATGAAGTTACATGTAGTTAAAAAGGTACATTAAACTGTCATTTCCAAAATCTCAAACATGATTGATGGACGTAATCATAGTGTTCTAATGCAGCATCTATGTTTTATATCAGCACAACAGTAGGCCTACCAAAAGCATAAACACGCTCAGGAACCGGGATGGAGAAATTTTAGTATAAACAGCACAGAGGTGGGTCTACATGAAAGGACATTTAGATGGCAAGTGTAATGTCTTTGTATCTGTTGATGTGGGTGCTCGATCATCATGGTTAATGAATCTGAGAAAATGATTTTGATGTGTTCATCAAATGAGTCAATTAGACACCATTACAATGAGCTTTCCAAATAAACAAACCTATTCTCTCTAAACAAGGTCATTGACAGCCTCATTAGACCACTGGGAGAGTGCATTATACATGCACTTAGATATTAGACTCAACCACAGGGAGCAGCTCCAGTGAGTTTTGTGTGAGATGATGTCAAGTGGACAGTCAATAGCAGGACAATGTTAAACATGAAGTTCTGTGTACTGTAAGTAGGAAAACATGATTATGATTTCAGAGTATATATAGTATCCATTTGTTTATTAATCTTTTAATGTCCTATCAGCATTAGTGGCTATTCATGACAGGAACATGGTTACATCGATACACAAGATTTTCATCAGTACACAGGTTCAACTTCAGGATGTTTTTGGGATGTCGGAGGAGGCAGGGGTGCCCGCGGTGGGCCCACATGGGCACAGGGCAGAGGGACATGCAGGCTCCATGCAAGGAGGACCCAGGACACTCCCACCTGGGATCAAACCCAGGACCTTCTTGCTGTGAGGCAACAGTGCTACCTACCAAGTCACCATGCCACCCCTATAAAGTATCAGTGACTGAAATTTATTGGACTTGCTCTTGCAAATCCCCAGAGACACATTTAACCATGAAAGAGTTGCCAAGCTTTGCCTGCTTATGCATGATATTTAGAGTGCTCCAGGCAAAAAAATGATAATATGATAATAGTATTAGCATCCATGTCTAAGATTTGACCAAGTCTGGCAAAAATAATCATCAATACTATTATACTGTAATAGCATATGTATGAGTTGAAGGACTGAATGAGTAACTGCATTTCGCCTGTGTAAATACTTCATTACAAAGATCAGAATTAATGTTTTTTGTTTACTAGCATTTCCACTGCATCACCCAATGCAGCCAGCATTTGATGCTCTATTAAGTGGACTAACAAACCAGTGTGTGCTGCAAATACACTGATCAATCACAGATATTTCCAGTCAGCACTTCACTAACATTATGACAAATCATCGGATTTAGACAAACCAGGTGCTCATATAGACAGCATATGCAAACCAAAGCATATAAGCAAGACACAGCGTCAGATAAAACAAGAAGAACTCCTGTTTCTATGGGTTGTGTCTGTTTGGGTAAGGGAAATGTATTTATCTGTTCATGGGGAACAAATGTCCTATGGCATTACAGCTGATCCCATGAGGATAATTCCTTAAAAAAAGACTGCAGCTTTAATTGTGTCATTTTCTTATACTGAGGTTAAAGAGTTTAGTTTAGATATAGGTGTATCGACCTATGTAGCATGATTTAGCTACAGTAATATACAAGTCCCCTGCCTTGAGTGAAGTGAAATGTTGAAACACGTGTGTATGAGCAAGCATGTCTGTGCATGAAAGAGAATCAATGCCAAGTCTGAGCTTGTCACTCAAGCATCACAGCAGCATGATGTCATGTGTCTGTTTGGTTAACGCTTGAGAAGCATATCTAATGTTGGCCTCTAAGATGCACTCAGGTGTTGAGCGTTGAACATGTCAAGAACGCAAACCTTCTTTTTCCTTGACCCAAAGCCCCTGACACGGAGGACAAAGTGTGTGCCTCATTACCTGTTCCTAATCAATGTTTACACTCATTGGTGTGGCAACGGCTGTGCGAGGGTGCATATAAATCACCAGTTGACGGCGCTGTGTCAGTGAAAAGCATCAAGAGATCTGGTTTCTCTCTTTTTTCCTCTCTCAATCCTTTTTCCTGCTTATCTATTTCATTTGCAGTCTCTCTCTCTCTCTCTCTCTCTCTCTCTCTAATGGGTGCAGTGGAATTACAGCTAATTACGAATGTAAATGGAGCTGAAGAGTGACAAAGAGCCTGCTTGTAATTCCACTCTAAATTGTCTCTTACCTCAGCAGAAAATTTATCACAGGAGACAATGTCAACTTTTACAGGGGAGGGCTATTTGCATTTGTGCATTCATTAGTGGGACATCATAGTGGGGCCTGAGGTAATTGGAGACAAGATGCTGTCCACCCTTCTGCTCCCTACTGAGGCACCTTATAGGAGATAATCTGCTAGGTTCCCCCTCAACAGCCTGCCCTGACTCAAAGGGAGCAGAAGGATATTACGGAATGGGTGGAGAGGGATCTGACACAAATGCCTGATGCTCTGACAGTCTGCAAAAGCAGAGTGAAGCACTGTGTAATCATATTCCATTTTACATGGCAAAAGACCAGTGAGCACAGCATTACACAAGCAACAGCAAGCAAACTCAAACGGCAAATAGAGATGTCGACTTTCTAAAAAAAATAAAAAGGGGGGGGGGTGAAAAAAGAAGCTACTTTTGTTGTGTTTGCAGACAGAGAGTGCACCAGGACTGGTGTGACATGGAACAGTGTCATGATTTATGTTGTTTTAGATATGACTGCTAGTTAGGCAGTAGCAAGACATCGATCTGACAAAGCAAAGCAAACAATAAAGAGGCAAGGAAGATGATGTGCTTAGTGAAGTGAAGAAATGGAAAGTGTACCTATAAGAGCTAATTATCTCCAGCCATAATTCTTCAGGTTAAGACAGGGTGCCAGAAAGCAGGCCGGCAGGCTGCTGACTGAGTCAAAAGGGCAGAAATGGGACTAGGGTACTGGAGGTACCAAGATCAAGCACAGATTACAAAATATGTGCAACATAAATGACCATGCTTAATAATGTAATGCATCCCTCTCATTTATTTGAAGAGTAGTGGCACGGTTTCAATTTGTTTAACATCACCACTAGCACTATCTTCACCTGCTCACACACTGGCAGTGGAAACATCAAATCAGTAGAATAAAGCAAAAGATTTTAAGACTTGAATTGCTAAATACGTGGACATCTTGAAGCAGAACGATGCAGGGTCAGTGATTGTCACTTGGTGTCATGTAATATGCAGGTTGTTATGAATACAAGTGAACTAAATCCAAGAACTCTCCCATTTCACAGCAACATAGCCAGGATTATAGCAGATAGATCATCATAGAGCTGTACTCCATATACTGGAGGGGAAAAAAAAACATTCTTTGCAATGATTATTTTTTATCTATTGAATCTAATCTCAAGCTGTAAATGTTGGAGGTTTTTAATTAGATGTACACTCTGGGCGGTAGGCTCTGCATCATTAATAACAGCATATAAAAGCAAAAGCAGACAACCACTGACACTTTGAATAGTTGAAGAAACAAGATGTAGCTTAGCCGTGTTGCCAGTTCACCTATGTATGCTTTAGTTCAGCAGGAAAAGATTATGTCAAGAGCCCTCACACTGACTAAATTATGTGATACAATATAAATGGGTGATGAGGTAAGCGGTAAAAGATCACAAGACTGTGTCAAAATAGAGCAAGATGGGGAAGCAGGAGTTAAATATACAGTGAGATTACATTAGAGTGCAAAACTAAAATTCATCTCCATTCCCCCTAGGTCAAATATTAAAAATTATGACTTTATCTGATTATCATGAATCTAATTTTATTGGTTCTAGTTTACAGCCTAATTCTGCAAACTGCTTAGCTTTGACTATCTTTAAACTGTATGAAGTATACAGGTGTGAAGGTTTCGCTATTTCTTTGTTGCTTTGTTTGTTGTTTAATTTGTGTGATCAAAGTAAACGACAAATTCATGAATTCTGGGAATACAGCATGAACACAATAATGAGAATACACATTCTGGGAAGAGATCCAATTGGACCTACTGGCAGCAGATTAAGAATGCTGATATTGAGGAAGGGGGCTAAATAGACCATATTACTCCCTTCACAAACAATGCAGCTTCAATGTATTTCCAATAACATTAAAATACTTCATTTTTATCACTGTCCTATTCATATATACTGTAATTGATTTAATATAGTAAACTAAAGAATTATTCTTATTCTTATTAGACTAAATTTGTACATTTTGAAAATATTAATTGGAGTTAATTTGTTCACATCAGTTTGAAGTTAAGTATTGCTGTTAAACACAGGTATCAATACTAAGAAGATGAAGAAGAAGAAGAAGACGTGGAGTCTTTTTTGTGTTTGCACTTGAAACATGTTCTAAAAAGCCATAGGAGTCTGTGAATTCCAGCTTCTCTGTCTTCTGACAGACATCCTTTCAGACGTTTGCTGGTGTTTTCTCTCAGCAGCATCTGAAGGCTGGGCTAGTACAGCTGTACAAACACAGCATAGCTTCAAGCAGCCATTTTGACTGGGGCGTTTATGGGACGCCAGCGGTTGTAATTAAGCTTTGATTTGTAGATGCTCTTTCTGTGCTGTTATCTGCCCGTGTCAAGAGTCACTGATAGAGGGGAAGTAGTTTTCTGGCCCTCACTGTTGGAATTCAAAATGCTCACTAATTTCAACATGCGATTCATCTCCCTCCTTTTTGTGTTAGTTCATGTGTATCACTCACTGTTGTGGTACGGTATGTGCTATTTCAGGGTATGGTCCTGGATGCAGGGTGAAGGAGCTCCAGGGGGTGCCTTTGGAATGAAGCAAGAGTGCTCTGCCATGACCAGGGCTCATTTTTTTCCCATCGTCCACCCAAATATGCCACTGGTGGCCAACACCCCCATCCCCCAACTCATGTTAATGTCAGATCTCGATGGTCCTCCTTCTCAGTTCCCCAGCTGACCTAAGCAGCAGCTCTCCTCCGACTTTCATCAGAATCCCATTTCCTCCCCTGTAAAGTGACCCGTCCGACACTCTACCTCTCCTACTACCGATTTCCAGCACCCATGATGGATGAGTTCCTCTAAGGCTCCCTCAGCCTGCCTATCAGACCCCCACAATTAAAATGTAGAAATGGCATGTGCCCCCCTCCAAACTCCATTCTTCCTTCTCCAGTCACCCCCACTGCCCTCTTCAACCCCCTCCCACATCACACTTACTCTCCTCCCCAGTTCTAATGCCCAAAACGCTGCTATTCATCTTGTGGAAAAAAACATCATTTATTTTGCACTTCCCTGATAATTTACTTTTTTCTTTCTTTTCCTTTCTAGAGGAATTCTCCATTTCCCTATAAAATGAAAATTCATCTAGAATTACATCTTATGTCATCATTATGTTTATTAAGCGTGGATGATGTATATGAACAGCGCTGGCTTGCCGCTGAGTGCTTAATGATGCATAAGATTAAGCCGAGGCTCTCAGCTGTGCTGTGACTCCCCTCTGGTTCCCATGCTGCAGTAGCATGCTGGGAGAACAAGCTCCAAACGGCCATCAGGTGAATGGAAAAAGGACTTTGTGTGTGTGCATGTGTGTGCTTGTCATGTATTTTGTATGTATATGGAAAGATATAAAATTTAAGATATAAAAATAGAAAGCATACCTTCCTATCTATATACCCCTGCGTTCCCTTTTTTTTTTTGTTGCACTATAACTGGTTCACCGAAGCACCTGCATGCATCCTGCTCAAGTCATTCCTCCTCAGCATCTATACTACATAAGCCATAAAGCAGCATTTTGCATCTGTTTGCATCTTGTTCCTTCTCTTTTCCTCCATTTCTGTTTATGCTCCACTCTTTTCTTCTCTCCATATCCAGACTTCACTCCAGCACAGCAGCAGCAGTCTATGACAAAAACATTATCCTTCTGCTGCTAAACAATCCAATAAAGCTCTCCACGGGGAAGAACTTAACCTCTTGTCTTCTCTGCTGATGCTTTCCCTACCACGTGATGGCTGCCACAGTAAATTCAAATCATTAGTCTTCTCACCCCCATCAAGAAAAGGGAAAAAACTTCTATTAGTAATGGAGACCTCGTAAGAGACCTTCCTCTGAGAGGACTGCCTTCCCAATTCCCAGTGGAAAAATCCACCGCAAAAAACTAATTCTACTTTTAATAATCTGTCATGAAGACCAGAGGCAGTCATAAATTATGTGGGGAGCATGTGTGAGAGTGAGCCACAAGAGGGAAATCGGTGGAAGAAAAAAAAAAAATCAAAGCCCAAGTTTGACAAACTTTGCTGAAGATAAATAATAACTTACAAACAGGATTAGTTGTAAAGTCACAGGCGAGCGCACAGCCGAGCGCTTCCCATCAGCCCATGCAGAATGAAGAATTTACAGCTACACCTGTCATTAGCTCCCCCTATCTCATTCCTCTTTCATATGCAGCCCCCCCTTCCTTCATATTCATTATCCCCCTGCCTTCTTCTCTTCATGGGCTGCCTTTTATTATTAACCCTTTGTGATCCAGCAAGTGCAGCATAGGTGCCAAGGACATTCTATCAAGTGGTGTAGGAGGATAGGTGCAGGGAGGCAGCGGCCTGCGGCTTATTACAATATCAGATGAGAAAATGGCCTGTGCCTCCGCATTATAGTAAATAAAGCTGAAAAACACATCAGTCGTCTGTGTTAATCGCTAGCAAAATGAGTTTGTGGGGGTCTTAACTGCTGCCTCCTGTCACCTAGGCACTTGGGCTGATTCATCAATGGGATATCAATGGGAATCTTGCCACTGGGGGATATGGCTGCAGTTTGTGTGTGTGTGTGTGTGTGTGTGTGTGTGTGTGTGTGGGCTACAAGCTGCAGACTGTATTCTTTGTTCCTGTGGCAACATCTCAACAAACTATTGACATGCATCAGAATTGAGGCTCTCGATCAAGTGCAGACTAAAGAACAATCTCCATTAGGTGACAGCACCGGGGTCGAGTGATGAATGCCCCCCAACATAGGGGAAGGTATTGCATAAAATAAAGAGGCATGTTCCTACAAGTCTTGTCAAAATTGTATTGATTTAATCATCTACCGAGCCACGCATTCTTGGCTACTGTAGCGTGCAGTAACCTGGATGCAGTTTACAGTCACCAAGCACAGAAGCACTCACCCTCATTGGGTTTGGTTTGCAGGTGATGAAGTACACAGCCACATTTCCAATGGTACACCAAAAATAAAATACCAACAAAAACACTGGCAATCCTATTACTTTTCTATTTGTAGACTGAAGAAGTCCATATATAACACTCAGGCCTAAGCACCTTGCCAGTGACATGTACAGTAGGGGAACAGATAAATAACAATAGCTCTCCATCACAGAGACAAAGGTGCTGTATTCCCCCAGCCAGAGAGTGGTGACCAGAGGTCTGGTCCTGATTATTTAACAGCAGGTGTTTGGAAAGATGCTCACCTTGGGAAACAAATAGATGCTGTGTTCCCCCAGCACTGAAGTAAACAATCAATCTGAGGGCCTGGGAGTCATATCCCTCTGCAGGACAAAGTTACTGAACCACTGACTTCTTAGTCATTTGAATTATCGCTGTGTGATCATACCCATATGTCCAGCCCCTGTGACCCTTCAGCTGAGAAACAGCTTGTTCTCAGAGGACTACTGTGGACTACTGATCATTTATTGGACTACAGCAACAAGAAAAATACCAAAGCAAACTGTTCAACAAGTAACTAGGAGGAAAATATCATTACTAGGAGGAAAATCTCATTAGCATGTAAAGATTAGGAAATCAAAACAAATTGTTTAAGAATTAAGAATAGGCCAGGACAAACAGTACGTAATCTGGATTTAAAACTCCTTGGAAACCTTTCATTTTCTTCTGCTGCATAATGGAGGTGGCTATACCAAATAGACATACAATCATGTTCTTAAGCTTTAATAATTTCCAGTAACAGCCTTGCACTGCTATTTCCACTCACCATTTTGTGTGTGTTTTATGTTGTTTTATTACAGTAACATAGCCAACACACCCACATAATACCAAATAATGTTAAAATATAATGCTTATTGCTGATATTACAAGAATTGGAGGATGTGAACAAAATAGAAATGAAACGACCGGTTCCTACCGAAAGCCTCACCTTGCAAAGTCAAGTCTTCAATTTTCATCCCCACTTACAATCTAGAAAAGGAGCTCAATCATAGAAGGATGACGATCCGTACCAAGGACAGCTCACTCATTCTCAATCCTGGCCTGGTTAAAGAGATGCCCGCAGAGCACTCAGACAGTGTGTGTTCAATTCAAATGGGAGAAGGCAGAAGCCAGTCAGATTCACCATGATGTCTATGGCCTGATAGATAGCCTTTCTTAGTAAGGACAAAGAGAATGAAGATGACTGTGCTGCCAGCCACAATATAGATGATACCTACACCTCTGAGCAAGTGGAGCACTAGCTGCCTGACTGTCCATTTGTTAAACCAGTGACAACAAAGATATAGCAGGAAGAACACTGCTTACATCAAACAGGTTTTGAATCAAAGACAGCATAAATGCTGGTTTAAAAAAACAGGATCTTGTGAATACTATCCATGTAATTTGTTTTCACATTTTTAAATAAAAATTACATCCCTAAATAAGTCAAGTATATCACAGATGAAGGCTTTCTGATATTTATAAGTGACTTCTATTTTTTCTTTTTGGTTAGAAAGATTTGTTTTGTTGGACTCAGCAAGCAGAATTTCTTATTGATACAAACTGACATGTTCCTGTAAAGAAGTTGAGTGGGCTTTTTAACTGGCCATGTGAGCAGCAGTCATATATTACACTAGTGCTGGATCAGCCAGGGCAGTAACTCATTCCCCTTCTGCTGCCCTAGCTTACTGCCGAGGAGTCACTTCAGAAGGTCATCCCTTTCATCAACTATTCTATTTGCATCCAAAATTGTACGTACATGAAAAATGTGCCAGTGTGTTTGCAGAGGACCACAGAGGCAGATCAAATTTCTGTAGCCTGATGCATGCTAACCTTTGCAGATGGCACCACTATTGCTGAAAAATGGATTGCTTAATAAAGCATATCATCTGACATATTTGCTGCTTGGCTGACCAAATAGAGGTTGTTTTTTTTTTTTTTTGGACAAATTTCTTTGTCAAATTTGTCAATGTTCATTGTTTTGGGTCATGGAAAGTGGCGCAAATTTCAAGCATGTCACGCAGGACCAATTTGTAGCTGCTTCCCGGAATGAATAATTGTTTTTCCCCAATGTTTATTCCAGAATAGTGGATAAGACGGGATTTTTATATGTTATATCTTACATTGCCTGGCCACTTGGTAGCTAAACGTTATTGAGACTGATTATAGGGTGAATCATAAGAGCATGTAGTAATGTAGAAGAGTAGAAAGCTTTCAATATATCTTTAATTTACGCAAACATGCAATCATGAGCTTCAGCATAGAGAAGAAATCGGACGCATATCCATGCTACTTTATATTTGGTATGCATTACAATACGCTATGACACTTATGCACAGCACTCTCCTAGAGGATGCATGTCTACAGTATGATCTAACATTGCTGGGAGTTCACATTATTTGATATTTGGCACTTTCTTAAATTTAAATGCACCAAATCAATAACGGCTTGTCTACAACAATTCTACTAGTAAAAAATGACAAGCATTCCAGTGTCTTTCATCATGGCAACTGCCAAAGTGCACTAGACCCGAGGAACAACACATTTCAAAACATTTGAATAAAAATGTGAAGATTGGTTAAAGACAAACACCTTTAATTTCTAAGAACTTCAAAAGAAGCAGTTTATATTAGCATCAGTACTCCTGTTTTTTTATTTGTCCCTCTTTACCTTATGATGTTGGATTACAACTATGTATGTATTCACAGGAATAAAAATCAATTATTCCTTGTGCATATTAATTGTGAAAGGTTTGCCTCTCCAGTTCCGACAGCATTATGAGATAAGAATAGGACAGCACATAACTGTTCATGCGTCCTTTTCATTCTTCCAGTGCTTTCAAGCTCTATGGCACACTGGGATTCAGACATATGATACAGAAGAAGTTCCCCAGACTGCAGCTGAAAACGTATTTTATCAAACTTGCATACGAGAGCAGCCACGTGCTGCACAGTCTCTTAGCCACACGCTTTGCCTCCTCGGTTGGTCCGGCCAACCAATCCATCTTCCTGAGTGTTCTCACAGATGAGGAGCGGGCACCGGGTGCTCTCATCGGTGGGCTACAGCAGGAGATGAATTGGAGTGCCATTGCCCACCTCCAGACTGGCCCAATGTAGCAATCTGGTCCACAGTGCTGTGCAACGAGAGAGCCTCTATCTCTCATCCACCCTGAGAGCAGGCAGGAGGCAAACTCATACAGCCCCAGGAGGCCCAGGCAGCAGCAACCATATCGGCCATATCACTACCCGCTGAGAGTTTCTGCCCATACAAAGGGTTTTGTGGAGACAGACTGTGGGAGACTGAGCGGACACATGGACCGGAAGGCTACTGCAAGATGCTCTAATTTTGGTCCTGCTGATGAGTATGTAATATGGCAAAACAAAACGCAGTGAATAAAGTCACAAAGTTTTATATCAAAGTCACAAAAATGCTGAGTTTGGGCTACACATATATAGGCAACATTTTTTCCACTTTGTTTCCTGAGCTTACTTTCACAGTTGCAAAATACTTACGATGCATGGATTTTGCATCGCTTTACACTTGAGCTGGCATTTTGTATAAAGCCTAATTAATACCATATTAATTCAACATTTAAATATTATGTGACTGGAAATAATCTGAGCATATTGTACAGTGCCAATATTCTGGATTACCATTTCTGGTTCAATTTACAGTCACTTACAGTAACTTATAATATTGAAGTAACTGGTTAACCAAACAAGTGCGCTTGCATATAATACATTTAGGTATATAATTACACTTCCTTATTTAATTAAAAAGTGGTTAAATTATAATGCCCATAATAAAACTCCAAGTGTTCGGTATGCATAATAAGCTTTGATTTTAGCTCTGTAACTGAGCTAAGCACTAAAACTGAAGCGAGTGGCTCTTTTTATTCACCGCTGACTAAAACTGAAGTCAAGGATATGCACCCAATTGCCTGGCATCAAATTTACTAAGGCAGTGATTTATGCTATGCTAAACATTTCTTGTAAAATGTCACTTCATGTTTGCAATTAATTTCTAAATTGATAGGCAAAATTTCTGGGCAATGGAATCAAACTAATGAAAATCTTGACACTTAAACAATGAATCACAGTGCCACCTGGAATGATGGGACAGTAATTAGATAAAGCCTCTGCTGAGAAGTGTGCACTTTGACCACTTAATGCTTCATTTATGTGGAATGAGCTTACAAGCAGACAAGTTTAGGAGGGACAAGTAATAAGCCCAATGCAAATCACATCTGATTAACAAGATATATCCATGCATGGGCAAGCATTCACACATACATACATACATGTACAAACAGGCATACACCCACACACACGCACACACAAGTCACAAAAATCATTCAACAGTTAAATGCATGACCCTTATTAAGCTAAATAAAAATCCTGTTCCATTTTCCGCAGTTTTCCGCCAATGGTTATGCGTCTTTCTGACTGATAACATCAGGGAGCAGGGTGGCCAGACACACAAGACGAAGAGCAAAAGTTCTAGGGGAGGACACTGTGTTATGTTACCTCTTCTGTCTGGTATCAGGTATCCCCCATCTGATGTTAGGCATGGACTTCTGATCAAAAGGACTGCTGAAGCGAAGGATCTCCCTATAGAGAGTGTTTAGAAGTAAGAGTCGGAGACATAAAACATTTGCCTTTTTAACACTGGTGTCAAGGCAAAATACAGATAATCAACTGAAGTAAATGAATTTTTACCAAAGCTAGATGGCAACAGACTCTACATCTTTATCCACTCACTTAAAATACAAAAAAAAATCACTTTGATATTGCTTTGGTGTTAGCTACAAGAGCACACAACTAAATGCATATGGAAAACCCACTGAGAAAAGCTACGTTCTGGCTACAGCCTGTCATGCCAACCATTTAATCTCAAGATGTATATATCTCCGCTCATTCTCCCTTGCAACATCTATCACCCATCTCTAGCTATCTCCGGACCACGCTGGAGCCGCGAGCCCAACATGTAATCGATACATAGATACACAGTCTTCATATGTTATGGTGAAGGGACAATATCTGCGCTTCCCGTGCTGTTTCACAGTTCAGCCTTCCAATTAACCTGCCCACGTCGCCACGCCAATCACGGCGGGCCCTTTATCGACAAGCAGCATGAAAAGAATAATGCTGTTAGAGTGATGTAGTTCACTGCAGGGGGGGCTCCTCCCCGCCCAGTGACAAGGAAGTTTGCTCCAGTCATTTATCAAGTCCTGGCTGGCCACCGAGGGGCCGCCCTGTCCCCCTGGCCCGCCTGTCGCTCCTAGGGGGCCAGCGCACAATATGTGCACTTCAGCGGCAGAGAGAAAGTGCTGATGTGCCCAGCGCCACTAAGTTTGATGGATCTGTTGTTGTCATTTGCCCATGCTCCAACCCCCTCCTCTTTTACCCCCTGCCACAAAACAAAAGGAATCATTAACTCTTTTGTGCTGCTCAGGAGTTTTATAGGTTCCAGATAATACAGAGGGAGATGGGCTACAGATGGGGTCGGATGAGGGGGTGCTGGCGTTGGAGGCAATGTCTACAATCACAGGCAGGATGCCCTGAGAACCTCACTCTCAACATGCATGAAGGGATTTGCATAGAGAGCTGATTACAGGATGATTTAGGAACTGCTGGTATCCTGTCCCATACACACTAACACACCAAATATTGTGACACTATATGTCTCATCATTATAGCCGTATTTTAATATTTTCCTTGCAGCAAATTTTATGTAAACCTCCAACTGAGCACACTGAGTTTACACAGCTACAGCACTCTGAATAATCATACTCCACTATAGTATGCCATGTATATTGCTATTTACAGCTTGTAGGCACAGTACCTATGATGCCATGCACTACAGATCAGCTCTCAAAATGATGCCTCTTACATTATGTACAGGATGAGCCCTTGTAGCGCTTATAACCCTTAAAAATGAATTTTAAAAGAATTATAATTTTCCAACGCTAAATTTAAGATAACATGCATGTACATATTAAAAAAATCACCAAATATATATATTTGCTAACAATGAGTGCATTTTTCTCCTAAATAAGCAACAGGCTTGAACATCACACAATTTGGATTTTTATGAATAGAATTACACAAAAAAACACAAAAACTAGATGATAGAAATGCTTATGGAGTGAGGATCTGTCTGTCTATCTATCTATCTGTCTATCAATCCATCTATCTGATTATTTTTATTTTATTATGTCTATAATTTGGGCTCAACATAATATGATAGAAAATAAATAAAACAGAAGGAGACAACTTACATTTGTTGCTCCCAAGTTTCTTTTTATGAAATTCTATGAAAGCATGGATAATGTGTCAAAATCTTGCTTAGTTAAAAGTAGAAGTGTCCATCCAAAAAGAACAAAGTCAAAGTCAAAGGGCTGCTATTTTGAAATGATTAAAAAGTAAAAAAGTGCTTTTAACTGATGATATTAAATAATGCCATGTTGTCATGTGAAAGTTAGCTTTTATCCCTTATCTAAAACTGTTATAGGCAACTATATTAGCATGATTATATCAGTATAAACATAATGTGCATCAGGGAGGATAAAGCTAAATGGGATACATACCCAGTTTCTATTTCTTTTTGTTCATGTTCAGTTTATACGCATGCTCATTTCATATCCGTTTTATATGCTCATTAATGAAAGCAATGCATCAGAAAGTAACCTCACTGTGTTCCTGTCAAGACTGAGTGGTTTATACAATTGCAGTGACAAATAATCTTAGTTCAGTAACATAAAAAATGACTCAATGCATATTCAGGGAATGCAAGTATAAAGTCTGACAAATTAAGCAAATTGAACTAATTTCTACAGTAGGAACAAGTCCAGATAAATTATTCAAAAGCTCCAAAATTTGCATGTTGGAAGAAGAAATTGAACATTTCAAAGTTTTTATTTGATTGCGCATATAAATAAGCAGATAACTTAAACCATCTTTAGCAATGAATTGAATGTAAACAGCATAAATTGCATGTTAAGGGGGACAGTTAGAATGGTGAAAAGCTACAACCAAAGAAAAACCTTGTCATTCATTTCAAACCACTCCCAAAGTTACCCTCCACCAGAAAAGAGATAAACTCGGAAAAGAGTTTAATCCATAATTCATTTTACAATGTCGGGTTTCAAAGCCTGGGAAAACATACAAATTGAGATCATAGCAAAGGGCTAGTACTGTAGCCCTGTGTGGCCCAGTGGCTCACACAGTGATTGAGAGTGTGTTTGAATGCTCAGGGCCAAACTCAACAGCGCTGATACACTGACAAGGTCAATTCAGTGAATGCATTCTCCCAATCCGCCACATGCCACCCCTTCTTTCTATCTAGCCCAGTTTTCCTGGCCACTCTGGCTACTGGCAACTTCAGTATTGATTATTGTTAAGAATTCTTCTACTCAAAGGAGTGCAGTCATAAAGATGAATGATAGGGTGCTCAATGCCAAGTTAAAGGAGAGAATGGGTTAAAAAAATAATACAAAAAAATTTCCACCAAAAAACAAACACTTCAGCAGCCTAGAGGTTAAAAGTACCTACTCTCACCACACAAGATTATATAGATTATATACAACATCACACATGTACTGTGCAATAAAATTAGGCACCACTTTGCCTTCTCACTAGTGACCAAACAAGACTCTTTCACCTTGTTTATGAATTTCCAATTTCCAACAAAACCTGCACAAAATAAAGCTTCACTCGTCCATAAAACCAATCTTTCCTCTCCTTATTGAATTTTAATGAAATAGTGATGCTTCTGAGCCTTTAATTCTTTCCATTTGTTATGTTTGGACAACTCATTAGCTGTCATTTGTTATCATTAGCTAGAAGTTTTTAAGCTCTCGGTCTCCCAAGAGATGTGATACACTTTCTCTTGTTCTTATTCGCACGAACTGAGAGTTTATTCATATAGTACAGCACCACGCTTAAAAACAACAGCTTCACCTGCTTCTTAGTGCATGGGTTATATAAATGGATGATTAAGTCATCAGGCCGGCATTAAAATCACCAGCCACTATGCGGACAGACAGAGGGGTGGGCTGAGGGTGGTCTTATTTTGACATTTGTGAAGGATTTACAGTATACATAACTCTATACTTCATATCAAACGAATGTCAAACTTACCTAGAAAGAGTATGTTATGTGGTATTTTTTCTTATGTATGTGATTATCATTTTATTGAGCCTGTATAACCAGATATTTATTCTTGAAAAACATTTTATTTTTCATTCAGGCATTTCAGATGCATATTACTCCACTAGTCAAACACTGAGAACTCAAACTGTCAAGAAGAGTTTACGCAGCTGGAAACCTTGGAAAACACTGGACAAAGCAGTGACACAATGATCTTTCCTCTTTCTGAACAGACAGATTCATGTTCACATCACCAGCTTTAAGGACAGGTGTGGTGACTGATTCATTGTGTCTGCCAAGAGACGTGATTGATAGTTTCCTTAATCTATTCATGACAATAATCGAGCCGCTCTAAGAAACCTCACATAAAAATGCAAATGAGTGCAAGAAACTAAGAGCTGTATAAAATACAGTGGGCTGTCCAATGCAATGATCGCACCCCTTCCTCCAAATCTTCCTCCCAACTGTTCTTTTCCTAGAGAATTCAATGTAACTGAATGGCGCATTGTATCTATTGATGGGTTAATTCATATGGCATCTACCATCTAAATACACTTTTGTACAAACCAAGGGTTGCTTTGAATTAAACTTAAACGATGTGAAAGTCATTACTTATTGTTAATTAGTCATTAGCCATGGGCTGTAACAGTGACTAATGTAGTACTGCCCATCCTCAACAGGTCACAGCTTCACTGTCCACCTGCCCATTCACTTATTGTTCATGATAACTAGTAGTCAGGAAGTGACACTCCTCAGTAAGTTAGTAATCTGATGAAGTGCTTCAACCTTAAGACTTTAATACCATAAGACCTTAAAATGATCTATGCAAGAATTTCAAATAGGGCATCATAACATCACAGAAAATGGCAATGGTGATTCAGAGGGCATAAGCATCATGACTGCTTTCTTAGATACACCCCAATTGTACCCTGTCCAAAGCCAGGAAGATTATCATCTGTTTTGTTATTTCTATCCCTGATCAAGGGACCAGGCTCACTCTTTTACCTGTCTGTTTTATATTTCCCAGTAAACACCTTCTACAAATATTAAGGTTTTTTAATCTATACATATATAGATTATATATATATATATATTTGAACGCATTTAACGCATGAGACACTTTTGCACCGTGGAATGTTTCTAAGTGCACAAGTTCCAGACATACAGATTATATGGACGCACAATAAGATGAGCATGATGGAGATGACTGAAAAGGCTACGCTGGTGGATGGGAAAGATGGAAGTACAAACAAAAATATTGTTATTTGCACGTTATGCAGGAACGAGTTCGCATATCACAGGAGCACTTCCACCGTAGTTCGAATTTTGGGGGGTACAATATTTTTTCTATTATTGTGAAAAGAAATACATAATTCAAACAAACTCCCGTTAAGCATTCTTATTACAGGAGGAACATTTCAATGTAAATCGATTTCAGACAGACACCCCTATTGTGAACCGTACCATTT
>JAOTRJ010000043.1:15700586-15714679 GCA_028564905.1 Leptodoras praelongus | reverse complement strand
ACAGTTTGTGTTAGTCATCCTCTAATCCTTCATCAGTGCTCACAGGATGCTGCCTACAGGATGCTGGTGACTGGACAGTTTTTGGTTGGTGGACTATTTTCAGTCCAGCAGTGACACTGAGGTGCTGGTCCTGTGGGAATCCTGACCATTATAGAACAAAGTAAAGGGGACTAACAGGGACTAAAGTATGTAGAGAAACAGATGGACTACAGTCTGTAATTGTAGAACTACAAAGTGCAGCTATATGATAAGTGGAACTGTGAAAATGTACAATGAGTGTAGAGAAAAAGAGGTGGTCATAATGCCTGATCGGTGTATATTTCATGTTCAAATTTATTAAACAAGTAAATTATAAAACTCACAGAAAGAAGACATACAGCCTGAGCCAGCTTGTAATAACTGAGACTTTAATTTCTTTAATGTGTAATAAAAACTTGGAATTGGAAATGTATAAGAGAGAGAGAGAGAGAGAGAGAGTGTATGTGTGTGTGTGTGTGTGTAAGGTTGGGGGTGAGGTGAAGTGAGCTGTGTCAGTTTCCTCTGACCAGGTCCTAGTGGTCAGTGGTCCAAATCCAAGAGACTAGATTGAATTTATTGGTACTGGGGCAAAGGTAACAAATACATGCAATATAAAGAGGGAAATGGTGTTATTTTACCTAGATGGATTTTACAGCTATCCTGAAGGGCAATCAGATGGAATAGATTGATATTGTAAGTAATATCTTTATATCATCCCATTCCCAAGTGGACATCAGTTCTGTCACAGGGTAATAATAATGGTAATAAGTTTAATTTATAAAGTGCTTTTCCAAAACTCAAGATCACTTTACAGAGTGCCACAGTAAGCAACTGACAAACAATAAATAATCATCACAGATAATCATCACACACAACCAGACATAATGGAGATCAGAGCAGCCAGAGAAGGAGATGTCAGAATTCAGAGATGTGTAGAGTGGAAAAGGGAGCATAAGTCCTGCTTAGTTACTGATGAGAGATTAATGGGAAAAGAGGTTATTCATAAAAGTGGCTTTGAGTTGTGGGGTCAACATCAATGCACTCATACTGTAACCAGCCATACTGTCTAGTGGTATATTTCATATCCTCATATGTATGTATATATAAATATCTTCTTCTGTTGTGGCAGTGTATGGGGATGAGCTGACATAGAGGGCAGATAAAAGTGTAGCTGTGGTAGAGCTATTCTCTGCGACAATGCAATGCTGTCAGATTCCCTCCAAGCCTCAAGGCATAGCTACACTAAACAATAGCCAACAAGGAAATGAAACACAAAGTCTCCGTAGCAACCCAGCATCTCCAAGGAAACATCCTACATCATCACAAACGGAGAAAAACCTTTTGCGTGTGTGTGTTTGCGAGATTGGGACACACTTGGATGCAAACTAAAGCTTGTTTTGGACGATGTAAGATGATGATATGTGAGGTTTGAAGATTCATAGAATCTGTTATATTTATAATGACACATCTGCTTTAAATGAAATATCTTGAACTGGATCTGTGTATCACTAAACTGCAGTCATACCTGTGAACAAATACCTCTATTCATTTTTGGGTAGTGCACAAAGCCTAATAACTTAAACACTTAACTGAAGTCAGGAACGCTGCTTATGCAAAATCTATGCATACCTAACACTGCTTTTGCTGACTACAAAAGTAAATATTTAAATATTTATAAGTGCTAATAGATTTGCAATTTACATTTGTGTATGACCTGGAGGCATGAATCAGTGACATTTGAAATAATTGTTGTTATACTGATAATCTCCAAGGGAAAATAAGCAAAAACCAGACAGAAGACTTGAGTAAATGACTGCGTCAGCCTCCACGTATTTGTGCCATGATTGCTGAAAGGAGTGCCTTAGGGTAGCCATTAGGCTCTGGACCATAAAGAAGTCAAATGCAGTGCTATTGCTAAAAAGTTAGCATGTAATGTGGCAACTTATCACCCAAGTGCTCCCTGTGGAGAAATACAGAGAGCAAGGCATTATGGGAAAATGAATAACATGCACATGCACACACACACACACACAAACACACCTTAGGCAAAAAGCATCTCATCCCTAAGAGTTATTCTGCCAAGCTAAAAGGATCATATAGTAATGGATAGGCAGTGTCAGTGTCAGAAGAAGACATTTTGCTTGTTTGATGCGTCAAGTAATGACCTTTTATAGAGAAACTGAAAAGCGTGTAATTTATTATTTTTAAACTCTACGTTCATATTCAGTCATAATATATGCTGTCTCTGTCCTTTCTGGAAATATGATATATACTTATAAATTGATATTTGAAATTGTCAAGTTATATTAATCACAATGGGAATTTAAATGAGTAAATGTGCAAATGTGATTTTACCATTTTACTGACACCCTTGAGAAAGCAAGTAAGTAAAGATGAAAAGCAGGTCAGAATTAATTAAATGACACTAATACAGCATGGAATAGGGGACATGAGGTCAGAACAGTTTGTAAGGTCTGCTAGACAAATGGTGCAAGTCCCTGTGGGGAGGAGATTATGATGGGCTTGGTGTCAGTCAAAGAACGGAGCACAATAAGCCTCCTAAACAGAGGACTGTGTACCCCAAGGCAGTGTCGCATTCGGCCACAGCTACCCTTTAACAGAAGGACAAACGAGACCTTAAAAAAAAGAGCCTGGCCTAGGCTCAGCTCTGTAGCAGCCCACCACTATTGTTGGCAAGCCAAAGAGTGCAAAGAGAAGGATGAGAGCTATATGATATTCAGGAGCCAATACAGGGTAGTTATGGAAGGGGCTGGTTTGTGTGTGTTTAGGGAGGAGTGTGTTAAATAGATCTTTTGCTCTTGTTGGCTTGGAAATGGAAAGGACCTGAAACTTCCTTTGTTGTCTGTTTGCCTGGAGAGTAAAAGAGGAAGCAGGCTGCAGGTTTACAAACTGCAGATTGAGTGGTAAGAGAAAGAGCATTTGAGCAGATTATGCTAAAAAGATTCTGAGCAAAATGGGTGGAGCAGTGACACAGACAAAGACTAAAGAGGATATTGTGTTTAAATGGGAGAGAGAGAACAGAGGGGAGACAGAGAGAGAGAGAGAAGAGAGAAGAGAGAAGAAAGAAGAAGATGATGAGGATGAAATACCATGAGTGAAACAAGAGAAAGAAAAAGGGAAGACTTTTTCCATCCTGGCAGACATTTTTTCTGCCTCCTCAAACAGATGCTGAGGCAGATGGTGGTGAATTAACTGAAAATGAGAGAAGGAGGAATGAGAAAGCTCATGACTGGTCCAGAGAGGCAAGACATTAAAAAATAAGAATTAAAGTGTGTGTGTGTGTGTGTGTGTGCGTGTGTGTGTGTGCGTGTCATAAGTGATCGTATATACTTTTGCAAGTCAGTAGGTATATGCGTGTGTGTGAGAGAGTAGGAGGTGGGCTTGTCCTGTTAAAATAGTAGCTCAGCTGGGAAAGAGAAAGAGGATGGGTGGAGAAGCTATGCTCAAAGCTGGAGTGTGCAATAATAATCAGAAGCGTGAAATTACAAGTGTGATATTTGTGGGACCCCAGGGTGTGGTGTGGGGTCTCGTCTGGAGCTTGCCCGGCCTCCCATCACCATCACGTTATACTAGTCCACCATCAATAATCAGTAGAGTGATTCACCTGCACCACAAGTTCCTGGGTCATACTAGTATTACTGTGCAGCACCAAGAAACTCTTTAGTTTTACAGAAAATAAATAAATAAATAAATAAATATAACAATCAGACTATTCTCTTGTCATATAAATATATTTTTTTTACATTGGTATATATATATATATATATATACACAAAGACATGGTTTGTAGCATTGATGTTGGTACAAGTAGGGATGTTTTGATTGTTTCATATACTGAATATACAACCCATGATATGCTGGGATTTTCAAACATAACAGTCTCTAGAGTTTATACATAATGGTGTGAAAAAAAAACAAAAAAAACATTGAAGTGGATGGGCTATAACAACAGAAGACCACACTGGGTTCCTCTCCAGTCAGCCACGAACAGGAATCTGAGGCCGTCATGTACACAGGCTCATAGAAACTAGACAGTAGAAAATAAGAAACATTCTAATCAACTCTCCAGTTTTGGGGAATCTGTTCACAACAGCCTCATATTCTCGTTATTGGCTAACATGAGTGGAATCTGATGTGGTGTTTTACTGTTGTAGCCCATCCACCTAAAGGTGTAATGTGTTATGCATTCTGAGATGCTTTTATGGTTGCAAAGAGTGATTATCTGAGTTGCTATACACTTCCTGTCAGCTCAAACCCCATATGGACATTCTCCTCTGATCTGTCTCACCAATAAGATGCTTCAGCCTTCAGACCCTCCACTCAGAGAATGTTTTTTTTGTTTTGCTGTACCATTCTGTGTAAACTCTAGAGACTGTTGTGTGTGAAAATCCCAGGAGCTCAGCAGTCTCTAAAATACTCAAACCAGCCCATCTGGCAACAAACACAATGCCATGGTTATAGCAAAAAAGATCACATTTATCCCCTAATGTAATATTTGATTTGAATATTAGCTAAAGTGCTTGACCAGTCTACATGATTTTATGCATTGTGCTAGAAGATTGGTGTAGTAACTCCCTGAATGTATATCTCTATAGTGAAAGTGAGTGTTTCAGTTTGTTCAGGTCTCCGTGAGGCCCATATTTCCCTGCTAAACTGCTTAATGACAGAATGAAAAGAGTTTCCTTTGCTCTAGCTCTGAGAGCATGTTGAGTGAACATAATCTAACCCTGACCAGAACTGTGTATTCATAGTTATTCTAAGAGACAGAGTATTAACAAAGTATGTGAGTCTGTGGTTAATTTAAGGACAATGGATTTAAAATAGATTTCCTCAATATTTGCTGTGTATTGGAGAGATATGAAGGTGAGTGGAATGAGTCTGTAGATGCTTTGATAGCTGATTTGATAGCTGTGGGGCTGATGAGATATAGAGCTATAGAGCCATATTCTGCATTAAAAGATAATAAGACCCTGCCATTTGGCTTTGATATTTCAGGTCCCTGACAAAGACTCCCTCCAGTTTGGAAATACCAGGAGACTCATTGGGGACCTGCTGATTAAGTGCATATTATAACAACCATCTTATCAGGCCCACAATGCATTCCTGGAGGCTGGCGATTTTCTCTGGGATTAATGCCAGTCGGGCACTTTCTCTGTGGATGTGCTGTCATCTCAGGGGTCTGAATGACTGCCACCCGCTCTCGTAATCACTTCATGAGCTCATTCCCCTCAGACTGTCACCACCATTTTGCTGATGGAGGCATCTTTCACACAGACGCGGCATGGAGCACTGGGGAGAGAGATACTAAATGAAGGGCATTAGGCTGCAAAAGCTGGACATCCTAAGCCTGCTGGACCCCGCAGTCATATCTGTGTATACTCATGATGCAGGTGAAGAAAACAGGAGGCAAAAATCTTTTAGATGCATAAAATGAACCAAACTAAGCAATAAACATCTAAGCTATGAGAGTAACATGGACAAAAGAGGACATTGTGTCTAGTAGCATTCAAATGTGCTATTCACTGTGCTGAATAGAGTTATAGCATATAGGCAGCAGAATACACTTTGTCTTTAGACATGAAAACAACCCAGGCAGTGTTACAATTCCAGCACATGCCAGGAAAAATTGCTGTTTTTACATATCTGTATCTTTTTTTTGCCCATAAGGAATATGGATAACAAATGGAATATTTAGGCCTATTGTCTGATTTATTTCTTTTATTATCCACGAATATAAGGCAGGCAGTTTAAAGGATAGCTTGCCTCATTCCAGGCCCTCTCACTAGGGGCCTGACAGCCTATCAACTCTTCATGCATAAACAGGTCAGGATTGTCTGAGCATTCCAATATGTTCTACTTTAAGCTTTCAGCATGCAGAATCTCTAAGTAGAGACCCGGGAAGGAAAATATCCTTGAGGGAACAATGAAAGCCACTATTTCTGATGGCAAATTTAATTGTTGAATATCTAAATATGGTGCAACAAAATATTAGTTATTTTTTAATAACCAATTAATTGGATTGCTATACATTATAAAGCATATGTGATATTGCCTGTATGTTTGCATTATTTGTTGGGACAGTATACTGGGACAGACTGTGTCCCTCAGGATTGTTTATGCTGATGGCACAGAGGGGCCCATAAGCTCTAAGTAATTGACCATTAATGAACTAAAAAACACTGCCCACTGAGGAATCCCCACACGGGCCCCTGAGAGAGCATGAGGCAATGAAGGGGTGTGGCTCCAAACCAGTAATGTTGTCTTGGGACTACAATGAGTTTTTAAATAGCCAATTATTAAAAGACATCACATTGTTACGCAAATGACATGGCTGCTGGATGATGAATCCATAAGTAATGTGAATCGTGAAGAAAAAAGTTATACTGTGTATTCCTAATATGATTAAGTGATCCTTTACATCCTGATTTTCTACACCAATTAGAAACCAAAGAACCAACTATGGCCAAAGGAGTGGTCCTATTGCCGCCTCCATTTTTATAATGGCTACATTATATTAAATGTGTTTTATTATATATACCTGCCATCCAAATTCCATTCTGTGTCCTTGAAGGCCAAATAATAAATCATTAGGTTCATCATTGGTGGCCAAATGGCAAGACATATTTATGATCACTGATCTCCCTCATCATTACCACAAAGTACTCTGTAAAATTTCATCATAACTTTCAGGGAAATAAATAAATTTGGCTCTCTGACCTTGAAAAAAAAAGCTGGGGCGATGATGATGGTCTCTCTATATTTCCATCACCTCAGTCACTCATCTCTTATTCGCTCCGTGTTTCCAAACACACCCCAGCTAAAGATAGTTATTCCACCTTGAAGTGCTCTCTACACTGCCCCCTGAGAGAACAGGTCTCCTTGCTGAGGCGCTCAGCACTGTCCAATCTTAGGCTCTGGCTGAGGAAGGAAAATGACAGCAGAGGAATATGCAGTGAGCTTCACTTTAAATCAAGATAAAAGACAGAAATGGAAAATAATAGGGCGAACAAACCCCTGGACAGCTAGGTCCTCTAATGGAAACACATGGCTGAAGGCTGAGGTGTTGTCAGCAGCCTGCACCGTGACATTCCTTTTTGATAATCTGGCCTGCCATAAAATTAGAATAGCAAATACCTCCTGACAAAGATGCATGTTCCCCCTCTATTGTGCCATCATAAAAAACTCCGCTGGTGACTCCAAACGCCACAAACTTCAATTTAAATTTACAGCACCGAGAAAGGAGAAGTGATATGCACTCAAAAATTTTAATAACCTATTAAGTTACGACTTCAATTTCATTTTATGAATATTTTCCTTGGGGAGCCCAGCTATCACCAGAGAAAGATAGAAATTTAAAAAAGATAAATAGTGCCATTAATCTACAACATTTCTCTTCCATTATCCTTGAAAATGGGGAGTTATTTTTGCTCAGATCTTCATGTAATTAGCTTCTTACACTTGATTCACAAGCCAGAAAATGACCATGTTTAGAAAATTAAAAATTTGTCATTAAGTGGAATTTAACATAATACCATTTATCTTTATATATTCCCCAGCTGCCAAGCAGCAGCCTTGGAAGTTGATCAGACATCAGTGGCTGAAGCTTACATGGAACAACAGAGCAGCTCAAAACAAAGAGGGGATTCAGATTAGCTGTACATGCTCTTGCAGTCAAGTAAGATTTATGAGGAGATACACGGAGATATCCTCACACTATTAGCAAATAAATATGTGGGGAGAATGTGCTAGATATGCGCTTGATGCCAGTGCACTAGGAGCAGTATTGTAGTGGGGTTTGTAATATTTCAGCACTTAAGAAATCTTAAGAAATGTTATGAAATTAGAGATTAAACAGTCTTGTGCCTAAGGCCTGACTGTAAATATAATGCACAGCTCTTTAATGGCAATATTTATTTGTATTATATGTGGAGTTTAATAATCTAAGGTTTGAAAAAATGATCATGGGATAATGATGGCTTAATGAAAATATCAAACCTTTAATGATTCAAATAAAGTGTTTTGCAGTGTATTATGAAACTTCCAAATGAAAGCTAATGTATGGAAGTTTTTAAAATCTAGTTATTGTTTGTCTCTTGGGCATTAAACACAAATTTGGTAGGAATATGACTATGGCGCGCACAGCAGGCTGCCCCATAATATCTAATGGGTCATCAAAGGGAATTGTTGGTGGAGAGCGACCATTTACTCAAACAGTTATGGTAAACCCCATGAGGTGTCACATGACTCATTACCACCAAGTACTTTGCTTAGTTATCACACTCATACAGCTATTAGAAATGCAGGTTAAAATAGACTGACACTTGGCGATCTTTTCATTTTATTTAAAGCCTGGTGATAATACTAATTGTAATGAACTGATGCAATTCACATCATCATAACCATAAAATATACTGGTAGTATAGCTATAAATACAAGACCTCACTGTCGACAGGTAAATTGGCACCGTTTCATTCCATGAAATTATGATTTATGATTGTCAGGCAATTCAGACTACACCATAAATACTCAAGTCTTGAGGTAAAGGAATAAGTGAGAATGGGCAGAGTTAATCTCCATTCAATCAGCCTGTTTATCTGGGGGAAAACGAGCCTTGACTGGCGTTCAGTGAGAGTCCTTAGTGCTTATTCTAAATACAAATCAGCAGCAGAAATACTCTGGTAGTTCAAGCCTGTTTTATTACCACTGTGGCAGCTACGTGAGTGCTCCCCCAGATGAAGCAAGCCTGGGTGTTCCACAGTAAAGCCTTCACAGCCAAGTGTTTTACACAAGCTCTCGTCACCCATGCCTGACTTGCTGAAAATTGCATAAAGAACCTAAAACAGTGAGACATTACTAGTAGATTTAAAGCTAATAAATTCATTTCATAATAATATGTGCAGCCACACCGGTAATCAATCATGATGCAGAGTGCGCATTCTCCTGATGTGGGATTGAGCCACTGACCCCAATCAGCCCACGTGGCAAATATTTAGAATTACAGTGGGGAGTTGATTAATTTCACACATGCCCTGTTTGAATGAAGTGTGGACTAAAATGGAGATTTAACTGCACTACTCTTTTGTGGGCCACTGATACAGATTTAGTGTGGGTGGACTTGTTCGAGACTGAGATAGGAAGGCTTTCCGTCATAATTCACCAAGCAATTTTCATGTGTTGTGTCTCAGCATGTGGACCAAACCCCATTTTGTTCTTAAACAGAAGCAATGGTATGAGATCATTGCCTACTTTTGTACCGTTCTCATCATTTAATCTGTGGAAATATATATGATGTGCTGTATGTCTGAGTATCTAACTTACCCACTTTTTTATTTATTTATTTATTTATTTTTATTTTACCCACATTTATATTTAGTAAGAAATACTACAAATCATGAAAACATAACTTTTTTTTTAACAACTAGCATGAGGACTTGATGTTCCCTTCAGCTCCATCTACTTTTCAAGCTTCCAGAATGATTGAAATGAATGGATGAATGGAATGCATCTAAGGCTTGGTCCTATTTATATTTTGCTGCAGAAAATGGATTCTGTATGTCACAGCTGCTGACCTTTTTGGGGCCTATTCAAGAAAAACTGGAAAATTAATCCAAAATAAATCACAGTACTAAACAGTAGTAGATTGGGTATAGCTAATCATTTCTTCCATAGTTCTTTTTTTAATGTTATAGCATTCTACTGTTATTATCTTTATTCTGATTCTAAATGTTTAACACATATTTAAATGCTTACAGTCAGATCTCCACATCATTTTATTAGCCGTGTTAAGAAATTTTTTAATTAGTCAAAGACACAAAAATACACACACATCCACAAAATAACAGTGTGCCACTTACATGCTACTCACATCGATTCAGCTCCCAAGGGCCCAAACCAATTTCTCTTGTTCTCAGCGCTTCTCCATGCCTGAACCTGCAACAGCCATCAAACCCATTAATCCATCCACCGAAGATGACTATGACTGATTTGGCCGCCAAACAATCAATTTGTATCTCTCTCACTCCCCCATTCACTCCCTTTCTTTTGTGGATGAACCAAATATCATGAAAAAGTGTCAGCGGTAACAGTTTCACAACAGTGAGGTAATAGAGTAATAAGGCAATCAGCACTTGACCTTGGAAGACAACTAATTCGTCTGTCCATCTATCTTAATTATTTCACTTTTCAAGGCAGCGGGAAAGAGAAACTGTACGTCATTCATCCTTCTGGGGCAAGCCCATCTCTTCACAGATGTTGGTTTTATTTTCTACTGTTTTGTGGACTACTCTGGAGAAATAGAACATGCACTGAAAAGGAGAACCAGAGACTGTGGTTCTCAACCAGAGACTCATAGGCACAACCAGCTTGCTTTGCAACTATGTCTGAATGAATTTTATTTCTTTTAAATACTGTCAAATCCACTCTTTCTGTCAAAAATGTGGACTTTCGCACTAAATAATAATATCATGATATCATCTAACAACACCTCAATGAGCCAGTAGATGCTCCAAAGCAATTCTATTGAGGCTTCTGTCGCTGGAGGAACATGAGGCCCGAATCCTGCCTGAATAGTGAGGAGCAGAAGGTAGGGTCGGCCATGTCTGGGAAAAGCAGCAGAGGAACATTTGTCAACACAGAGTGACAAAAAAGGAGGGGGGTTGTGCTCCATGCTATTCAGAGACAATTTGTAAGCACGGCTGTTGAAGTCAGGCCAAAGACTGGCGAACAGCTGGAGCCCCACCATGATTGATAAACGTGGGCCCCAAGAACTTCATTTCGATGTGAATGAAGACAAAAGCTCGACAATGTTCAGCGAGTGTGTAATGTTAGCGTCATTAAGTGGCAACTCTGGACATGCCCTGGTCCTCAGATGGGTGAGTGGGGGGATGCCATGAGGGAGGTCAAGACCCATGCTAATTACCATTTTACGACAAAATGGTCTTTGTAGCTTAGCAATTATTGATTTATCTCTGAGGGAAGATCATTATAGAGTAGATAGAATGGAAGACTGGATTTATCTTTTGTTCAAAGTGCAACAGAGAGGTGAGTTTTATCCTGTTCAGATCCCGGACTTGCCATGCACTGACTCTGACTAAAGTAGCACCACTGGCTTAATTCTCTTGAAGGAAGATCAGGATTGTCAGGATTCATCTCCTCTTGTCGCAAAATCATGTGGTGAAGTTAAATACATAGTATTTTAGTATTTTACTAAAGTGCTCAATAATGCTGTGTAGTGGATTGCTTTGTATTAATCACAGGAGAGCTGGGTTTACCTCTCTGCTTATGGATGAGGAAATAACTAAATGTGTGTGACTGTGTACACGGTGTCCTGTGATGGACTGGAGTGCCATCCGAATTCTCCTACTTTGCACTCTGTATTCAAGGAATATCTCTGTACCCAGGATAACCCTGATGAAAAGGTCAAGTGGGTACTGAAGCTGAACAAACAAAAACAAATGATTGAGTGAACGAGCGAAAGAGTGAAAGAATAAATTAATGAATGAACAATTAATAAATAAATGAAAATATTCATATAATCAAAGATTTTATGTTTCACTGAAACCAAAAACACTTTAAATCATTGAGATAGAAATTCACACAACCTTAGCCCAATCAAACTACTTTTGGAGGAGCTAGACCAAAATTGGGCCAGCCAATATATTAGGAACACCATTAAGGGGCCCAAAGTGTGCCGAGAACACATTCTCGACACAATTACACCACCACCACCACCTGACTGAACTATTGACAAGGTAGGTTGAGTCAATGGATTCTTACTGTTGATGGCAATTTCTTATCATACTATCAACATATTGCAGCAGAAATTGAGTAAAATCTGACCAGCTAATGTTTCTCCAGTCTTCAACTGTCTGGTTTTGGTGAGCCTGTGCCCACTGTATCCTCTGATTTTGTTGTTGGTCAAAAGAAGTGGTGGTCTTATACTGTTGTAGATGTTGTAAGCATCTGCTTCATGGTTCGACATATCACGTCTGTTCACTGCTGTTGGGTTGAGTTTCCAGCAGAAATGCCATTCACTGGATGTTTTGTTTGTTTGCACCATTCTGTGTAAAGTCTACATTCCAATGTGCATGAATATCGAAGGGTTTACTGAAATATTCAGAAAAGCCCATCTGGCACCAACAACAGTGCTATGGATTGAGATTATATTTTTCCCCATTCTGATGCATTATGTGAACTTAAGCCTTGAACTATGTTTGCACAATTTGTTGCATTGTGCTTCTGCCACATGTTTGTATAACTGCATGAATAAGCATGTGTACAGGTATTCCTAATAAAGTGACCAGTGTGTGTACATGCGATATAGGTTCCTTCAAGTTAATCCTGGTTAGTCTATAATGTATTATGCTTTGCAAACCAGCAAACAGTTAATAGTCAGTTATTAATAACATTTTGAAAAGATAAGTGTCTTTGGATGAGTGCATGATTTTCATCTTATTCTGTGTTCAAATGCAGAAGAGAAGGACATCATTAGAGATGTCACCTGGTTTATTGACAAAGAGACAAAGCTTGTTGGCCCACTGCCTCTCTGTCAAAGCCATTTGCCTATTTTGTGACCCATGGAGGACCAGGTCACTGAAGTATTTTCTCATGATTGATATTATTGACAGTAGAGACTGTGGAAGGAATACCTACTATATCAATTCTTTTACTTCTGAAATTGACACTCACTTATCATCAGAACACCTGCAAATATTATTAGGATCTATGTGGGTGAAGATGGAAAACAATAAACTAACTAGGAAATAACTATATATACCAAACCCACAAAAACATTGCATTTGCTCTGAAAGCAGTACAAACTGCATACATCTATCCATGACCTATTAAAGAGCTGGGTACATCAAGGCCCCATGGAGCAAATGGAAAAGTTTTCAGACACTAAGTGGAATTTATAGCAGTGTCTGGAGTCTGTAAAAATTGAGGATTGTTCTATTTTAATTCTGCAACTCAATTTCAGACATCCTTACTGCGACAAAGTGGATCCCTGAGCCATCCATCCAGCAATACTTGGACGAATTTCAGCTGCCAAGGTTCACAATGAATGAGTGAATATTGATGAACATGAAAGATCTACAGGAGCAATCTCTTTCCCCTCTTTGGCAGAGCAGGGGAGGAGAAGCCGCCGCTACAATCTCAAGGGAGGAGTGAACCTCTCTCAATATTCAGAATATTCGGGATGAAGTTCAGAGAGAGATATCAATCTCACTTTGAAGTGCTGGGTCTTCATTTGTTTGTGAGAGATGTGAGGTGTTCACCAGATGACTGTGCCAATTCTTCAAAAGCCACTTACAGTAGCTACACACCCCACAGCATCTGCCATTGTTGCCTGGGCTCATAGGTTCCTCTCAATACAAGTAGAAAGGCCTTGATTGAACCCTGTGCTCCTATTCTGGTCTGTTCTGGCTTTTCATAAATAACTGTTTGAATCAATTTATGTCTCAGCTTGAACTGTAATTATGAGGCACTACTTAACACATATGTAACTCATATGATGCAAAAAAAAAGAGTTCAATAAATATTACCTTTTGCTCTACATTATGATTGCCATTATGTCCCTTAGCTACGTTGATAGATAATCATCCATATCCCATTTTCTCACATTTGTAAATACCAGTAATGGATGAAATATCTAAAAAGAATAGCAAACATTTTTACTTTTACATTTTACTATCTTAGAGGTTAAATAGGATTTCTTTCTCACAGTATTACTTGAAAATGCACAAAAGCATACTGCAAAAATGTACATCTTGAATGTACAAAATTTTCTTGAGTAAATAATATATTATATATAATATAATATATATAATATTATATTATATATATTAATATATATTAATATACAGTACAGGCCAAAAGTTTGGATACACCCTCATTCAATGCGTTTTCTTTATTTTCATGACTATTTACATTGTAGATTCTCACTGAAGGTATCAAAACTATGAATGAACACGTGAACACAAAAAGTGAAATAACTGAAAACATGTTTTATATTCTAGTTTCTTCAAAATAGCCACCCATTGCTCTGATTACTGCTT
>JAOTRJ010000043.1:15664163-15687463 GCA_028564905.1 Leptodoras praelongus | reverse complement strand
ACAAGAGAAAATGTACAGTATATAAGCTTGTCCACACAAAACCACAAAACATAGAAAGAAACAGTAAAACATCTAACATTTAAATGGACTTGAATTTGGTCTATTCTAGTGTCAATGATGTACAATATAATGACAACATAATAAGAAGTAAGTATTAATAGCATGTTTTGGTCTTTGCAAAGATCATATTAGGCTATGTGCATGTAGTTGCTGGCACAGACACGAAGAAGGGTTTACTAGAATTTCAAACAAATATAAAACTGGCACAGTGCTTTAAAAAGTATTTCCAGGAAGTTTAAAACTCCAGCCCGCCACAATCAGGCTTGCCATGTGCGCTTTTGTATCTTTTCACCAACATAAGCGACTTACCTTAAAAAAAGCCATACCACACAGCGCCATCTACAGACCTGTCTCCAAAATAACACCCTAAACAGAGCCCTCAAAATCTACACACATCAAGCACAGGAGAACCAGAACCAGTGTCATCTAACAGATTTAAAGAAAGCACAGATAATGCAAATATCTGAAATGTGAACTCAAGTCAAAGTTGGTTAAGGTGTATTAGTTTTTTGTTTGTTAGTTTGTTTTGTTTTGTGTGTGTCGGGGGGGGGGGGGGTGTTTACGTAAAAGGGTTTGTCTCTCTTTAATATCTGACTGCAAATATCAGAATCCACTCCATGGGCTGGGACCAAAAAAAAAGCTCTAAACCTGAAGATTGCTTTGGTCATTAAAATAAATGAAATGGTGTGACAGCAATGCTAAAGCATCGTGAATATGACAGTAATGTGCATCAGCCTTGCTGCGCAGTTAATAATCTAAGATACTAACGAATCTTCCATAATGTTTAATGCACACGGGAATCAACAGCGACACGAACGGAATTTTTTGTTGTTGCACGAAATGTTTAAAAAAAAAGAAGAAAAAAAAAGGAAAAAATCTGAGCAATTGGACTGCTGTTATTATCATTTCCTCTTCCTTATCTTTTAATTTCCTCGATTTCCCAACCCGAAGTCACTCGTTTTCCTGTTTGCATCCCTCCCTTTCCCGAAGTGTCAGACAGAGAGACCTCCTCATTTGGGCTTCGGCTTTTTTTGCGTTGGCGAATCACAAAGTGTTGGAATCTATTGCCTTTGTCTGACAAGTCATCCATCTATATGCGAGGGGGGATCTGGGGAGGAGGAGGAGGAGGAGGAGGAAGGGGGGCGGTGGACTGCAGCCTTTAGAAACACACACACACCGGGAAGAGGGCTTTCATTCTCAGCCCAAAGCTTCTAACAGGCACATCCCATTCTTACAGAGAGGGGGACCGCTAGAGACACTCGCAGTGTCCATGTTTTTCCGTGTCATCCCCGCACACAGCCTGCGTGAGTCGTAACCCCAGAAACGCGTTGCTGATACACCGAAGCGGATTTTTTTACACTGCACGTCCAGCGTTCAGGAGCGGACACTTGGAAGCGACGCAAAGCAAATTGGCAGCGCCTCTAAAAAGAAAGACAGAAAGAAAGAAAAGGTTCATCAAAAATATGTGGCCAACAAGCATCCACTGAACGACCAGTTACGCTCAAATTTCAGCGAAAAGATTTTTTGTTCGCTTTTTTAAGTCAAGTGACGGACATGATCTGCACTCCAAACTCGTTTTACCCCTGAAGGAACTGAAGCGAGAATAACTTGAAGAAGTAGTTCTCCCGCGAGCCACCGGCTCTGAAGCTCTAAACGGACAGCAGCAGTTTTCTAACCCGCCGTGAAAGCTGCATAATCGAGGCGAGACGGCGACCTCAGTCGATTATCTCTCCTTCCTTTGCTATCCCATGGATATTCACTGCAAAGCAGACCCATTCACGGCGATGCACCGTAAGTATAAGATCTGTGTTTGCCATCTCTTCTGAATATCATTACTTCGCAAAAAATAAAGCTATAATAATAAAAAAAAAGGAAATTAGAAAGGTAACTGATGTCCACTGTTTAGTGCAAGAACTTGACCGGACACATGCAACCTTTTGTATGCGTCTTTCAAATGATTTAGGAATAGCAAAATTCAATAACGTGCATAAGTTAAAGCACGTACAAAGAAAAGAACTTAATTAACTATATAATTAATAATCAATCATAGATACAAACCTGGACAGATTCTTTCGTAATATTTATAAAATATTTTCAGTGAGATTTTGCCATATTGGCGCTTATGTTATCCCATATGGAGTAGCAGTAGATGAAGTTGGACAAAAAGTCGATGGAATTCCACAGAATAAAAATAGCCTGGACTAATTAGACCTAGCAACCAATTCTGTTTACCTTCTTCAATATTCTGTTAGCTTCATAAGCTGTAATGTAAACTATATAAATTAGGCCTGCGGTTTATAGCAACAAGAATATTAAACCTGACGCTTAAAGCTAAAATAAAAAAAAAACGTGCTAATTGTAAAGCACACACTAACGTATAATTGTAACAGTATTTTATTGCATATTTCTGAGTTTATAAATCTCAGCAAAATGTCATTTATGCTGTTTTAAAGGTTCGATTTTTATTAAAAATGCGTAGAGAAGTGAAAAATGTAAGAACAGGGTGGAAAAATGCAAGACACGGGTAGTATAAAGAGAGCAGAAATTCGTTTAAACAGTACCGTTGTAACAGACTTGAGGTCATAAAGAGTAAAGAAGTTGTTGCTGGTGTGTGTGTGTGTGTGTGAGTGTGTGTTTTAAAACAAAATTATTGTTTACGAACTCCCAATTTAAATAATTAATTCTTGTTTTGCAGTTGCTTTACTGTGGTTGTAATATGAGTTATCAAAGATCTTTTTAATTATTTACAATAATTGTGCAAGGAAAATTAAACAGCCTGAAACGTAATCTATGCGACATGTGTTTGGCTGCAATGGAATAGTACAGGGAAATACTCCCTAACCCGCTGTTGGGTTATGCACAGAGGAGAGCAAATATCTTTATCAGTTCTGTGCGATCTGAAGAAAGGACAACAACGTTGTGCGGTCATTTCGTTATGAATTCCTGCATTTAGCGGTTATATATAGCCTATTTTAATACATAAATATCCAATGCACTGAGACCACGAGCATCACAACACCACGTATACTACTACTACTACTACTAATAATAAAAAAAAAAATAATAATAATGTAATAATTGTAATACTGAGCAGGAAAAACGAGTACTATTATAAGATGTATGTTATATGAATATCTAAGAGTAGGTTTGATGGTTTATCTTGCAGTATTTACATCTATCTTAAAATAAATAAACATAAACTAGCACTGTTTAAGCACCGATGATTTAAATTAGGCGTTAATACTGGACTGGTTTGTTCTGATTACCCCAACGTGTGTATATGAACATAAAGATCATCTGACTAGCATTATCAAGTACGATGTACGATATAGTCCATATAGATTCTGATTTGCGGATGTGTGTAAAGTAGAAAAAAAAATAGAGAGAGAGAGAGAGAGAGACAGACAGAGAAGTGAGAGTGACTGTGTGGGCTACAATGCAGCGTGTCTTCTATATGTATGTAATGTTACGCTGTTGTGTGTGTGTGCTGTTGTCTCCCACATAGGGCATGGGGGTGTGAACCAGCTCGGAGGGGTGTTTGTGAACGGCAGACCCCTACCTGACGTGGTTCGGCAGAGGATCGTGGAGCTGGCACATCAAGGGGTCAGACCGTGTGACATCTCCAGACAGCTCCGGGTCAGCCATGGCTGTGTCAGCAAAATTCTGGGCAGGTAGGGCAAAAATAAAAAGTCCCATTCAACTCAGTTATTCAGTTATTTTGGCATTTATGTCATAAAACTAGGCCTGTCCATCAGTCTCATTTAAAGGAAAAAATTGAAGGAGGCTGAGAAGTGCCCAGAGATACATAATCCCAGCAACCACAGGATGTGTAATAATCAGTAACGAGTTTATTATTTCTTTACGTTGCTCCCCGATGGTCAAATGATTTGCTTTGACTGATAGATTATTGCACTCGGGAAAAAGGATAATATAATGTTTACTGGGAACGTTTTACATATGTATCTTTGAATTTTCTGACATATTTTCTTCCAGCTATCAAAAGGATTTCATGAGGTATTGTGTTTTATACACTTGGAATGTTCGATATGATATGACACATGAGTTATATATCTGTCCTTTGGCTGCATGGAACATCAAGAACAATAACAATAACAATAATAACAAAAACAACAATAATAATACTAACAATACCAATAATAATACCAATAATAATAATAATAATAATAATACTTAGAGTGACATGCAGAAAGTCCAAAGGCTGACGTCATAGCAAAATGAGATTGTTAGTATGCTCCGAATGCATAAAAATGTAATTCTGTAAATTATTGCTCCAACTGACTGCCAACACAATTCATTCAGACCATTTCCAGAGAAAATTACACGCCTATTGCTAGAGGTTGCTTATTATGATAATCAAAAATTCTACTTATATTAATAGGCTATTAAGTGCGAATAATAGATAAGCCGCGCGCCTGATATCTAAAATGGGTTAGACAACTTACATTTTAACGGGTTATTTCCCCTTCTGTCTTGCAGATACTACGAAACTGGCAGTATTAAACCTGGAGTTATTGGCGGTTCCAAACCCAAAGTGGCCACTCCAAAAGTTGTGGATAAAATTGCAGAATATAAGCGGCAGAACCCCACCATGTTCGCCTGGGAGATCAGAGACCGACTTCTCGCAGAAGGCGTGTGTGACAACGACACGGTCCCGAGCGTATCCTCCATCAACAGGTAAGTCTTTTCTATTAAATGTATTTTTTAATCATGTATGTTTGTATGGCGCTTATTTTTAAAAAGGCATAGGTAAATACCGTACATAAAAATCACGTTTAGACATCTTCTCTACTCAATAGCTAATGCACATCAGCGACTGGTACCATACTAACATTACTGCGTAAACACGTCCTGATGTCTTCCCAGCTGAAGTGAAGCGATAGCCAAAGATTTTTTTTTATTGAAGCGTTGGAGCAGGAAGAGGAGGAGGAACATACGCGTAACTGTTCGCCTACAGATTAACAGCTGTAAAAGTTTAGCAGATAAGCCTACACAAAATGTAAGCTAGTAGTGGACACGGCGCTGGAGAAGTAATCAGTGCGTCAGGGAAGCTTCATCAGTAGTGAGTTCTTCTCCATCATGGTCCCAGGCACGCAATTCAAACGCAGATCTGTGGTCCACGTCGGCAAAGGCACATCTGTCCCGCTTAAAACCAAATCAATAACCTGTAAAAAGATCCACTGACGTCGGGAAACACACGGGCCCCTCGCTCAATACTGCATTACAGCTACAGGCTCGCCTCCTTATTTCAGCAGAGGTTAGGAAATCTAGCGCTACTCCAGAGTGTGCCCAAATCACACAGCGCAAGCTGAACAAGCTCCAACCTTTTGTATTATAGCCTATATATTTTTAACCTAACATTGTAAATATTGTAAATAGGCTCACAGGCTCATTATTTTTAATGTGCAAAAATGCGACAAATTAGTTTAATTAATAAAGGTAATTATTAAAGGTAATTTTTACATTATTATTATTATTATTATTAATGATGATGTTGTTGCAGTATAACCTAACATTAGTAGTAGTAGTAGTCTAGTAGGAGGAGGAGGTGAAGGAGCCGCAAATATAATAATAATAATAATAATAATAATAATAATAATAATAATAATAATAATAATAAATTAAAGCAGAGACAGCCGTGACCGGCGTTTTACGCATGAATATGAATCTCGCCGCAAAACTAGCAGCAGTGTTAACCACTCGCTACTTATTCACTTTTTGCTCATTAAAACACAAAGGGCTAGAGAAAAAGTATCCCGGGTGGTAAGGCCTTGCTGCGAGCGCTAGTACTGAACTTTGGTTAGGAGGCACTGTTCCAGAGAGGCGGCCAGCAGCATTACACTTTAATGAGCTGCACAGAGAGCATGGACCGAGCCGCACTGGATACTGCAGAGAAAAAATATATGAGGGCAAGAGAGACTGAGAATTTTTTTTATGCACCGTGACCAGTTATAAAAGGGGCGATTTGAACTGTTCTACACCCGGATGTGGCAAACTCTAAATTTGCATTTTTGCATCAAAAGAGACAAAATTTGTTTGTCTTGCGTTGAAAGTGGCTTTAAAGGGAGTTTAATAATATATATCTAATATCTAAGTATATGACTGTGTTCCTATATAAGAACAATAATTCTACAATTTAATAATGCTTTTCATTTCCTGTTTACACAACTACTTCTCGATCAGTCAAAAATCTGATATGTTCAGTGTAACGGAATAAGTTGCCAAGAAGTTTGCAAATAAGTACCACCGGACAAGAGTTTGATATCAGCCTCAAATACCGGAAAGGTCAAAGTGACTCTAGCTTTACTCGGATATGATTAAATGTTCATGTCACGTACATCACTGCCCTTAAAAGAAGAAATTAATTTCTTTTAGCTGTAATATTAATGTCAGGTTACAAAACTTCATGTCCTCAAACAGGTGTTATTGTAGTGTGTCTGCAAGCACGTCCCATCAGGACATGACAGTTGACCCTCGTGTTTTGAGTGGTTAGGTAGTTGACCTCTGCTCTGTTGACATTAGAAGATGTCTGAGCTTTAAGTCCAACTTCTCTGCATGAATTATTAAAGATTAGACACCTACTGGGTGGACACAACGTGCTCCCTGAAACACAGAGGCACCAGCACTCCTCAGAGTCTTTCAATTGTATTGACTTATATTTTCATATTTCTACAGGGAATTTTCAGCACCATGGCATTTCATTAATTCACCTCCCCAGATTGCTTATTCAATACTAGCAACATGGATTCCAAATAAAGCCTTTGAATTTATATGGCTTGTTTAAGTCTTAAGGTCAAATCATTGTTATGGTCAGATGTTAAAAATTCAAGTAGAATATGGATAGCTTTATTTATTTATTTTCCATAAAATGCTTGTTGAGTTCATCATTCTTCACAAAGGACAGAACACTGGTTAAGGCATCTTGAACAAAGATATAAAAAAATAGATTATACAAGCCACATAAATCTGAACTTTAGCTCAATAAAAAAAATTCTACTTATATTAATAACTTGTCTGTGGGAAAAGTAGTATTGTGCCGGCACATACACATAAAAATGGCATAAAGTAGCAAATGAATTTGTTTTAGACTGAATTTCCTGTAAAATTAAATTTCATATACAATATTTGATTGCAAATCCCTGTATATATATTTAGGGTTATAATATGAAGAATGTGGAGCCAAATAATATAAATGTGCGTGCAACACAGGATGACAGCTCCTTCTCTCAAAAGTGTGTGTCTCAGATTAAAGGCATCAAATGTTGCAATGGGCTTTTGTGAAGCAATGAGACACTATTGCTTTCCTGTCACATATAATTTATAGCCCACCATTTGCATCTATTCCCCTCTACTATTAATTCGCAACTTTTCTTTTCATCTCAAACTCCCAATCAATAAGGCCTCATCCACACTGCAATGCTAGATATTTGTGAATAATGTGGAAAAAGTCTGATCAGGCAAGTCAGTATTGTCAGCCTACAAGCAATCTTGACTACTTTAAAGGAACAGTTAAGGGATGGAGGGAGAATGACAGACAGAGGAACATAGATAGAGAGAGAAAGAGAGTGGGAGACAGATAGAGGCAGCGAGACATTATTGAAGTTGAGGCCAGGTCAAGGCAGTGAAGCCCATCATTGAGGTGAATTGATGTGATTTCATGCTTTGTTTGCAAGATCATTCAGACCAAAGTGCAATGAAGACCTTCCCCCATATCACACCTTTGAGCTAGCGGGACTTTATCATATTTCTACAACTGGGATTCTGTTTGATTGAATCTAGTCTCTCTAGGGTAGCTGCTACTCATCCTTAAGTACTGACTATGACTGGCGCTAATGCCTTCAGATTGGCTGTTTGTGACAGAATCAGCTATGCTTAAGGAAAAGAGCCTAAGATAACACAGGAATTTTACCTGGATGATAACAGTTTTTTTTTTTTTAATGAAAATGAGTTTTGATGTACAGCACAATTGCTACATTTGATAAAATATAAAGTAGATTATATTGACTTTTATAGGATAATACGGACCAAAGTTCAGCAGCCCTTCCATCCATCTCCAGACGGGACAGGAACTACCCTCACTACAGGTCACACTATAGGTAAGATAGAGGCTTAGTTTTTAAATATTTTGGAAAAAATAGCGTTTATATTGAAAAATGGTATCATAGTGTTAACCTTCATCCTGTGCTTTATCCAGTGCCTAGCACAACCTCTCCACCCGTATCTAGTGCTTCAAATGACCCAGTGGGCTCCTACTCCATCAACGGCATCCTCGGAATCCCTCGCTCCAACGGCGAAAAGAGAAAACGCGATGATGGTAAGAGACCGGATTATATTCTATTGCTTCTATTAAAACTGAAATTCTCTTCTGGGTTTTTTTTTTGTATGACTGTCTGAAATTTCAAATAAAATATGTGCCAAGAAAAGAAGTTGGTTACTTGATAGCACTTAAAAAGCAGCCAGTAAACGTGCAGATTGGTGTGTGTCATTTAGCTGTTTGTGGAACTGAACACCTCTTGCTATGTGAATGATGTTGTATGTCAGAGCCACCTAGAAAGTGCACATATAACTATGAATTCATGAGCACTATAACAGGATAGTGCATTAGTAGTGTGCTGAGGAAATAACGCATAAATGTATGCACTCATCACGTTTGAACTGAATGAGCTGAAAAGCAGATTCTATCAAAACAGTATCGTATATGCATTTTGCTAACAGTGTTTACAGAATAACAATTACCAAAAAATGCCCCATGCCAGGATGTTTGTATTTGATGCTTAAAATGGACAAATGTAGTCAAACTACATTCAAGAACACAAGTTACACAACTAAGGAACATGACCTGTTGTAACATTTTCTCTCCTTTCAAAATGAGAGGGCACACACTGCCTAAGGCCTAATGGCTCATCGGCTCTATAAAAAACTTTTGAAGGCTAGTGAATAAAGATCAGTGTGCTTCTGTGCCAAACAAGTACACAGACACAGGAATAGTTGGGGAGGGGGGTTGGAAATGATCTCTTAAAACATTTATCAAAGCAGGCCTACTTGCTTCTTTTATGTTTCCATCTCTTTAGTTCTCTGGAGTGGCAACCACTTGGATGGGAGGAAAATAGGATATTGTAAGTTCTGTTAGCCCACCTTTTCTTTGCTTGCTCAATCATGGGCCACTCGACTCTGATCAAGTGGCCATGTGAGGGTGTGTGTATGTGTGTCTGGAGTCCCGGCTGAGGACAGAGCACAGTTATGCCTAATGATATCTTTCAGGAGAGCAGTTTGGATCGTATATAAAGTCTGTAAAAATGTGTCTATACCAAATCACATTTGCTGCAAGGTTTGCTTATAGCTGTGGTGAGTTTTTTTCCTCCACTGCTGCAAGGATGGAGTGAGAGTGACTAGCGCATCATATGAATGTTCAAATTCAAGTGGTGATAGTTTGATTAATTTTAGTGCCAAACAAAGGAGGAGGGGGGGGGTCTGTTAGGATAATTGATATGCAGTTGATTTGGAAATGTACAGCTTCCTTTGCTTTAATAATACTATATTGTACTCTGTAGTGTACATCCTAGCAACTACTAACTGTGAAAATTGTATTAAGTACTTTAGATTTTTGAATTACTGGATTTTAGAGTACTTGGGGTTCCTGTGTTTAGATATGTTGTACTGAACACATGGTATGGAAGGACTGTAATGAAGACCTCTCGTCTCTATTTTTTATACTGTGCCAATTGTCCAGAAAGCTGTGAGTTATTTAAACTTAGCCCTTATTTCACAAAGGGACATCAGGGAGGCTGCTCGACAGTCTGCGCTTGGTTTCAATTTCATAGCAGCACAGCAGCCTTGGGCTACCTGAGCCATATTTGGCTGGGTGCCGCAAGTCTCGCCTTCATTAGATGATGACATAACTGAAAATATGTTAATCCGATTTTTGGGGAATGGGGGTAGAATAGCACGTTTTATGAAGCCCAAATGTAACAGGAACAAAAACTGGCTGATTTTGCAGAAAAAGTTTGCGCTCCGGGTTTTCTTTTAATAGTGCTGAAATTATGGTCATTTTACTGAGCATCAGGCCATTGCACTTGTTTTCAGATATTGAAGCCAGTTTGCTCTGCCCTTAAAAAAGCCCCCATTACAAGGGGATTGTGGAGATAATGTAGTGTGACATGCTTTGTGTACACCAGGTCTTCATGAGGGGAATTTCAGGGACATAGGTGTCATAAGAGTCATTAATCTGCCATTTTCATGTGTTATTGCAAATTAGAAGTAGCACGTTAGACTCGCTAGCTATGGGTGATGTTAACCATGGTGCAGAGGGGAAAGGGGGGGGTGGGTGTGGAGGGGGGTACCGCTCTATATGAGTTCTTTGGTGGCAGTAGCTACTTGCACGTTGAACATAGTGACATTTAAGAGAATTTGCAATTCTGCCAAGAAAAGCTATTAATTCACAAATTAACATCCTGGTTTTTCTATCACGGATGCACAAGCTATTGAAAAGACAAAAGGAATAGCCTAAAGGGGAAGAGGGAGAGAGCTGCAGCCCTATCTTTGTACAGATTGGTTTATATGTCTGCAAGCAGTGATACCAATTACACCAGCACACTGAGAATGCGTCTCAACCATATTGCAGCCTATGCAGGCCCCTCAATCCATTGCTAAATTTATTTGTGTATCTCATTATGGAAAATAGAATGCCTGTCGTGCCAAATGCACTAATGGCAAAAGGGGGGAATTAAGTCTATTCAGGCTTTTTCACTCATTCATTAATACCTCTATATCAGATATGACAAATGAGTGCACTGAGTTAATTAACAGCATGTGGTGTTCAGGAATGTATTGATATTATATGTTGCACCAACCCAAAACAGTGGTTAGTTGATTATGACCTTGTTATGGCTGATATGCATTGGTATGACCCAATCTGCCCTTCTGTCTTTTCCCTCAATATAAATCTAGACTGGCAAACACAAGGTAGTTAGGGAGTTTAAGTGTTTGATGCTGCTTGTAATAAATTATCGACCACAAAAAAAGTCAGTGTTGAAGTTGTTGTGGGAGTAGACAAGCATGTGGGCCTATAGGAGAGAAATTAAAGTTGGCTGATTTAAAAGGCAAAGCAGTTTATTTATGTGACAAGATAAAGAGATTACATCCTCAAAGCCAAGGCCATCATGGTCAAAGCACGCAAAGGCTTCAACACTTCTCTTTGTAGCTCATTTGTTCTTTTGACAAGGTTTGCTTTTGAGAGCGAACGGCCCCAGCACACCTCAAATCCCCATGCTAAAATAGTTTGGCCTGGAGCTAGAATGCTTTAGCCTGTGCTTCTATTTCATGGCTTGTAAGATTCTATTGTGTCAATATGGATTCTACTCTAAAGAAAAGGAATAGAAATGAAATACATCCAAACCAAGAAATGGATTGGCCTCTGTCTAGATCGAAAAAGAACATCCCACCGATCTCATCCTGATGATGGCCTCTGTATGAAAGAGAAAGCCCAGATTTGAGCGAGGCTGCAGAGCGTATCGGTGAGAGAAGAAGGTGTCAGGGCTCCTTATCAAAGGACACAAAAGGTCTATGCCCTGCTCTGCTGATACATCTGCATTCAAGCAGACCCGCTCTGTCGTCTGCTGCTCGCCTGCTCACAAAATGACACCTCACAAATCTGCAGCATGGAAACATCTAAGGACAGGCTGGTTCGCTTGAAGAGGAATCATGTCAGAGAAAAGTCAATTATGGGCACTGATGCTGAGAATTAATGGTGCGCTGCATTACTCAGGTTTTAAAAGGAGCAAGAGTGGGGCAAAGAGAGCAAGAGGGAGAGTGAGAGAGAGGTTAAGAGAGAGGGAGATGCATTTATTAATTGTGTTCCAGAACGCTGCATCACATGAATCCGATGTGCTAAATGATGGTCTGGGTGTGAGTACAGTAGAAGATGTGTGATATGGGTGACAGGAGCAGCCCACTCCGACAATAAGGGGGAGGAGGGGTAGACAGAGAGAGAGGGCTCTCATTCCTCAGCCTACTGCCAGGCTGTTCAGCACAGCTAAATTGAATTAATAAAGCTTTTAAACATGCCGCAACATAACAGGAAATTAACAGCCCCGCTTGTGCTGCTGCTGCCACCACCAGCACCACAAGCAGCAGCATCTCTCACTCTCTTTCTTTCTCCCGCTCTCTTGTTCTCTCCCTTTCTTGTCTCTTATGATACAGTTATTTGCCGTGCAGCCTTTCCGCTCCATGGCCTTCATAAATAGGGGATTTTTTCTCAAACTAAGTACGGCTGACATGGAAGGTGCGTTTGCCCCTTTGCTCAATTTCCCTCTACTTCTCTTTCTCCCACTCCCTTGCATTATGTGCTTTTAGGTTTGTTCCCCACATTTTTTAAAAGTGCAGTATGTGCAGTATTTTTTAAAGTCTGAATGTCTGATTCAAACAGTTACAGTTTTGCAGGAATCAAAATGATCCGAATTTGCAACCATCATTTTGTTGTTTAACGTAGCCATCGTCTAACAAATCAATCACGGCACCTCAAGCTGGATATAGAAAATAAACAGTTAACAAAACTTGGCTTACAGTGTTGTCAGTAAAGTCCAGACCAAGAGCAAGCCGACTTTATTTACTTTCCAAAAAGCCTCTCTCAGGCATGATGTTATCTGGAGTGAACAGGAGATGAAAGCAGAAGGCACAATATCCCTCTGCTTACAGGATGTCACACCTGCTCTGGCTGCCCCATCTATCCATTTACTTTCCAAGCACACAAAAGCCAAAAAAAATAAAAAATCAACAAATATTTTTATTGCTGTAACCCAGGTAGCCTTAAGGAATATTTTAATGTATTGTAATTTTATTGTATAAAATAAAATAAAATAAAATCTTTTTATTAAATAAAATCTTTTTATAAAATAAAATAAATATTTTTTTAGTCTCAACAGGTTAACTTTGAAATATAAAAAATAATGAAATAAAAATAAAAGGTCTTTTTTTTAAATGTTAGCATTTAAAACGCATTTTAAGATGTTTGTTGCCATTTTTCTAGCATTAGGAAAACCTAGATCACTTACACTCTAATTTTATCTGAATTAGGCTCTGTGGAGGAGGAGGCCCAGGAGAGTAGTGTTTTATGGACTCCAGTTATCTGATCTGACAGAGCCACAGTCCCATAGCACCAGAGTGCTAATGTAAGACGATGTCAAAACAAACAAAAAAGTGTCTAAATGTGATCAATGTGGAACAACCACAGGGTAATCAGCCAATGACTGACACAGAGAAAAAGCACAATGGATCCTTCACTGTGTGACTGTCTCATGGGCAGTTCCTTAGAGGTCAAAATCTGTGCCCATTATTACTCAAGTCATTCTTTATATGTTAAGGTAGAAGGAGAACACTGAATCAATAACATGTAAGAACACAAATAGCTGATGTAACCTTGGTGTAGCTCAGATCTCCTCTAAATATTATAATGCAGCATAGAGCAGCCAGCCCCCTGCAGCTCAAGCAGCAGTAGTGTCCCATGTGTCCACCGGCCGTGCTACACGTTTTGGGCTTTTGAGTATGGGAAGCATGCCTTGCCACAGTGAATGACACACGCTCGCTTATTGATCGCAGTTTGCACTTAGGCTAGCTGATAGAAAGTAATTAATGACTCTATTTTCTTCTGTACCAAAGAGAACAATTGAGTTTTATACAGCAACAACACACAGTCATATGAAAAGGCCCCCAAGGGAGAGGTCCATAAGAAATGCCTGACCTCAAATATGGAATGATTCAAATAATGCCAGGAAAAAAACAATATGAAAACCATACATGCCACAAGAGGGATTAATAGGAGGGAGAAATATATTGCCTCATTCTCGACACTACTTCACACAAAGAATACAACACACACACACACACACACACACACCCAGAGAGCTCTCTATCACAGCTCTCTATGGATCCATTTCTCTCTGAAAGTCAGGTTCATCCTATGGCTTCAGCCATTGAAAAAAGGTCAAGCTGCCGGGTAGAATGGCAATAACACCTCTGAAATGGTACCATCAGTGGAACATGATTGATCAATTGAATTCCATAGCACAGAAAAATGTGGGATTAAGTAGAGTATTATACGCACAATGAGTTGAGGCATGATGTTCATTTCAAGTTCATTTCGCCTCCCTCTTGCCACCAGATCAGGCAATCAATAGGGGCCTTGCATATGATATATCACCACACTCACGCAGAGGAGAGAACATAATCTGCTGCAAATTTAGAATGACAGATTTGTAAGGGAGCTAAAGTCAGAGGCTGGGAGCTTGGGTGGATACTGGCGTAGTAGGCAGGTTAGCTGGAGATTTTCAGAAGCAAAACAAAACGGTGGGAAAGCCAATAAGGTGCTTTTAGTAAGGTAATAAGGTCAGAAGCCAAAGGGAAACTGCACATTTGTTTATAGTCAGTATATCTGAAGGAAATGCATAAGCTAGAAGTCAAGCAGTGTAATTGTATTCAGGCTGTAGCTGGCCTCACATTTTTTTCTAGGGAAAAGCAATCTGAAAGTGAAAGTAGCATTACATTCTAAAGGAAATTGTGCCTTTAAATAATAGCACTCCATTTCCACTCGTCGCCAAATGGGAACAGTCCCCCTCCACCCGCTTATTGCTACAGCTCATACTAAAACACTTGGTCTCTCCAACATGTTTTCGCTGAAGGTAATCCATCAATTACTGTAGACCTACCACATGATGATGATGGTGCTGATGCTGGACCAGGAACGGGAGGTGAAGGTGGAAGAGAAGAACAACTCTGTCTTTCTCTCCTCCCCTTTTTCCTTTCCCTCTCCTTCAATCTTATACTCTAGTTCCCCTTTCCCCTTCCCCCTCATGCTGCCTTTCCACAGCTATTATGATCTGTTTGAGGCCAGTGCTGACTGAATTTGAACTGATATACACCAATCATTCATCCCCACTCTCACTGCTGGTGCTGAGAGATGCACTATCCTGAGCTGTGAGGAAGGGGGAAGGGGTCGGGGGCCTGCTCCAAGGAGAAATAGGGCCGTAATGACTCCTACTAGCATGTGGCCTTTTCTCTCTCTTCTCTCATAGATGGCTCAGATGGCTCTGGCCCAAACAGTGATTCTCAGGGTAGTGTGGAGAGTTTACGAAAGCACCTGAGGGCTGATGCCTTCACTCAGCAGCAGCTGGAGGCTCTGGATCGGGTGTTTGAGCGGCCATCATACCCCGACGTCTTCCCAACATCAGAGCACATCAAGCCAGAACAGGTCAGTAACAATACAGCTAGCTGGTAAATATCTACAACCAATTTAAATTTATCAGATCAAGCAGAAATATTAGCAATGCACTGTGTATTTTATATTTGTTTATAATGATATGTGGATGGATCCAAAAGAGAAAAAAAAATTTTATGACTTTGATACATCACTGATCCAATACCGATCCAAAGTCCACAACAGCCCCAGTACTGACTCTATGCAGCAAATTGCTGCATTCATAATTTTACCAGCTAATTGATTTTAGCATTTTGATAATAAAGTGATTAAAGTGATTTACAAGTGATTACCACCCAACTGAGCACAATCCTATAAATCTAGCCCTCATAATTCCACTGGCAAATAAGTTGCTGACAATCCTTTACAACTCTCTTATTCACAACATAAACCTACTCAGGAAAACAGATTCATGTCAACTGAATACAAATACAATTAATGTGCTCTTTCCAAACCAACCCTATACCATTTATTTAGACTGATTTATTTATATATATTCTTATTACATTAATTTCTTTCTCATCTGCCCAGCTTAAAAATAAAAAAAGACTAATTCACTAAAAAATATTGACATTTTGGACACACTAGACTTTCTTAAAGACATTTTGATGAAAGCTTATGGCTGAAAATTGTTTGACGAATATAAATAGTGAAGTTAATGTCAACGTATGTATTTCTAAATCAAAATGATTTTTACTTTACAACTACATTACAAAATGAATTCTACAGTTTCCCCAAATAAATAGTTCTCATTCAGAAGCAGATCAGTCTTTTCTTTTGTGAAATTTATGAATTACCTCCTGGGTAAATCTCCCATTTAAAAAACATACTGTTTTTATTTAGCATTTTTTCTTAGCCACTGCAGAATACCCTACATAGTAAAATATGACCTCAGCACTTTTATGAGCAGCAACGTTTATTCACATTTTTACATAAAAGCATAAAGTACTATTTAATATTAGTAAATAATTCATAAATATTAAAATATCTAATGCAAGTTCACATTTCAGTTCAATGCATATTAAACTCATATGACTTATTATAAGCCTTATTACGTCAAGCCCAAGTACAGCCAGAAATACAATTTACGCATTGCTAAAATAATACAAGGGTCAAATCCTTTTAGAAACTTTTCTATACTGCCATCGTAGATTTAACCTTCATTTACTCTCAATAGACTATTAAACAACAAGCGACTATTAATGTTTCCCTCAAAACTCCATGTGGATGCCTATAAAGCAAATGCAGCCCCCTTAATTGAGTTCATTCTAATTTGTCTCCAATCGAGGTGAATTACACTAGTGATAAATCAGGGGGACAGCTTTTATCCATAATACTAGGCCTAATTTGCTGCTAATTACAAAACTGATTTCTACTGGAAGATCAATACCAAAATGAATTGAAAATTACTTGCACTTTTAAAGAGAACTCAAAAAAGGTATAAAACTGCAAGAAAGAGGTTAGGTGTGAGCAAAAGACTGTGGCTGAAAAATCCCCTTTAATTCAGCATAACATTAATCAGACCACATTCCCTTTTATTGGTCTCTTTCTGGCCTTCTTTTTAACTCCTGAAAGGGTGAAGCTATTAGCCAGTGTCTGGGGTCTGAAGCAAGGTATTAAAAAGCCATTTTGGAAATGCTGAAGTCAATGGATTCACCCCTCCTACACTTCTGCCAGCCATTTGGTCATCCTTTTCAGATGGCTCTTCAGTTGCCCCACGCCCAACCTGCTCCTATCTGCATGATAAAATGGCCGTTGTGCATCTGAGGCCAGGCCGAATAGAGAGGAACATCCGCCACTGGCCCAGTGAACAGTTGTATCAGACAATTAGAGTTTATCTGGGATAGAGACAGACAAGACTGGGGTCACGGCATTCCCCTTTGGGACCAAGTCCCATTGAGATGCACAGATGCACGAACACATTCACACACACACAGACACACACAGACATAAACACACACCCAGAGAACAAGATGAACACAGGGGCCGGAAGTCTCATTTCATTGTCAAAGAGGTTTGATAAAGGCATTGTTGTGTAAAGCATGCAGTATGGCTTTTTAGATGTTTCCTAATGACATAGCTTATATTATGCTGTCCACCTAAATAGCATTTAAGAATCTGGAACTCCATAAAAATTACTGTCCTGACAATTTTTTTTTTTACAAAATTGCTTAATGATTGCTTTAATGATCAACAATAAATACATAAATCTTGTGTAGAGGCTATTGTATCTAAAACACAATTCAGAATAGAGCATAATAGAGCATACACATATTATACTCTTAAAATTATACAAATCTTTTTAATTGTACTCACTTACGTGTGTATGTGTACTCATTTCGTATTCCAAAAGACAACAATTACAAATGGTTGGTTGTGGCTGTAGAAATGGGGCCACATGTTGGTAATCTAACAAAGCTCTTCCCTTGGCTGGTCATGGGGATGACTGCAGTCAAGCACAAAGAGGCAGCTGACAGCCTTGCTTTTCAAGCTTCTCCAAATCCTACTCTCAGCTCTGCTCAAAAACCTAATGTATGCACTCACCATGCACATGGCCTCCCACCAAAATACACACACAGTCCTTTACTGTCTCGTTTCCTCTCCATGAGTACGAGGGAGATACAACAGAATTTCAGTATCGCTATATTTCAGATGCTCATTTATAAAGCTGGTCAGTAGAGCAGTAGGTAGAAGTTTCCGGTGCCTTTTCTAGTGGCTTGTTTCATTTTGATAATGCAGAAAATGCCAGATTAAATATTGTGACTGACAGCTCAGAATATTTAGCCGTTTTACAACTGAAGACCTCTTATAAAAATGTAAGACGTAAGCTTTGCTGTACACCTGTTTAAAATGTTTCCTCGTTTGGCAGGCTAATGAATACTCCCTACCAGCATTGAACCCAGGACTGGACGAGGTCAAGCCCAGCCTATCCACCAGCGCCAGCTCCGAACTGGGATCCAGTGTTTCCCAGAGCTACCCAGTAGTGACAGGTAAGATAGCTGGGTTACCTGTCCTAGTCCGTCCTGCAAAGCTGGCGTGAGGGCTTAAATTCATTGTCTAACTTTTCTGATATGCATTGAGCAGTAAGGTGAGCTTCACGAGTTGAGCTTGGGCTCTGTGAATCTGGAGTTTCTATCTAAAGTGGTCAGATTAGTGTGACCTGATCTGACTGACAGTGTGAAAGAATACCTCTCGCAGAAGACAGGTGATGTTACATGCATTACAGAGTGGGAATATTAGATTTGATGACTGGAGTGTTGACTGACGGTGTCAAGTACATCACCTTGCCGTAACTGTTCGGAGGAAAGGAGGATGGAAACAAGGAGCAATCCTGTGAAAATATGCCTTTGAAAAGAGATTTCTGTTTGACCTGTATTGAAGATTCCTGGTTTGGAACAGGATTCTCTGTTTTGCCCTACAGTGCTGCAACAATATCCTCCCATCCTCCCTCTTGTCTTCCGATATGTAGTGGTTAATGTCAGGCTACCTAATTGAAATATTGTTTCATTGTAGATGCTGTTATTACCTCAGAGAAGGTTAAGTTTACTGATAGTCAACTGAGATTAATATGCTGAGCTTTTAATAAAATTCACATAATTATGCAGGGGCCATCAAAGCCAATGAGTTCTGTGTGGGCGTAGGACAGGATGATTGAAAATAGCTGTGCCCCTTCTCAAATGATAGCCGGCCTGGGTTATGTGAAAAGAAAGGGCTTTTTGCGTCTCGGTAATATGTGGGAGGTAGGATTCCCTCCAGAAAGTTGGGCCCCTGGAGAAGAAAGGTGTGTTTTTGTCCTTTGTATGAAAGCAGTCTCGGTCTGGGAAGCACCCTCATGGCAGGTGGCCTTTCTTGCACCTGGGATGTGACTCCGCAGGGGGTCTCAGGGCAGACCACCTTACACTTCACCAAACAAACCTCCCCTCATACATGCTTATTATTAATTAATAATGACAAAAGTATATCATTACCTTCATTCAGTATGTGGCAATGTTTTTCCTAGAGTAAGAATGAATGATTAAATGCTGCCAGAATTTAAAATTGCTACGTGTACTCTACGATATGAAATGATATTGTAGTTATTTTCACCACTAGGCACAAACATCTTCACTGGAAAGACTCGAGCATTAAGTGTTGTGCGTGGTATTTTAAATGACTTTTGTCAGTAATAACTCAATTTATAATGCAGTGCTGAGCAAGTAATGTAGGGTTATATGCAATAACTGGATGTTCTAGCATGTGATAAACTCTGGAAATGAGTATAAGGACTAAGTTAAAAGAGGTGCTAAATTATCCTCCGCATTTACAGTGAGAGCCAATTTAGAATAAATGACTCCCTGCCATTGGATAGAGCTGCAGATTATGGCCATTCCCTGCAATGTTTTCCTGAGCTAATTAAAATTCACGCTGTCATTGATCATGTTGATTTTATGTCATGAGATTTGCATAATCTATTAAAGATGAATGATTAATGAACTCTTCATTACAAAACAGAAATTGGAATTTTAAGAGCAGAAGACGTACAAGACATTGCTCCTTTCTGTTTGCTGTTTATCCTATTACTGCAATGAAATAGCATTGCTGTTCTGAAAAAGAAGATGCCCTGTTAGGTAGCTGGAATAATTCTTTGTAAAAATCCAAGTTTTGGAAACAGTATGATGTGAATTAATATGTAAAAGTACATATTGCAACGTAGAGAAACAGTTCACACAGTGAATAGGTACGAACACAAACATAATACTTGAATCAGTACAGACGATCTAGATGTGCTTAGTTACACAAAACGTTCACTTCTGAGAACAGAGATAATCCTTTATAAAGTCACAATTATTATAATGTAAAATATACTGTGTTTGTGATCTTTATGTCCTACCTTCTTATCAGTGCCCAAGAGGCTTACCTATACGAGTCAGTCTTATTCCAGTACTATGCATTAACAGTAAAGGGGTGGACGACGACAAAGGCATGATTTATTCAAAGTTTGGAAAAAGAACTTGGATGCTTTCCAGATATGACTTGTCTTTTATAAAAGCCGTTTTGCACATACCTCTGGAATGAATAGCCAGTGCACATTCTTAAGCACTCTCCCTGCAGAGGCATATAATGGAAGTCTTCCTGGTGCCAGTGGGATGGCACCGAATAAATGGGCACCCCTCTGACCCACTGAAAACCTGAGCAGGTGCTGAAGGGATCTCCCTTGTTCCAAATCTCTTCAGAGAGATGGTAGGAGGAGGAGGTAGGGGTGAGGGCTGTGCCTGAAAGCAGCAGAGCTCCATGTCTTGAGGCTCTGTAAAAAAAAAAAAAAAAAAAAAAAAAAAGAAAGAAAGAAAGAAAGAAAGAACGAAAAAGCATGGGGCAAGAGAGGGAGAAGTTAGAAGAAAAAACAGCATATGCAGGCTGAGAGAAAGAAAAGGCTGCTTTGTGCTGGCCTATGCTGCTGATGAGCTTCGGCTGAAATATATCCGCCAGAGAGCCATTTTTTAAGTGTGGCTTGGTATTCTCCAGTGAGCAGCAAACAACAGGCAGCCAGCTAGGCTCAGGCACCTCATGTGTGGCCCTGTGACAAACTACCTGTGTCTCAGCTCAGCACAGCCCCGCCAGGCCTGGCTGCCCAAATTAATGCTTATTTCATCCTTACAGTGGCACACTAACCTTTGAGCACACATTTGATAACCAATGACTTTTAACACACAGGTTTGGAAGACAACTTTAATTGACCTTTCTTTAACATTTCCTCACTTACAGTTGATTAAGGAGTTTCAATATTATTATTTTTGTGGGTCTGTGATAAATCTCTTGATCCTTAACTTTGAAAATGGAGGTCAATAATTTAAGTAGTCCCAAACACGGCATATTGCCACCTAATGCTCAGAGCGCCCAGGATAGCCTCTGGACCCAGAGTAACCCTGACCATGATAAACCGGTTACTAAAAATGAACAAATGAATGAATTATATGAGTTGTTTTGTCTATGTTGCAGACATGATGGTGTCCCTGTCATGAAATATAAATATTTCATTACTCCTTAAAATAATTCCTTGCTCCTCCCATCATGATCTGCGCCCATGTGAAACCATACAATGGAGAGAGACAGACATAGAGAACTATAGCTGGAGCTGATGTGATATGTTTCGCTGAGAGAGCGCCTCAGCGTAGAACTGTGTTTATCTCCTATGTCAGTAATCAGGAGTCTGACAGCCTTCCCTTTTGCAGGCCTCACTCATCCACAGGACAATAAGCAACAGCAATTCTGATTAGTTTCAAAGTTCACTGATCTCGAACACTAAGCCTGGGTCAGTGTAGCTCGGTGCCCTTGTTTGTCTGCCAACAGGAGAGCACAGTGTATGAAAACAGGAGGTCTAATTCCCCTCAAAGCTTTTCTTTCCCTCTTGTTTATTGGCCTCTAAGGTTTTCGTCTTGAAAGTCGAGCTTTATGACCAACATCACATTCTGTAAAATATAGTCATCAGAGCTGTTCGTTTTTATACCTCCGCTTAACCCCTTTTGTGTGAACAGCAGCAAAATGTTACATTCTCCATCAAGCTCTCTAGTAAATAGCGATGTTTATTATTCAGGTACTGTATGCAGATGTTGCCATTAGGTTAGACCCATTCACGAGAAGAAAATCTGCCATTGATTTGTGTGGGAAAAGGGGCCAGTTAAGTTGCCTTATTTCCTAGCGTTAGGTCTAAAAGGGTTATCAGGGTTGCATCTGACATAAAGGAGACTTTATCTTAATGAGGGATTCTGTGCACACAGCTTGGTTGTAAAACAACAATAGTTGGGAAGCAGCTAATGAGGCTATCATGGAGCCGTGAGAGCCCTCCCAACAGGCCAGGCCAATATAACAGAGGATGTTAAAGGAGATGAGTAAGGGAGAAAGAGAGAGAGAAAGGGGGAGAATGGATTGTTTAAGTTGCAGGAACAAATCCACCACTGTGAATGAGAAAGAACAAGTCTCATCAGATAGTAGGTATTAATTTTCAAATGGAAATATGTGTTATGATTTGTAGAAGCCTTTTTAATGTGCCTGTACTATTTTCCTACAACTAAACCTTGGGGAAATATGCCAGATATTTGCGTCTGATTGATCTGGGAGGATTACTGTTGGTTGTTGACATTATTTGAGAGCTACAGTATACACAGAAACCTCAGATTTGTCCAAAAACTGCTTTCCGATAATGTGAATGTCAATTACAACTCATTTGTCAAAATCTCTTCTATAATAATTTTTGTTGCATAGATTTATTACAAGGCTTTTGCTTCCAAAAATCAAATATATTCTATGCATTTGCTATTGCACAAAACAAAGCCCAGGTTAGTGCTGGAAACAGGAGTTATCGCTAACCTGACACTTTGCATTCGACTCAAAGAAAAAGCCCAAGGGTTTTGGCTGAGAAAGATACATCTGACTCTTTAAAGCAAAGAAAGCTCTTGACGCTCTGGGATTTACATTCACAAGGTGCAAGAGATGACCACGTTAGATTCCATTCGGTTCCAACAGTGTATCGCCAGGGTGATCGTGTGTGGATCAGTCACCCCTACGCAGTGTTATGAACTGTGTCTTATAGATGTGTGTCCTTTACATGCTAACTCTCTCATACACACACACATACACACACACACACGCACACATTTACGTCATGATACACTTGTGAGGACCTTCCATTGACATAATTATTAATGTAGCCATTTAATGGTATGTCTAATCCAAACCCTAAACCTCAGTAATGAAAATACAATTTTTGATCTCTTTTATTTATTTAAATTGTGAAAAACTACAACAAATAAAACCTACTTTAGGGAGACCAGGAAAATATCCCCATAAGGTAAAAAATTCCATCCCCACAAAGATATATAAACAAGGTGTGCATGTGTGTGTGTGTATACAGACACACACAAACACACACACACACTTTAAAGTAAAACACAATGCAGTAATAAGCATACAGTTGCTTAATATTTTATCACAGATATTT
>JAOTRJ010000043.1:15610153-15639374 GCA_028564905.1 Leptodoras praelongus | reverse complement strand
AGAAGGAATATCTAGTGACATTAAGATTAAAAGCTAGGTGAGATATTTAGCAGGGGACTGAATACAGAGTTCTAGCAGCGGACACTCGGTGACTTTTTCTGTACGTTAAGAACCATCTACAATATATCACTTCACAAAGTGATTTGTGTGTGTGCGTGTCTGTGTCTGTGTCATCCTTGCGGTGACAAACATTGGCAGTGACAGAGGTCAGACGGGATGGCCTGTTGTTTTGAAAAGGAAAGCTTGCCATTGTCCCCTCTAGCCTCCTCAGGCTAGGAGGCATGCTCTAATCAGGCTCTCTCCTCTGCTGACGGCTGTGGAGGAGCAAGCCGCAGCCTCCAGTCATCCTCTGGGACCTTTCAATGGGCTTTAGAGGCCAAATGAGGTGCAAGTCTATTAAAAAGGAGTTTGAGTGCAGATTCCTGGCCCACTGGGGGTCTCTGATGTATCATTCAGGTGCAGTTAATTTCTCTTTGGTCAACAATGCACAGACACAAGCACTATAGCGAGATTCTGACAGGGTGATGACTGAGGTTCCCAAAGGTCCAACCAAAAAGAGACCAGAGGTTTGAAAACATTTCCCACTATAGGTAAGAACACGGCATCATTAAATGTGAATTTCATTTGATTTCATGTATGGGTTGTGAAAAACACTGATGAAGCACGGGTGGGGTTTATTTGATTTGTTTTCTGGAGTGCTTAGGCTGTACTTATTCTTAGAAGAGCTACATTTTTGAGGTAATCTTTCTTATGCAAATACAAATCATTCACACAGAGTGCACTAGTTATAAAAATGTATTGTTTACTTGTATAAAATGTATATAAGTATATATTATTATACAATGATACATATATTTCTGTATATATCTAAGGCATGCAGGCTATAGGTTGTACTGCTCATTGCATTAGCATAAATGCATAATATTGTATAATAGTGTGTTTGAACATGCGTTTTGTATCATTACATAATACTACTGTATAACAGCTTGTTTTACTATAATGATTCAGCAAAGAATGAATCCCCAAATTTACTCTACATGTACAAAAATAAAGCTTTTAAACCTCTTAAAAATGTTATACAAACAGGAAACAAAAAGATAAGACAGCTGCTTGAATTGTAAAAGGGTGCATTATGTTTTTAACTGTATACAATTGAGAGAGTGAAAGATAGAACTTCCTCTGAGTTTTTGTCTTTGTGTATACAGACTTAAAGTTGTAGACTTGCACATGCAGCATGCGACCATATGCCTTGTGTGCCGATGAAGGAAAGATAGATTAAATAGACCCTGTTTATTCATATGGAGGACCGAGATGAATAATGAACTCCAGCAAGAAGCACATTTTGGAGGACATAGTCATCGCACGATTCATTATATAGGAGTGCCTGTGTGTCCTCATGTTTTATCTAACTCCGGGGCTAGCCCATTTTCTCTCATACCACCAGGCAGGAGCCATGTGTTTCATGATTAACCTACATCAGGAGAAGTATTCATGACCTGTCCTTTGAATGTGATCTTGAAAAAATAAACTATATATGGATATTCATGCCCAAGTCAGGTGAATGCAAGAGCAATGAGCTATTTCAGACTTTCCAACTCCAAGGTCTGAGGTCAGTCAAATGCACAGATACAGAATACACAACATTCATTCATTCACAAAATGCCTAAAATACAAGCCCCCATTAATTCTAGATAACAGTTTAATTATAACTTTCACCAGATTATAAAACTATTTTTGCCTTGTGTCCTGTGACAAAGTAACGTTTTCATAGCTCCAATGTTGGTTTTGTAGTAAGCTATTATAATTCACCATGAACTACTGACGTGACTTGATCCAAAATGAACTTTAAGGGGACGGGATTGGAGGCAGTAACATGACAAGAGGCTGCAATCAACTTCAGCCAGAGCCAGACTGTCAGGGCTAATTAGACGCGATTGTAAAAGTGCGCCTCAGAGCCGAAAAATTTAATTTGCTATCGATTTGCAACTTAAATGCCTCACGTCCATTCTTATCATTATTACATGGAAGCCACACTGCCAATATGTTGAGAGACCAGACACATCAAAGACCAAGTCCAGGCACAAGGTGCTTTCTTTAGCAGAAATCAGCATGAACAACGTATTAATCCTTATTATCAACCTGACTTCTGAATTCGACACCTCAGCATGTCAGTGGTACAAGTATAATGTGAACCAAGGGAACAAGCTGATTAGCATTCATCTAAATTTAATTTGAATGAGCGTGAACCTGCTTCTGTGAAGAACCTCAGAATACCCCAAGAACTGCATTCCTTTACTACAGGAGCATGAGTAAGAATAAAAGAAAGGGGCAATATGTTCACATAATTTAAAGGGGGAGCACGCTGAATGCATCTCAACCATTTCCATGTTAACTGTTAAATATGTGTGGCGCTGAACCCTCAGGCAGAGGCAACCAGGCTTCTGGATGAACCAGGGATTTGCCTGTGAAGGCAAGGCAAGTTTATTGGTGTAGCATCTTTCATACACAGTGGCTATTTAAAGTACTTTAGATAGAGAGAAATTAAAGCATTAGTACATTCCTGAAATCTAGCACCTCAGAAAGACTTTTGTGAGAAGTTATGATTAAAAGGAAGACAAATTAGAATTAAATATTAACATGAAATTAGAACATAGGACATAACAGTTATAAAACTGACTAAAGCATAATTGGAAAAACATAAGAGTTATAAAATTAGCTAATAAAAAGTGAAGTGCAGTCAGAATACAGTAAAACATAAAGGATATTAAAATAAAGTTAATTAAAAAAAACATAAAAGGGCTTATTATGGGTAAAGTGCAGTAAGAAAAGAGTGCACGATTTAGAGCTCAATCAAGAGAAAAGTTTTTAACCTGGATTTAAAAAAAATGTATATATTTTGGGGCACATCTAAGATCTTCTGGCACTTTGTTCCAATTGTTATGCAGCATAACAGCTAAATGCTGCTTCACCATGTTTAGTTTGGACTCCCAACTAGTTTACGTGAGTCCATGGATCTAAGAGACATACTCGGTTTATATTCTTTAAACATATCAGAGATGCATTCTGGATTGAAACCATTCAGTAATTTATAGAACAGTAGCAGCACGTTAGAAGACTGCATTTGTTCTTAAAAAGGATAAACCAACATGAAGACTAGGAAGCTGTCTACTAGAGAAAAGCAATCTATTTTGAAGCTGAGAAAAGAGAGGAAAAACCCACCAACTAACGCTACAAAGAAGAATGCAATGGTGTGATGATGTCGGTGGCTTGCTGGCCTGATGCATTTATTGCCAGCAAGGGATATGCACCCAAATATTACATACTACTTGCTTTAATTTACTATAAGTTCCATTACTTTTGCTCACCTAGTCAAACACATACAGGAAAGCTGGCATACTGATCCATCGTCTCATATTCACCATATGCAAAATATATGTAACCTTCTCAACTCTATACACGACTTCTTTACTTGCACCCTAAATAAAGAACTATATGATTCAGACTTTTCACCATGTGCATGAGTGTGCATCTGTCCTGGGAGAGTGAAGCTGCCAGTGTAAAACCACTACAGTATTTGTTGTCAGGGCTGAGGTCACTAGACCAGTATTGACCTTTCCAGGCCTATTTCAGTGATGGGCATTTGTCACTCTGTGGAGGCCAATGTGCAGTAATAGATTATTGACCATCGTACAAGTCTTATCTCACCATGTGGTCCAAGACCTGCTGTGTGCTTTATTACTACAGAGGAAGCCTGGAGCCATGGAGAAAGAACCACCACATCCACATTTCACACCACAAATCCTGAATTACACACATAAAGCAGAGTGTACGGTAAAGGACAGAACACTGCTGAAACATGGCTGATCGTTTCAGCATGAGTAATGTTTTCTCTAGCATCTCAAGACACATGTAACTGTTTTTTTTGTTTCTTAGCATTGGTTTAAAAGGTAAATCAGATGCTAAACAGAGCATGTAAATGAAAATACAAAATAAACTCACTATTTCAAAGTAAAAAAGGAAGACCAAAAAAGTGCAACGATTTGCTCCATATTGTGGGTCTTTTTTTTTGGCACAGTCTGGAATTTTTAATTGTATGATAATTCATCTCAGAGCTCTAATTTACCCCCTACTGCTTGCTTTATATGTTGGACCATTTTGTGAACCATTCTCCAGAATGTTAAATGAGCCACCAGTAAAAAAAAAACCTGTCTCCGAGCGAAAGCACATATTTATGGGCATATTTGTTAGCTTTTTGTCAACACTAAACCTTTGGGCAAATGAGTGTTCATATGTGAAAGTTTGTATTCAGAGAGTGAAGTTTAAACTTTAATGTTCTTCAGTCTCACAATTTAACTTGAGATTTATGAAAACTAGACTCCCAAATATCCTGTACTTCATTTTTGGAAATAAAACAGAATTTAAGCCCGTCTCATTCATCAGATCTCAAATATCTAAAAAAAAAAAAAAAAAAAAAAAAATGCTGCCATTCTTTATGCAAATAAAAAAAAAAAATAATTGGCAGTTTGTGGCTTTGTGGCAAATGAGCCACTGCTCCCACTGTACATAGCAGTATGATATTTTTGATGTGGCACTCCAGGCCTGCAATATGTCCCTGTGCCCCTGCACTGTCTAATAACTACCCGCTGTTCTGGGTCTGTGGCCCTGTCTGTCAAACATCAGGGACATTTAGTATTATTTTACCATTGCTTATTTAACCGCAGGAGGCCTATTAATTTCACCAGGCTCCATTCTCTCCAGAGGCTATGTACGTACAGCAGGAACCCTTTTTTCCAATATATTTACATCTGTGGTCAATGAATAATGGCTCAATAGACCCAAAGAATAACTAACTTTCTCAAAAAAGAAAAGAAAATTAAAAGACTGTACACCAATATCCCCCAAGCAATATGTGTACCCACAAAACTGATTGTTAATAATGAATATTAACATCATGACAGAAATATTAGCAAATGTGTCTCAGTGATTTATTTCAATCTCAGCACACCCGCGTAGCATATTGCTAAGAGAGGCGGCAGTTAGACGAATCTTGGCTATTCTTGGCATCATCCCAAGCATGTCTGACCCTTTGGGTGAACTACATCCCCATCTATAGTGCCAGGCTAATGGAGGTTTATTTCCTATTGGATGCTATATTCTCCTGGCACAGATCAGGCCCGGGCTGACTGGCTGTGGAGGCAGTGCCAACAGAAAACATCATAGAATATTAACCCTTTTTGTTGTTTGGCATCAGCACCAGATGGTGCAGCACTTTGGAGCATGGGAACAGCTGTCAATTTCAAGGTACTGCCTCTAGTGGAGTCTTTTTTACTCGCAGGGAGCAGGAGTGGAATTTTTTTTTAAACATAATAACCTAAACTAAATTACACCTCTTCGTGTGTTGAGAAAAACAGCATTCCCTACTGGAAAAAACTACAGAGATGTATCAGCAGCACATGTAGACATGTCGACACTGGTTGTGTGTTAGAGGGAAGAATTCAGTGGAGGCTTGCCCTCCCTCTTGAGAGCGCATGTGAAAGAGCGCACACACATACATACACACACGCATGCACGCACAAACACACACATACACACACACATTTGTCTTGCTATACTTGTGAGGACATTGACATAATTTCCATTAATGTAATTATTGCTGTAGCTAATTAATGCTATGCCTAACCCAAACCCAAACCCTAACCTCAGTAATAAAAAGGAAACTTTTTGGCTCTTTTATTAATTTCTTATTATTGCTAAAAAACTACAACGAAAAAAGCCACTTTCCTTGTGAGGACCGGTAAAATGTCCTCACAAGATCAAAAATATCAGATATTCCTATCCTTCTGGGGACTTTTTATCTGTTGTCCTCACAAAGATAGTAAAACAAGCACACACACACACACACACACACACACACACAAAACACTGAGTTCTGCTCCCTTGAGTCACTGCTGACTCCTTTTAAATTAAAACTGAGTCTTCCAAATAAATTCCTCATTGCAGGAACTCAACGCACAGGAAAGTTGCATTTCACCCAAACAGTGGCTTGGGAATTGTCCTCCTAACCCACTCCTGAGTCTTTGATTTACATGATAAAAGCAGAGGCTCAGCAAACTGGCCCTGGAGCAGCGCTGCTTCTCATTTATTCATTTCTTTACCAACATCACTTTCTTTCCATCTGAGGCGACTGAGGAAATCATAGGACCAATTTAGATTTGCTTTAACATACTCCTGGGGAGAGGGGAGAGGGAATTGCCTATGTGTAGAGTGTCTCCCTATCTACTCACATCTGGCAGCTCGCTACAACTCCACGAGAGGGGGAAAAAAAAAACTCGAGAATACACAACACAGCCTGAGCTGTCAGTCAGGGTTTGACAAAAATGCTACCTCTTTATTGCTTTAAATTTCGATTATCCCTTGCGTTGTGACAAAAAGCCTGCAGGTTTAAAGCCAATTCACAGCGTAGGAAGACAGTGTGGACCCAGTTGCCGATCACAAGTCATGTGGTTCAACTGCACACCTGATTTAAGTGCACATATTCAATTGCAATGGCAAAGTTTCAACTAAATGGATTACATCAACTGCACACATGAAATAAATCAACTGGGAACTGACTTGAACTCTCACACCATGACTCTCACGATAATGCCAGTGCTCTTTATCAGCCTGTCTGCTTCTATGCTCCTCAGCAAACTCTGCAGATCTCTGCACCGCTCGCAGAATTCTGCAAACTCAGAAGTCAGGAAGTATAAATTTCTACTCAAAGCCTAAGCATTGTAAGAGGTGCCATAAGTAATAACAGGTTAAACAGAATACTCGACTGACTTTGCTGGATAGTAATTAAGGAAAATTAGCTACCGTAATGTCTCTTAACGTATCTAAACCCTGAAATTGACTGAAGTCCAAATATCACACTCTCAGGGAAGGATTGGTTGACAAAGTAATAGAAAACCGATTTATTTCAACGAGGACAAACAATAGAGCTGAAAGGAGCAGCATATCATTTACATAAAAATCTTCATTGAGTTTTAATTTTAAAAATTAGCATAGTTTACTGTTCACCTTCTCAATACAGCCTACTTAGCGCTCCCTTCATTTATCTTAAATGGTATCCTCCCCCAGAAAGATTAATGGAAGCTGGAATCAAACAAAATGGCTCCCAGGGGGTGGACGACTGTTTGTTATTCATGTTGGTCTGAAAACGGCAACAGTAAATCCTCTAAGTTGTTGTTAAGCTGAGGGTATTACCATATGTGTGCCATTTCCACAGAGTGACAGCCCCCCTGGATCAACTGGGGACTATTGATCCAGCAGCACTCCATTTCAAGTTAATTGTGCTTGAAATGAGGTGCACACTCCCAAGCATACCTTTGTTTGAAAGGTGGTTATTTATTTTTATTTGTCCGGATGTTCATATCTGAGAAAAGGAAATATTCCAAATTATATTTCCTTCCATTAAAAAATGGCAGTGATTAGCGTATTTAAAACTGTCAATATGCCGAGTATGATATCTACTTTTTTTTTTAATGCTGATCAGAAAATCAAAAATTATGATTTAGGATATAATGTATTACTTTTATAGCTGTTGCTTGTTCTAGTGAACCACACCATGGACGTTTTTAAAAATCTGTAAAAGTTCCACATTGCAAAGCATGTCTTAGCTGAGGAGAGCAAACAAGTCATGTTTAAAGAGCAGTACAATGTGCAGTCACGTATACAACGCTTCCTGCGGATTTTCTTTCCCAAACCAGTTTCACATTAATTCCTGATCAGACTGAAATGCGTCTGCTGTACGAACCTCATCCAGTCAAGTGAAACTTGACTACTCAGAGCATATAAGTCAAAGCTTTGTGCACTGTATAATCACTGTCATCATTAAGGTCAAAGCCGATTAGCGTATCAGACACATGCGGGGCTGTGTACCAGGTACTTCCGACAAGGCACACGTAAACAGGAAGCGTAAAAAGTAGTAAAGCAAAGCTCTCTAACATTAGTTAAAAAGAAGGAAACAGAGTTGGGGGGTGGGGGTATAAAAAAAAAAAAAAAAAAAAAAAAAAAACAGGATAAGCACAGTTAAAGAACAAACAGTGGCGTTCTCTTGGATTAGAGTCCTAAGTGGCTGCTGCTTGGTAATCCCCGCAGAGAGATGGCAGTGAATAGAAGGGAAATGAGAGTGGATATAAAAGAGAGAAATGACAGAATATGGCTTGCTCCTCATAGTGATACGCTTTCACATCAGACACACTGAGCCCCAAAACACATATTTCTAAGTAATTGCGATTACTATTCTATGAAGCTGACGGTTTCAGGGCTTATATCTGAAACAATATTAGATTTAAAAAAAATAAAAGTGGCATAATGGATCACATTAAATGGACAAGCATATTGAGACTAGGATTTAATTTGCATGCCAGATTACCCTACTATCCATAGCATTGTGGCCTCAGGGGCACCCCCTTTATTAGTCAGATCTAGTCTCTTAAAATCCAGTTAGTCAAGTGAGTTAACACATACATAATCTGATTTCAAATCCACCATGAAAATACTTAACCAGTAGCCTTTACCCCCCAGCTGCTTTGTCCCTGCAGCTCAATACCATGCCAAGCAAAGAAACATGCACAGTGCTGAGAAATCAGAAAAGCCCTTTCTCTCTACATCGTGTATTGTAATAAGAGAGAGAGATGAAATGCTCAACTTTTAATTATTTGGAGTATGTGATGTACATAGTAATGTAAACAATGTAAAGGGTAAACATTAGATTTTGTAAGGGATTACAAAAATGTGTGCCATTATTGTAACATTCATATGCAAGCCTATAAACAGATTACACTTTAGCACACCAAGTTGTAAAGAATATTATTTTGAATTCTAAAGCAACCCTCAGACTGGGGGTTGAAAAAAAAAACAAACAAAAAAAAACCACCAAGCAAAGCCGAACAAAATCCCAAAACCCCAAATCTGTAGGGAATCACGCACATGTAAGAGATGAGCAGCCAGGGTGTGTTTTGTATTAAAGTGGAATGAGGGGTGTCCGTTGGCAGCTAAATCCCTGTTTGTGGGGTTGGTGGAGCTCACTGCTGGAGGCACTCTGGTCTGTGCCCCCAGCACACATGGCCTGACATGGTCAGGGTCATGCCTGAGTGCCTCATCCTGCCTTCCATTTACAGATGCTCCCCCAATCTCTCTCTCTCTCTCTCTCTCTCGCTCGCTCTTCTCTCTCTCAGTTGGGGAAACTGGGGGATAAACAGTGAGAGCATAGATCCACACTGGACAGCTACACTGGCCAGGGGGATGTGCTCATTTTGTGGAGAAAAAATGTATGTAGTTTATAATTGGAAGTAGAACTGGTAGGGGATGTGAAAAATGTTTCAGAAAGCCAACAACAGGGCATATGTTAGATTCCTCTTGTTTTGTGTCCTGATACGAGCAGAGAACCATTTCTTCACATCTCTTTGAGTGTAAAATTCAAGAAATTTAGAACAACCTCATTTTAAAACCATTTGACGTTCCAGAAAATTATTCGTAACAAGTCAGCACACATATTGACTTAAATGATTCAATATATACCAAAACACAATTCACACTGAAGATTTGCAGCAGATTCATCTGTGCCGTTAGGAAATGAAACACATTTCCTGGGATCAAATTAGAAATTCACTTGTAATGGTTCACTTTGTAATGTAATGTGTAAGGGTTTTGTATGACACAGTGTTTACCATTTAATACAAACTTTTCATAAGGTCTACCAGCTGCTTCCGTCTCCAGTGGTGCATTATGAAAATACTGACATTGGCCCTGAATTACATCTGTGTTCTTTTCCTGTCTGAATCCCATTAACATGTAGAAGTACTGCAAGAGCAGGGTTTGATAACAGTTCATGCATTAACGCACAAGGGAGGGTTGTGCATCCTTGCTTTTCTTATACCAAAAATTCCCAAGTGCCAAAATGTATCAACAGGATCTTGCAAATCATTGTCTGCTTCCTGGAGGGACCCCCCTGCATTCCCCTCCTGACAACTGACCGTAATGTAGCTTGCCCATCACTGATTAATAAAATCTTCATTCTCCAAGCCTATACACACTGTCAGCAAGCAAACCTTTCATCCTGGATACAATAGCAATGTGTGGTGAACATCACTCCTCTGTGATCACCGGTGTTTATTTCATTTGTAAAACCCCAACCACCAAAAAAACCTTAATCGCTTAATCGACCAAACCAATTAGTAGCCGATCTCCTGAGGATTTTGCTTTGTGCCCAAACACTACACAATAGTTTCCGTCAAAGGATTTGTCACCTCCTCTATGAGGCCTTCTTGGATTTGCAAAAAAAAACACAATAGTAAAAAAATGAAAGAAAAAACATCCTCCAATCCTCTGCTGAGGATTTGAGAACTTATATAACTCCCAATTATCAAAACTTCTCCAGGCAGCCTCACAGCCCTCTGCTCTGTTTATATGACTCACAAAATAGCTAATACTCAACTGTGTATAATGCCAGTGTGGCCACATGACTGCAGCAAAGGCTCTGGTGCTTTCTGCCCCACTGAGTCAGGCATAATGGGTGTCTTGAAGGCTCCAGGCTCAGGCCAGCAATGCTAACAAAGCCTTGGTGGCTTGCAGGGAAGAGCATGTCTTCAAGCAACTTGCCAAAAACTCATTTTCAGGAGCACTCAGGGATTTCTGCAGGATACACGGTAGCGCCATGACATGTCTGGCTTTAGATATCATGGCATAAAGGGGATTTGAGGATGCAGCATGTGTAAAGAACCAATATAAATGACGGGGGGATAAACATTAATTTTATATTTAATGGTGAGTTTCAGATTATTTAAAGACTTAAAATTCTTAATCTTTGGATAAAAATCATGAGTTGAAAATAAAATATAAAATAATTTTAGAACATTTAATATATTATTATATATACACTTGAGTTTAGAATTTTAACTGGTTTCATCTCCTACAGCTAAAGCATACTGCTTACACAGCTCATGAAACATTGTTTGTTCAAAAGGTGTACTCTCTTGAAATTATATATTCTACACTTCATTCATAAGCATATGCTGATCTTATAAATATTGAATACTAAATTCCAAATGGTAAAATTTATTTCGTTCTATTAACCATGTCAAAAAGTAGCATTTTCCATCATATACACCGGCTCTTAAAACTGAAATAATGTCTGTATGAAACCTACAGAACTTAACCGAGAAAAAGAATTGGAACTGGGACATCACACTTAATATAGTCTGCTCTGTCTCACTGACCAAGTCTCCTTCACTTTGTTTCTTTGTTTCTCGCTCCCTCTCTCTCTCTCAAGGCTTGACTCTTGTCTAGGCCAACATTAATGTACCTGTTTACCTCATGGGTGGTCTTGAGCCAGGCTCAAATAAAGCCCCTTTTCCTGCAGATCTAAGTGTAGAGTAGCTGCTAATCCGATTTCAGGAAACAGCCAAGTCGCCCTCTAGCTTCTCAGCTTATTTCTACACCAGGGACTGAGATGGAGGGAGAGGCCATCATTCAGCAAATATTCAAAGGCAGACTTTAGGACCACCTAACCTGTGGCTTTTATTGCCCACCCCATTATAGGGGGGGAATATTACCTTTTCACTGCCTGTGCTTTCTTAAATACGTTCTGCCCTCACAGGGACATTACAGTGGCCAAATATAATGCCGGGTTTCATGGAGTCCAGGCTTATCTGGCCTTGGAAAGTATGTGAGACATGCCAGTGAACAAAGGGCCATCTCTCCACCAGCAAGCCGGGTGAGGGGATCTCTTTCAGTGGCCACAGATTGCCCTGTGTTCCCTTAATTGACAGACCTGGGCTGGCTGGGACAGAAATGACATGCAGCTGCCCCTGGCCCAGCCCATGCAGGTATACCACATTTCAGTGTGGAAATGGTCCCTAAGCCTCTATAATGCGAGTCCTTTACTCTGGCAATATATGCTTGCCTTGGCACACACAGTCCACAAGATAGAGGAAAAACAAATTTGTTACCATGTATCTGGGCACCTCATATAATTCACAGTAAAACTTTATTTACAGGGCAAATATGTTGCAATGTATTATCTGAATTTCTACATGACTATATAGATTGGTGACAGAATAAAGGAAAAAAATTGATAAAGTGGATTACTAAGGTGTTGGGCCATAACATGTCACTGGAATAGCTTCAATGCACCTTGGCATTGATTCTACAAGTCTCTGGAACACTATCGTAGGGATGAAGACCATTCCTCCAAAGTATTTTCTCTCAATTGTTGTCTTGATGATGGTGCAGTCAGTCCAAAATCTCCTATAGGTGTTTAACTAGGTTGAGATCTGGTGACTGCAAAGGCCACAGCATATAATTTACATCCAATCAGTCCTTATGCACTATGGATGTGGGCAGAGTCATCTTTGAATAGACCACTGCTATCAGGTCAGAAATGTTTCAATATAGGATAAAAGTGATCAGACAGAAGAACCTTGCAGAAATGCTTCCTTCTAAGTGGACAAGTGGAAGCAGACCATGCCAGCAGAATAAACAAACATCCCTAGCATAACTGTTTCATTCCTTTAATTTGTCGCTCGTCTCTGGATGAATATCATATAAAAGCCATCATTATGTCCAAAAGCAGCATGCAATTTTACCAACAATAAACTACTCATATATGCACAGACATTAATAAAAACTCTACACGGGTGTTAGAAAGACTTCATGGCATGCTTTGGTTCAGTAGCTCTCTTGCTCTTCTCTCTCACCCGTTCTGGGGAAAGCATGGCCTCAGCTGGCCAAAAACAGGCAATGCAGAACATTTTATCAAGCAAGCTGCAAACTGAAGAAAAAAACACAAGATATTTTCAACAACTGGTAAAAATTAATTACTTTAAAAATCATGAACATTTCAAAAATCCAAAAGCACCAATATTATTGCATACTTAAAATATATTTGTAAATCAAATAGCTGCCTAAAGATGAACAATACAAAAAAAATTTAATCATTTATTTATTTTCAATTTACAAATGTAAATGTAAGTTGCCTTCATTACACTTTCATTACACATAGTTCCTACCCAAATGCCTCACAAGCAATTCAGGGAGAAAATTATTGTAATGGGGAATGTGAATAGACTGACTGCCAATGATAAAAAATAATAGTATAAACTCCTATTATGGGCACCAGGCCAATATTTTCATATGCAAAAAAATCCTGCATCATGTTTTATGTAGCCTAAAATGCATGACTTTCATGCAATCAACACACAGCCTATTTTTCTTGTTTAATTACTTCGCTGTGTGGAACCAAGCCAAACAAAACTATTAGCACATTTATTATTATTTATAAATGCAGAAAAAGAAAAAAAACTGATGTGCACTAAATAGTGCATGTCCATACACATCATTTGCCAGCTGACACCAGCTTTTTCCAGCATAGTCCAGTGTACATGTACCCTGATATACAGTATGCAATGGCATCAAAAGACAAGAGTGTCACTTCTGATCCCTAGTGTACTGTCAGATGTCAGCAGACCCGAGGGAGTTTTCTTTCAGCAGGGAATACATTCGGCCATACGGCATCTGTCGCTGCCGCTCAAATCAGCTTCCAAACCGCTGAGCATCACCCACACCAGACCAAGCCAGCGCTGCAACTAATGCAACTCATGGCCATATTAAATAAGCTTTTCAGAATTAGACATATGACAAGTTATTGTTTGCTTTAGACTTGTCAGGTTTTTTTTATTGCTGGATCAGCTGTCAGTCCAATAACTCTGTCAGTGTTCCCTTAGATAAGTGAAAATGTTTTCATTACTTTCCCATTTTTTAAAGTTGTATTTTCTCATAAAGTCTTTTAATTAATAAATGTAAAGTAGACAGCTGCCTTGAAAAGTTCACTGTAAGCTCACATGACATGCTCCAGTCAAGACTGCAGTGCACTATCCATTCCTAAATACTCCAGATAGTGAGTGTACTTGATGTGGGGCCAAGCAGACTGAGGAGGGCCACACAGTGGCGGTAACTCCAGCCTTAGAGAGAGGGCGAGATAAGAGAGTCCCATCTCAACCCTGCCTTGCCGTTACCTGAGGAACGATGCCGAGTCAATAAAAGCCCTCTTGTGTCTGTCAGAGCTCTTTCAGTGCTCCGTTTGATGGCCCATCATCCCGCTGCTGCTTGCTGATGACCTTGATCCCACACTTAGCCTAGTGTAGCCAGAGCCCATAAACATGGCCTAAAGAGTCCAAGCTCTCAGCTTCTTAACAGCCCTGTACATTACAAACAAAGGTAAACAACACATGGCTGTGAATGTAAGGGGGCCATTTGCTCTCAAAAGATGCCTTCAGGGACTACATTTTCATTACCAGTGTCTCAAAATAGTAATGATAACCAAACCTACAGCAGATCAATACTATAGGAGGGATCCAGCCTCAAATTTAATGGAACTTTGAATTTTTTTAAGGAGATCAACATACTGTTTGTAAATAATATGATGGAAAAACTATTGAATGAAATAATAAAGTGCAAATACTAAAAAATGTCCAAAAAGTAATGTTATGTTGTTAATATGTTAAACATCATAGTAATAATTTAAAATCAAATAAAAAGAGATCTGTTTACTCTCTGTCTGTTTCCTAAAAAGCGCAAATCGCCCGAGTGAGTCCTAGCTTTGTAGGGTAAAGTGGTATCGTATCTTCTCTACTGGCTCCTGCCATCCCCTTAAAAGAGTGACTTACTTTGTTTTGTCTCAAGAGCATAAAATGTTATTGCAAGTTCAGTGGCGCCCTTACCGGGACAACTACAATAGGCGTCACCAGTGAAGAGGCTGCGGCTCCAGCATGGGCCAGTGAAACTAAAAGAACATAATGGAGATCCAGTAATAACATGGTCCTGACAAATAACAGCTAAATGATAGAGGCTGTAGCAACAACCTGCTGACATAGGGCAATAATAATGTAAAAAAAAAAACCACTTCATAGTTATACAAAATTTTGTATTATATAATTTTATACACATCGAGTTCTGAGATGTTGGAAAAGTTTAGAAATTGCTTTCAAAACAGTAGATGACCTGTCTAACCAATTATTATATTTCCAAGTAAATGAGACTTACTAAAAACAATTTGGCTTTTAACAAAAAAATATATACGAATATAGTATGATTAAAAAAATAAAATAAATAAATTACACACATATATATATACATATACACACACATATATATATATATATATATATATACACACATATATATATATATATATATATATATGGATGAATAATGTATGCATTAAAAGGAATCTAGCCTTTCTCAAGTCAGTGAACAAATTCTTATCCCCACTCAGTGACGCAATCAGCTCATATTAATTTCATCCTGCCGGTGTGACGCACTTGTAAGGCTTATTTCACACAATAGCTGTACACACAGTCAGACATTCACACTCCTAATTTACACCTCTTATGACAAACATACTGTAAGTGAATTAACAGTAACAGAGTAACACCCAATGTTAGAATGCTATACATTTCCAAAAGAACAAAAAAAGACATTTTAGAATAAATACTAGTACTACTACTACTAATAATAATAATAATAATAATAAAATAGAATTATGACCCATTATACATGGTTATCAATATCATACCTACACCTCAGTGGTAGTAAGTCGTACTGCAAGTTACAAACACATCCATGCATTACTGAGTGCTTCTTGATAGCCGTGCTCATCACTATAATTTTCCAACTATTGGCCACTGATTGCATTTCAGCCCAGAGGTGAACATTACATGCTCACTTAGCACCTGAGATCACGCAGGCCGCTGTGTCTTCCCCTCCAGTGAGTACTTGGCAAAGCCAGACTCTGTGAACTCAACACACACCATGCAACATCGACCACAGACAGCCTCCAGTGAGTGAGAGATTCTGCTAACAAATTGTTTGTGGGGTAAATACACAAAGCCTTTTACTGCATTCAAATATGACAGTCTGACTCCTTGTATACTGAGTGAATAAACAATGTAAAAACAACAACCTACAAATAAAACAATATTAATAACACCAGTAAAGCCTTGTATTAATGATGGGTTTGGGCAAACTACCACATTAAAGTGCAGTCAGTGTGTCTGAGAGGTGTTTTGTGTATTCACAGGCAGTGAATGACTTAACCCTGCCATCCAGGGGTGAGAACACAATGGCGAAGGCACCCAGGGTCCGAAACTATACACTTTAATAAAGTCACAAATGGCTAAATGAGGAGCTGTGATCGCACTCACGTTACCAACAACAAGGGCTGCACTATGCCTCAAGGAGTTTTGTTTTCCACAAATATGCTAAGCTAATACAGACCTAAAAACACAGAAACCTGATCACGACATGGGTTGTTCAGGTTTTAGCTACCGCACAGAGGGTTTTTCCTCTTTTGCTCTTTTAGAACAGCATCAAGCGCTCAGGGTGCCTCCTCTGTGGAACTCAAGCTTAAAAATAGCCTCGAACCTGAAGTTAAGCAGCTCAGCAGCATAAGTTACAAGTGTTCAATTTTCTGCTTCAGGTTGGTGTGAGGTAGTTTGTAACCTGCCGCCTATTCTGTTAGAAGATATTTAGCTCTCTAACTGAATACTACTAAGGTCTTTCCTGCTTTGGTATCAGGACCATTCTTATATGGCAGTTGTCTGTATCATGGAAAAAAATTAAAGGAAAGGAGTGAGAGAACGTATATGCATGCATGCATGCGTGTGCGTGCGTGCGTTTGTGTGTGTGTTCACACAAGAGAGAGAGAGAGAGAGAGAATGTATATGCATGCATGCATGCGTGTGCGTGCGTGTGTGTGTGTTCACATGAGAGAGAGAGAGAGAGAGAGAGAGAGAGAGAGAGAAGAGAAAGGAGAGAGAGAGAGAGAATGCAAACTTTGGTGAGTCTTCTTTGGGCCTCCCATTTGGACACAGAGAGGTCACAACCTCCCTCTTTATTTTTCCCAAGGCTGTTGGGCTAATGAAGTAACAACAAACTGGGCCGGCGGCTAATTTGGAGTGGCATTTCCTGGCCCCTCTTGGCCCACGGAGATGTGTTTCATTTTCTCTTATCAGTGTTTCAGTCATGTGGCTTTCTGCATGGACGCCCCTGTCTCCCCCCATCGTTGGCCTAATGGAAACTTCGTTAATGTCATTAATCTGCCGACTAGGACAAGTACTAAACATATATCAGCCTGTTTGTACCCGTTTCGAGTGAAAACGCCAGGGGCTGCTTAGACTTGAGCACCGCATAAAGATACACCGAGGTTTCATTATCTTTACCAGTCTATGCAGCAGCAAAATTGGGCAGGACATGCATTAATCAAGTTATGCCGTGATTCCTAACCAAAATGTACACTACTTGCATCTCTTCCTCAGAATTTTGCTTGTGTATACACACTTACAACCCAATCAACCATAATTGAAAGTTTGATGAGAAAAACACGAGTGATCACTAGCCAGATTGCGCATGCAGAGTCAGGGTAAAACTAGGAACGTCACCACTCGGTTCTAAAATTGAAAGTAAATTGAATGTTCAAATTGACAGCATGACTAAAAATCAAATAGCCGCTATGTGAGCAAATAATCCACGTGTCCATCATGTGACACAGACAGTAATAGAAATAGAAAAAAAACTACCGTAGAAAGAAGCCTTTACATATGATAACATTCATATATAAATGTTAGACTATAAGTACAGCAAAATAATAATGACACAAATGTTATACATGAGCAGGTTATAGCCACTTTTCACCTCCTAATTCTGTCCGAACATGTGCGATGCCTGTGGGATAGCCGTCATGTTGACCTCACATGAAGAGTTGCTCTGTGCCCTCCTCAAATCAAAACAGAGGGCCTGCATAAAGCCACTTTAATGATGAGTCAGGCAACTCGGAGAGGTCTCTCTAATTAAGAGACTTCATTCACACATTCCCTCCACTCCATGAATGGACACTCTCAGGCTGACATGTCATATAGCTCCATTCATAGCAAGCAAAAACACAGGGGGAGCAGAGCTCAGCTGGGAGGGATGGCTAACCGAGGGGACATTTTCTTTTGTGCGCCGCTAAGCTTCTGGGGCCAAATGCCAGCAGGCTTACCCTAGTGCCGGCTGCCCATGTGTTTCGCCTTTCTCCCACATGGAGTAATTAGGAAGATCTTAATGGGTTTCCAGGTTTATTAGTGTCCAAAAACAGCTTCAAATGTCACTTTAATTAAAGGGGATTCGGAAGACAGCTTGTGTGGCAATGTCTTTTAGAAAAATCCTTGTCTGGGCCCAAGGGGAGTGAACAGGCCCTCAATCCATACAAAGATACCTAAAGTTCTAAAAGAAAGCTATCTAGACCCATGGTCAGACAAACTAGATCATTTGACCTCGACAGAACATTAAACTGACAGCAATTATTGGCTTAGCATGCCACACAGGCATATACGACTCCCTCCTTTCATATCAGCATCGGCAAGCCTACTCCAAAAACCGTCCCATTGAAAAAACTCACTCCCAAATTATTTTGGAGGATAAATTTATTCCTGGCATATCCTATGCTCGTTCATGCAGAATATAAAATCCTAGATTATTTCTTGCTTGGTTAACTCGCATCCGGTCTCCTCGTTCACAAAGCCACTCTAATGTTGCCATTAGTTATGCTTCTCTGGTGGCCAAAAGATGAATCCTGAGGTCCTCGCATCCAATAAATGAATGGTGGAAGGAGATAAAATATATCACAGAGATAAAGAGGCCAGTTCATTGCTGGAACATCAGCGTGCAAGATAATTAATCAATATGAAAATGACATGACTGTTAAATGTGCAGCGCAGAAAAGCCTCTCATATATTTTTCCCCCCTAAGACGAGGCTCCAATGTGAATAATTCTACAACGATCTGTCCCCAGAAGATAATATAAAATGTTTCCCATAAAGACATTTTATACAGGAATATAGCCTGTCTTAATAATTAATTCACTGGAGAAAAAAAAAAATACTATGTATACCTTCTATTTAAATTTCATCCCGAATTCAATCTCCAATCTTTAATTAATCTCCAATCCTTGAGCTCTTCATTCAAATATTCATGCACAAATGTTCAGACTTTATGTTAACGATCAACCAGAAAGGTAGCTAAATTATAGGAGTTATAGGATCCCTTTTGAAAGAGAACATTTATATTCAAAGCTTGAAAGCAACTAGTGTTTCGCTGAGTGAAGAAAGACAACATGTCAGAGTTTTATGGCACAGGTGTGTAATCGTATGGGCTGCAAGCCTAGAAAGGTGATCTGATAATTGGCCACGGGGGAAACAGCTGTGTGTCTAGGGATCGTCTGTAGAAGATAAGGGACAGGAACTTGTAGTGAGGTATTTTATTAAGTGTCAATTTGCCACAATAGTGTGTCCTCGCAGGCTCTACGACAGAACAGAGAGCGATCTTGGAGTTTTTCTTTGCAGCTTATATAAAGGGACACAATAACCGGAACAAAAACTGTTTAAAATGTAAAAATGTTAAAACTGAAAAAAAAAATAAATAAATAAACCATGCATTGATTAAATGTAGGGTCACTAAAAAGAGGAAATATGCATGGTAATGTTCAGTTAATACAGGCAGCAATGGAAAAACACACCTGCAATCAAAAAGGGGAGCAATAAATGTAAGATGATACGATAAAAAAAAAATATGTAAAAAAAAAAATTGTATTAAAGACGTATAAAGAGGTGGTGTAATTTGTATGTACTGTAGTAAAGAAATGCAATGCTTAGAATTTCAAACTTAGTACAAAGAATGCTGCCACTTTTTCATGCTGCGAAATTGCATCTGGTGGCAGCAAAGCGAAACGGCAAGCTTTATTTTCCTCAGACAGTAATGCTAGTGTACCTTTGGCACAGAAAAGCAGCGCCTCATACCTCACTCGGGGCAGCTCAGTCAATGGAACAAAGTTAGAAGAATAGAATACAGTCACAGAACAAAACACACACAGCGCAGTGCCGGTGCAGAGACTACGGCTGGAATTCCACTCGGTGTACAAGATGAGCAAAACGGTGACAGGAAAGAGTGGGATGGGGCCTTTACTCCTATAAGCCGTGCATGTCTTCAGCCAAGAATAATTTCCATTTTCATAGGCAAGACTACAGCTGCAGAATTCACTCATCAGTGTAACACCACTGCGAACAACTGCTTGTGCTCTGCCTGCATCAATACAGCTACGTCTGCATGTTACAGAAAAGAACCGTTCTTTTGTTTTGACAGATTATATTTTTTTTATTATATTTTAGACAAATGCTACTGTGAACTAAAAAGTAATAATCAACTAACTGAAATATGATCTGCTAAATAAATGACTAAAGTCAGTCTGTTCATTTTGCTATAGAAAGGATTGTGAAAATGTTTTTTAATGCATTTAGTTAAAAGAAATTGTTAAAATATATTTAAAATGTTTTAAATGAAAGAAATTAAACATTTAGAATTTTTTTTTAATTCCAACATCATACTATCTGCTAGGTCTTCTTACTCAAAAAAGGGGGAAACTGCACAAAATATCTGAAAACTGATATCTGGGGTAGATTTAATTCACAATTTTGTAATAAAATACTAGTATAATAGTGCAAGTCTTAATAAATTGTAAAAAAAAAAAAAAAAAAAAAAAAAAAAAGCTCAACTATTCATTTAGACCCTAGCTGCCCCAAAGCCAAAGTGAACAACAATGCCACCTCCGAGTACAGTACGTGCAGAAGATGGAGCTGTTTGCACAGACAGTGCGATTCGCCCTTATTTATGGATTCCTATCAGCGGCACTGACATCAGCCCAGCCCAGCCCAGCCCAGTGTTTTGACAGGACACTAATGTTGAGCTCAGATGAGGAATCACTTCAAGGTGCCCTCTGACACAAGATAAATGGCAGCTGACCTGAAGACACTGAGAGGTGAGCAGCCTTGTGGCACTGTTGTGGTGCCGTTCTCAAAACATTTCCTGTGTTGCTTGAGATGCACCACACCTTAATCTTCTTAAGCTTCCCACATTTGGAGATGGAAGCTGATGACACTCTGTCTGACTGAACAGAGTTCCAACTTTCCTCAAAATAATGACCAAGACTGTTTAACATCCAAGCTTGAACGATTCTGTGATTTTGTTAAACATTTACAGAATGCATAAAGTTCAAAACGCAAATAACAGACTTGAAGAGATTTGCCAAATGGAGCATAATAGGCAGCCGATGGCTTCCTAATTTTGGATGTAAAATCATCATGTGGCTTGTTATTTCAATTTAATTCATCAATGCTAATAACTTTTTTAAACAAAAGAAAAAAACCTCTTATACAAAACATACAGTTCCTGAACTAAATGAACCATGGCTGTTTTTTCTACATTATACTCTCAGCCACATAAATGATCAAACCTGATGACAGTCAAAGTCTGAGAAAGAAACAGAGCTTACCAAAGGGAAAGTGACAGGCCTTTCTACAACAGATGTTTCTACCGAGGGGAGTCTACTCTCCACTGAGCAGTCTCACACATGAGAGACACCCAAAGCTTTGGAAACCGTCCTGAAAATGTATATTCACTGGTAAACATGCCACCTCCCACGCTGACTACTGCTTTCACAAAATATTCCTGCCATGTGCAAAATTACAGGGAACTACTCAGAATGTTGAAATTTATAAGCATCCATTTATAGAGTTGAAGAGAATGAAATATCTTTCAACATGAAACAAAAAAAAAGCCAAGGATGTTGCACCTTACTACAAAAAAGATAAGCTTTTATCGATCCATAATCTGGACGAAAGCCAGACTATTGACAGGAAGACAAAAGACTTCAGCAAGGCCATTTGTCACAAATCTAGTGCCCTTACTCTATCATGGCAAGCGAAATTTTCCCACTGGAAGTGATAACACACTTGTTCAGTTTTAGCAGATCAATATTAATATGTGGGTGATCCAGAAGATAGATGTGGGACAGAGTTTAACCCAGTCGCTGCTGGATCATAACAAAAAGATCAAAAGAATTCACTCAGGACCTGAAACAGGTTAAATTTAGCGCTGCTCTGCTGTGATGTGGTGTTTTCACACAAACAACCTACTGCATGTAAAGCCAAAGCAGATCTGAAATGTTTCTGAAAAGAAGTGAAAATTAATAACTCTCTTTTTTGGAGGTGTTCAAGTGTGCACACATTTTAGCTGCCAAGTGATGCCTGCTGTTGCCTCTAATACAGCAACAAGAACAATACATTAAAAATAATAGGAAAGCAATAAAATATCCTTCATTTGTAAAATCTACCATGTAAAATCTACCTTCAGTGCTCCACAGAACACTAGCAATACAGGGGGGAAAAAGTATTAAAGCCCTAATTATCACTTAAAATTAGTCCCAGAACAGGATTCCCAGTAAATATCATTTTCAGCAGTGCACAGGGATGGCATGCTTGTCATCTAAAGCCATGTCCACTTCACAAAACGGCATTTTGCCTCCTGTTCATTGTGGCCAGTCTGGTGCCCATTTCCTTCAGACAGGATCTAAGCAGGAGCCAGACGGGAAGGCAAGCATGGCCTCGCAGGAGGCCGGATAAGCCAGCTCTGATGCCTTGATACAGCTCCAGACCCCCAAGCTTTGACATGCTGGCCACAAAAGCAGAAAAAAAGTTTCCTCAAGAAGTAAATAGGCTTCTAGCAAAATACTGCTTTTTTCCATTGTAATCTACAGAGCTGTCACTTTCTTAAACCGAGAAATGTAATAAAATGAAAATTGTGATAATCTACAACATAAAAAAGATGCAAATTAAACAGCGTGTAAGGAAGGAATCCAATTAGAATAAATATGAAAGAAATGAAACAAAAAGTATAATGAATATTTTAGAAGCTGCTAGGTTTGAAAACTTATGAATAAAAAGAAAAAAATACACCAAAGGAAAAAAGGTTTGGGTGTGCAAAAAAAAGTTTTCCCAAATTATTAATATTCAAAGATAAATAAAATTTCCTCCCTTCTATAAATACAGGCTTTTCTTTATTCAAAAATAAGCTGCAAAGTTTTCACACATTAAAATGTTATTAAAATGTGTATACAAATGTTTGTTTGTTTTTTGGGGATTTTTTTGTTAAACATTTTTGTATGTCTACAGTATTCTTCACATAAATTTGTTTTCAAACACATCCATGACTGGGAGAAATGTATGCAGGACATACACATTCACATTTAAATAAAATACCTAAATCATTTTAATGTCAACTCCTTGTCCCTGAACTGCTGATCGTCTATTAATAAAATAATAAGAAGTGTTTCCGAAAGACCGGTCTGCATATTGGTGTTTAAAGTTGGGCAAAATGTAATTAATTTGGCAGTAAATTATTTGCACTGTAATTGGTTAACCTAATGAAGGAGAGGAAATTGCAAATCGCGCTGTGGTTTTCTACCTTTCACTCTAATAAGGTGGAAATCTTTTGCACAAAGCACAACATGCACGTTGCGGCTCCTGACCAGCCACTGTGATAACATCATGCTCGAGTATACCTCTCACTACAAATTAAATATGGAACACTGTTGTTTTTATTTTAATTTTGTTTCAAAGAAATGAAGCAATTGTCATTTAAATAAGTGTGTCTAACAAAGAAAAAAGAACATGTTTAAATACATTTCTGTTTTTTTTAACTGTAAATGTACTGTACTGGATTTTCTTTTTTTAACTGTAAATGTACTGTACTGGATTTTTACACAGGCTGATATTAAAATGTATTTTAAATTGATATTATACTCAAATTACAAAAACATGTTATAAATGTGAGTATCATTAAGTGTAACTGCTGCATGATGAAGGCTTTTTCCAAGCTCTTACTCACTATTCAATATTAAACTCTGCCGTAAATCAAGCTGGCTGTAAAAAAAAAAACCTCATATGGAACTTAAAATCGTATTTCGTATTATAGCTGTGATTTTCCATTGCGCTTTGGTACAACGGGGGAGGTTTCATAAAGCATCTGTGCAGTTAAATAAAGCATAAACATGTATAAACTTTTTGCAGGCAAGCTAGCAGCATGTTTTATACTCAGCAAAGCGCTTTGCAATAATGTGATGTGCTTGATGAGATGCTGGTCCCCACAGGTACGGTGTGGGCGTCTCTGTGGCCCACCTCATGATCTTGCGCTTTGGCACACTGGCAGATGGGGTACATCATGCCATCAAGTGGAAAAACAAGTTAATGTCAAGTGGTTCAAATGCAACTGTTCCTCCAAAAGGCAAAAAATAGCACAAAATGTTTCGTTTTGTTTTTCCTATTACAGTTATATTTATAATCCATGATGTTGAATGTATTTTAAGCTCTTAAACACCCTCAGTAAAACCAACACAAATCTTTTAGGAACCACTGTTCCTAAAAGATTTGTACAGAAATAAGAAGACACTAAATGATATATTTTGCCAGCTGAATATATTGGTTTATTTATATTGGAAGAGAAAGATTTGCAGATATAAATAACCCTAACAAATCAGCTATTCGTAACCAGAGTTATTCATCGTAGTATATATTTACGAGCCATAACACAGTTGTAAATATTATAAATATTCACTACAAAAGACATTATGGATTTTAAATATCGCAGGCCTCTAGTTTCAGTGCTGCACTCAGGAGAAGTGTGACTCAATGCAGCCATCTAGTGTCAAAGAGTAGAGGGATAATAAAAAAAAACTAGATAGGTGCATTTCCTGAAGAAAATGCGAGTGTGATTGCAGCGAAGCAGTGACATTAGTATCAGTACCATTAGCATTAGTGTGTGTGTGTATAAGGACATAGTTTGGGGTGGAAAGTGCCAATACTTTTGCTAAGACTCATGATTGTGTGTGTGCAAGTGTGTAGTTTGGGGGGTGCCAATACATTAGCTCACACACAGGATTGTGTATTTGTAAGCATATAGTAGCTGAGAGTGTAAATACATCTGATCAGACTTGTCATAGTGTGTATACAAACTGTTATTCAAGCAGAAGTACTGATGACAAAAAAAATAGAAACTCAAATGAAAATCAGTGGAAGTGGATGGGATAAAAGGGGGATGAAAAACAACTGTGGTGGGTAAACGAGTACACGGATCCCTTAGCCTTATACAAGCACACCAATCCTGACAATGTCGGACGTTTTAGAGTTGTCGATATTTAAAAAATTGCAGCAGTTGAAATCCAGACAAAACTACCCCGAACACTCCCGACGGATAACAATAGTGTGATCGCCTACTGCACTCACACTAATTGTATATGCTGTAATATAATATAATTAATATAAATGCTTTTAATTCATGAAATAAATAAATAAATAAATAAGCGCTGAATTATTTCAAAATACTGAATTCTATTACAGGCTTTTCAATACAATACCGTGTAATTCCGTGTGTCAGAACTATATAAACTATGAATACAATATCAGCATTTTCCTGTGCACCTGCTTTAAAGCCTAATTTCCAAATTAAGCTATTAAACATTTCATGTGGTACTGTCCAAAGGTTTTAGACGCTCTGTCATTTTTAGGTAGAACTTTTGTTATTGATGCTTTTTTTTAAGTTCTGCATTATTGAGTCAATACAAAAAGAGTTTTGATTTCCAAAAGTTACTTTTCCATTTTTGTTACACAAAAATATTTGCACGTCAGTAACAAAAACAATACATTACTTAACAAACCACTAACAAAAAAGCTAATTTCCTTATAAAACTGCACACATTGTACCTGGGAACACTAAAAAAGGCACATCAAATATTGACTTCCTTTAGTTTATTACTGTTTACTGCACTCTATAGTGTTTTCTTTTATGTAGAAACTTGCTTTACAGCGATTCTCTTACAGCATGTGCCTCAGACTTCTGCATCGTTCTGTACTGTAATTAGCTGCTAGATTTTACTGAGAGTCTTGGAGAATCTGCCACAGCTCTTCTGTAGACTTTGAGTGTCACACTTACTTCTTTTTTTGCATGCAAAACCAAGCAGCCTTCATTATGTTTTCTGTCTAAAAAGTTCTGTTCTGTAATGTGGCAATATTTAATTTTTTGTTGGAAAAGTAATGATAGGAAATATAAATAAATAAATACATAAATAAATAAATAGATAAATAAATAGATATAAATATACTGACCCAGGAATGAAGATTTTGTTAAAAAAAAAAAATAATAATAATAATAACAATAGGGTGCCTAAGACTTTAGGCACAGTACTGTATGTTTGGACAATTCATGACAAAAGGGTGCAATAAATTATTCTAATTTATTCTCACACGGTTCAGTTTGTAATCTTCAGAGTATGAGGCTAGGTTTCACTGATGCTGTAAGGCAAGTCTATGCGCACGTGACCCCGAGAGGGTTTAATCAGAGTCCAGCCAAGTCACAATGTCTTGTGCACGACTCATTATCAGCTACATGTACTGTGTTTCCTGCTCTGGATGAAGCTCTAGTGGACCTCAGACATGACGCTAGAGGAGCCGGCAACAGGAACATGCACGCATACACAGACCCAGACACATCCAACTGAAGCCACATGAATTATGCAGAACTACACATCTATAATGCCAGTATGTGGACTAGTACTGCAACTGACCCAGCTGAGAGTATGGCAGCTCAGTTCACCCTTCGCTTTTGCCAATTTGACGCGGTGTAACTGAGAATGACTATATCTTATAACAGTTCAGTGCTGAGGATGGGGTAAATTGAACTAGTCAGGAGCACGCCACAGCTTTGAGAAACAAAATCATTCATATGCACGCACTGTATTTTATTTTACATCTGCTATTATTTCAGCTCATGAATGAAAACAGTCCAAGGACAAGATGTCAAAATCTATGCACGCATATTGATAAACTATGAAAACCAATTTAAGATCAATGCACACCATAATCCGAGCATTGATTCCAAAAACAATGAAACCAAACACTTTACTTCAGGCGGCTGCGGCACAGATATTTTGTCCAGCTTGTAAGTGATACTGAAGCTAATTAGCTCACGGGGCTACTACACCATAATGAATATTTGAATGGGAATATGGGGCAGACATGACTTGAGAAGAAATGTGGACATCCTCATTGCCATTTAAAATGCTTTACATTAAAACTGCATAATATTATGAAGAGGTGAACACCGGCTCTTTGACATCTATAATTACTATAGGCCTTATTTTGTGCACAAACAGTGCGCCAGAGTTTGCGTTTGCCAGTCCTGCTGAAAAATTTACAGGCAAACTGCTAATAAACCATCATTTCCTGTTGGCTGTTGGTTTGTTTATTGATTTTTAACATCATTTCAGCATCAGTGGCTATACATAACAAACACAAGGTTACATCCATACACGAGTCTTTCATCAGTACACAAGTTCAACTTGTGTCAAACACAGACAGAGCAATTTTGCATCTCCAATTCACCTACCTTGCATGTCTTTGGACTGTTGGAGGAAACCGGAGTACCAGGAGTAAACCCACAGACACGGGGAGGACATGCAGACTCCACACAGAAAGCACCCAGACCGTTCCCACCTGGGAATCGAACCCAGGACCTTCTTGCTGCGAGGTAGCACCGACCACCATCCTGCTCTTTCCTGTTGGTAAACTACTTTCCAGGTTTCTTATGACCTAACTAAGCTGGTCAATACATGTTTGAGGTTTTCTAATCGCCTTACTGTTGTTTATTTATTTTTGTTTATGTTGCTGTTTTAGAAGCAATAATTCAGAAACTTTTTTATCTACCATCTGGTTAAAAAAAAAACAACTCCAGTGTCCAAAGTCTCAAATGTTTGAGCAGCTCGGTTTGTGTTGTAGCAGCTGGCAAACTGTTTTATATATTTTTTTTTTTATCAATAAACCATTTGAAGCCTTGGCCAGGTTTTGGCTCACTGGAGATCCCAGTAGATTATTTAAGCAACACTGTTCTTCACACTTACCATGCTCCTTTTAGGGTTTAATAGGGTGCATCGTGACATTGTGAACTGTTCAAAAGAAAAACCTAACAAGTGAAGCAACCTCCTTTCATTGAATCGTGCCAACTGAAATGAAACACAAACTGAAACGCCTGCCGCTTGTTATTCTTCTTAGAGCACCATCCATCCCGCCTGCAGCGCGAGCGCGTGTTTACTTTGAACAGGAAATGATGTCATACATTTTTAAACAATCCACGGCGCGCAGGGTCAAGAAATTGCCCACTTAAAGCGTCTAATAAATAACCTGCTGTTTCCGCAAAACGGATTTACCCGCGGCTCATTTAGTAAGTCTAACAGCTCGTTCGGTTAAGAGATAAAGAGCGTCTTTATTTGCTTGCTTCTGTTAGCCAGTTTATGGAGCTGAGGCTTCCTAGCTAACGCGAGCTAGTTTAGCTGTTAGCTAAAGCGCAGAGCAGATCAGACCACATTAGCGTTTAAATAGCGTCACTTTAAGCCTAAACACGGTCAGGTCAGACGGCGGAGGTCAGAAATCCAGATTTGATTCCAGTGCAGAAGCGAGCAGGCGCTGTTTGGACTCTGAAGCAGGTAGAGAGCATCCTAGCCAGACTGGGAGCCAGGAGGCTTGTTCAAAACAAAAGGCAAAACACAGCTGATGCTCGACATCTTCCCGCAGTGTGGGCCTGTGTCTGAGCTGGCCGCATAAACACACAGCGGTCTGTAGTTAAAATGCATGTTTACACATACATGTTTACAATGTTAGGTAAACAGAGAGGCGAGTAGAAGCCGTGAAGTAAAGATTAATGTTGTGTGTTGATTAAGAATTGCCCGGGCTCCTTTTAGCTGGTGAGCCGGAGGTGAGCAGGTCAGTGTGTGTGTGCGGACACGAGTAACATTATTCTGTCATAACCGGTCTTCTCCGGGTTTTCATTCCTCCGTGTACAAATACCTTGTTGTTCCGTGTTGTTTTGTGCTAACGCGTCTCTGCTCTGTGTGTGATTGCATGTTGGTCAGTAACAGGTAGGATGGAGCTGCAGAAGATTATCCATGATGCGCTGTATGACTTCGTCAGATCTCACATCCCGCATGCCGACCTCAGGTGAGTGTCCAACCTTCACCCCATCAACCCTACACACAGCAGTGCAGCAGGCACATGGGTTAACCTCTCACTCCCCCTCTCACTTTCTCTATCTCTCACACTCTCACTCCCCCTCTCACTTTCTCTCTCTCACTCCCCCTCTCACTTTCTCTCTCTCACTCCCCCTCTCACTCCCCCTCTCACTTTCTCTATCTCTCACTCCCCCTCTCACTTTCTCTATCTCTCACTCCCCCTCTCACTTTCTCTATCTCTCACTCCCCCTCTCACTT
>JAOTRJ010000043.1:15266684-15278951 GCA_028564905.1 Leptodoras praelongus | reverse complement strand
AAGAACTAAAGTGCAAAAAAACAGTAGAGTAACGTATAAACAGGAAGTGTGTACAGTCCCTATGTAAGTGGCTTATGAAATGCTTACTGACAAGGGGCTCATAATAAATCTAAACCTACCTGTGCTGATTTGCAAATATTATTATTCTTTGGAAGTGAAACAGAATATGTTTGAAGGCGCTGCTGCATAATGTCTTGTATGATTTTAAGTTTAAGAGAATATTGTTTTTGCATTAATGTGCCGTGTTTTGGCCATATCATGAAACAAACAAAAGCCAAGATTTTTCTGCTTTTTTTAGTGCATTTGTAGAAAACATGCTCCAAGAGCAGGCCGTTTTAAATCCTTAGTGTTTGTGATGTCACTACCATGAACAAATTTGCATATGACTGTACATGAAGGGATAAAGGGTAAAATGCCAAAATGTTGCTGTGTTACTGGATATTGAATCCCAGATGAAGATGCCTTCATACTGTATAATCATTAACAGATAAAACCTCTGAGTCAAAGGAGCTATTTATGGATTGTAGCAGCGACTTTTTGGCACGTCTGAACTGTGTTCCAGCAGTTAAGGCTGAAACGTGCTGAGCAAACAGTTTAACAGGCTAAAACCCTCAGCGACATCAGAAAAGATCAACTTCAGCCTGATATTTCGGAAGCCTAGGCAGAGATAGGTGCTTCTTGCCTAGCATCCGGGATCAGCACGACATTTAGACATTTCTCCACACCTACAGTAGGTGTTGACGGTAGTGACATCACAAGCATGAGAAATTCAGACATTCATTTTCATATGTAGACAGAAGAAGGAATGTTACCTTTTGATGATTTTTATATAACTATGGAATATAATATCAAACTCGTAGTTCAGCAACACAAGGCAAAATCATTTTTCAGGTACACACAGCTCCATTTAACCCGACTAGTGCTTAGAATATTTGAAAAATATGCACGGTATCTGGAATAATTAAGCATGTTTTTGATTTTTGTAGGCAGGTCAAATTATGTATTCCTGCACTGAACTGCTTAGGGCTTCCTGTCTGTGACTGAGGGCCATTCATGCCTCATCAAGCCACTCATCTAAAAACTGATTTTTTTGTTAATGCTGCCTTGTTTATGTTGACGTTTGCTTTGCCCCCATGAGTAAAATGTTGAATTTGAACCCTACAGAAACCAACACCTGCAGGAGATGTCAAAGTGACTCAGGTACTCTTCTGTGTTCTAGCTTCATTTGGTTTGTGTGACACATCCAGCGGAGAGCTCGTTCTCTCTGTTCCTCTCTCTTTCTCCCCTGCCATTGTCACCCTGGACATCCATTCTGTTTTTTTTTTTTTTGTTTGTTTTTTTTTTTATTCATCTGTGAGCAGTCACAGGAGCTGAGTCACAGTGACACAGATGCTTTCGATGTGCTTCCTCTCACGGGGGGTGTGTGTGTGCCTCGTTGGCTGCTAAATAGGCATCCATAACTGTATCACAGAAGCATGTGCTGCTCAGTTATGTTTGTATCATGTTTTCCAAAAAAAAAAAAAAAAGAAAAAAAGTGCGCTGCACTCACTTTATACTGCAGACAAGGAAAAGCTTTTTCAGACTGTGCCAGTCATTGCCAGATGCCTCTTTCTTTCCTTATTTTATTACATATTACTGCGTATGTGTAAGCAAAATCCTCCATCTGTGTGTCCTTCACTTCTGGGGCTGGCCCCTGTGTTGTTAATGCCTTTTTGTGATGTGTTTTGTCAGTCCACCTAGAATCAAGCTCTTTCTGTAGATGCTTTAAAAGAAGATTATGTCAGTGAGGCTGCACTGTAGGAATCTTTGGCAGCTCAAATATTGTATCTGCGCCGACAAAAATCATTGCGGTTCCTCTGTTTTGACTACGCACTAAACAGAATCAGTGTACGGATGTGCTTAGGGATGTAACAGAATATGGATGTGTTATCATTTAGATTAAACACGTCATGTATTCTAGAAAGAAGGAAATACAGATATGAATAGGAGGTGTGCTTTTTTTCTCTTTTCTCTTGGCAGAAAAGAAAACAGGACATCAGTTTGAGACTACAGACCATGTAGGCAAAGCAAATAAATGAGTAAATAACATGGATGCGAGGTCATCCTTAGTAACTGCCTGGTTTGCAGGTTTGCGGTTTAAATTACTACTATGTCTGTTATATTTTGGGAACCTGAACCAATTTAAATCTTTAGATAATATTACAACAAAAATAATAACGCAGTAAGCATGATTATGATTTCTACCACTAGGGCTTTTTTTCCCAGTGTTCCAGTGTTTCTAGGGGCAAAATGTTAGGGTATATATTTAATTAAATAGTGTTAGGCCAGTAGTAGTAATAGTAGTATAAAAGAAAGTTGACCAGGTCTACTTTGCATGTAATTGTGAATGCAGATATGAATTTTTAGAGCAGAGAACAATGTTTATTTGTATATAGATACTAATTGTACACAGCCCTGGTGCTTATGTGCTTCAAACTTTAGAATTTTAGTAGGCATACTGTGTGGGCAGCTCACCTGCAGTGTGTGTCTATCCTGAGTCATTACATCAGAGGTAGGGGGGACCATGATGTGACTCACTAGTCTCGGTCAAGGTTTAATAAGTCCCGTGGCATATATACAGCCTGCACTCAGGATCAGGTTTAGTTTTAATTAGTATGTAGGCTGACCTCATAAGGCAGGACCTGCACAGTGTCGTTAGATAAGAGAAGAGTGCTGCTGAGAGCACAATCCTACTGCAGCTTTACACACTGAACAGCATCTCTGCACAGTCATAGTCCCTGTGCTGTCAAGAACAGATTTGTGGAAGGGAGAGCTTAAAGAATGGCTCTCGTTTTTCTGATGTGGTGGATGACAGTGGTGGGATATCCCAAAGATTGTTACCTCAAATCGTTTGCATGACAAATTGTGTATATATACATCGCTCAGTCCTAACAATAAGAAATATTGACAGTTGAAGTGAATAACAGTGATTATCAGTGGTTACAGTGGCACCTGTCAAGGGGTGGGATATATTCGTTATTAGCAAGTGAACAGTCATGTCGATTGTGATGTGTTGGAAGCAGGGAAAATGGGTAAGCACAAGGATCAGTGGTCTTTTGACAGGGGCCGTAGGTTGTAGGGGTGTTCCTTGTATATAGTGTTTGGTACCATTTTCTTTTACATCATGTGGACAGCTGGGTGTCTGTGCATCAATAACCTGGGGAAGAGGTGTGTGGCAGGGGTGGCTCAATGGTTAAGGTGTTGGGTTACGGAATAGAAGGTTGGGGGTTCAAGCCCCAGCACCACCAAGCTGCCACTGTTGGGCCCCTGAGCAAGGCCCTTAACCCTCAACTGCTCAGTTGTATAAATGAGATAAGTGTAAGTCACTCTGGGTAAGGGTGTCTGCCAAATACCGTAAATGTAAATGTAAATGGAAGAGGCGCCACCAGGATGCACTATGGGATGAAGGCAAGCCGTGGAGGCAGTGTGATGCTCTGGGGAATGTTCTGCTGGGAAACTTTCGGTCCTGGCATTTATGTGGATGTTACTTTGACATGTAACAGCTACCTAAATATTATTGCAGTAATATCCAATATTCTTGCAGACCAAGTAATAATGTGCCTTGAAACTGCAAAAATTGTTCAGGAATGGTTTGAGGAACATCAGAAAAGGTTCAAGGTGTTAAATTGGCTTCCCAATTCCCCAGATCTCAATCCAATTGAGTATCAGTGGGATGTTCTGGACAAACAAGTCCGACTCCATGGAGGCCCCAGCTCACAACTTACAGGACTTAAAGGATCTGCTGCTAATGCCTTAGTGCCAAATTCCACAGAACAACTTCAGAGCTTTTGTATAATAATAATAATAATAATAATAATAATAATTGTTATTGTATAATGTTGTATTGTATAATGTACAGTGTATATTATTATTGCTGTCTGAGTGAGGGGCTTCAGTGATGTCATTGAATGACAGGAAGTGGCCTGTTCTGTGGTGACATGTGGAAAAGACAAGACAATAGGACAATAGGACGTGATGACAGAGCGAAAGAACAGAGGGATAAAAGAGGAACAAAGGAAATGTGATAGAGGATTACAGAAAACAGGCTTGAATATTGTTTCAATTTTAGAAGATACCGATTTGGGTCATGTAGCCTGAAACATTCTGTAAATCAAGAAGAAATGTGATTGTTTAGAATATTTAAGACTAACCTAACACTCACTTTCATGATCATTCTCTATGAATTGCTTTATTATACAAAACATATTGGCCTTTAGACATGTAAACCTTGCCTAATAATATAACATAAATCCTTTATCAGATCGAATTAACATGCAAATAGGCCTACTTGCAGAGTAACTATGCAAACATAATCACTTCATAATTCTGGCCACTCTTAATAATCAAATCTTCTTTTCCCACAGCCTGCCTCTTCTCATGCAGAGATATAATGCATTCAATGAATAAGTAATGGAAAAGACGAGGGCACAGTGCTGTGTTTGGCACAGTGGGCTGCCTGCTCAGGCCAGGCTGAAATCTGCTATCTGATAAGGCCAGAGCGTGATTATAGAGTCAAGTGGAGTTCTCCACATTGATGGCTTTGTTCATTTTGGCCTTTTTCCATTACACCACTGTCTATTTGTTGCAATCTCCATTTTATTACTGATTGAAAGGCTTTGTCATACTTTAAAATCTTATAACAAGGTTCTAACAGGGTTGCAAGACCTGCACATATTTTGAGCAGATTTGGGGTCTGGTTGTGTAACCAGGGTGAGAAAGACCACTGGAGACCTGTGTGCCGCTAACAGGGCATAGCGTGCGGGAGAGTGAGACACTGAGATGGGTCATGTCTGAAATCTGGAGTTTGTTTGCCAGCTATCCGGTGGGCAGAGGACTGTCTTACTCTCAGCAGATCCATTGGATGACAGAATGATCTGATGTTCAGAATCAGCAGAGCTTATCCTAGGTGTCACTATGAGCAACTTACTGCATCATTTTTTGTAGAAACACATTCCCCGTGTATTAGTAGCCTAAGAATATCATAACGCTAAAACATGTTACATATTTGGCAAGAGAGTTAGTACAGCACAGAAAACAAGTATATCTGTTATTTTTCTATATTAATAGTTCTTGCTTAAGTGTGGATCATTTGTGGTGAAGATGAATGTAGACCAGACATGAAAATGTATTCAATATGTCAGTCCTGTACCTGATTTTTAAAATACAACAATCTGTTCTATGGTAATTTAAAGCCCACTGGTCTCTCATTAAGATCTGTCAGGACTCCTTTCGTTATCATGCTGATAATGCCACGTCTTAATTAGAATACCTTTTGCACTGTATTAAATTGTACTTAAATTAACTGTGGCTTTCATGGTCACTATGACAATTCCTGATCTGTAATGTGTAATGTGCACCCTGTACCAGGGGATTAGTACTTTATGTAGATTTGTGCCCTACATCAAATAACTATGGCATGTTTTCCTCCCGCTATTTGTTTTCTTTGATATATTGTCTGTGCCTGTGAAAAGCCCAGCCACCAGCTGTAGCACAGAATGGCCTGATGTCGACTATGAACTAAAATCAGCCATTGATGCTTCTGACAGGCAAAATAATACATGTAAAGAATGATTTATGGCATTTAGCAGTTGCTGACATTTATATCTTGAATGAAAACTAAGGTAATGTAGGTTGTACTTTTGAAGCTCGTTGGTACATGGTGTCGGAGTTGTGACAGATTTTACCTAAACACATTTCTGTCTGATTGAGGCAGTTATTGTATATTAATTGATATAATATTGTGGTTGTTGACTTTGCAGGATTGTCAAAACACTACACTGTTATCAGTCTCCCAAAATATGTGGACAGTGTAACAGATAACAGAAAATGAGTAATAAAATAAGAATCAAAGGATATTCAAAAAATAAGGTTGTTCAGTGCGAAAACTGGATTGACTGGATTGTAAGACTTGGACATTATACGCTAGTATATCATGAGTTGATGACTGCGGCTGGATAATTTGGTGTTAGTAGAGGCTCAGCACTGGATGACTGGTGCTCGTCTGGCCCAGTGGGAACCCTGCTGTGTGTCTGATCTCTTGCCTCCTGCTGCGTCTGTCTCTGGCTAAAACGTGCCATTGCGTGCCAACCCTGGCATCCTGTTCTCCATCACCATACTGCAGACTGCTACAGAGCCAGCACACATATACACGCCATTATAGTGCAGGCTGTAGAGCCAGTACAGACCTGCTCATCATATTCGCATTACCCCACACACAACGCCATGCAGCCTGCTGTTGTTAACCCAACACACCACTGGAACACCTCTGTCCTACCTGCTAGCATAAATGCCAGAACAAAAAGTGCCTTACTATGCCTGTGACAGAGCCATATCACCAACTGCCAAGTCGCCAACACCCAGTCCACAGCTAACACTGGAGCAGGTGTCTGTGGCAGAAAGAGGGAGGGACAGAGTGAACAGTACAGAGAGAAGGATGAGAAGGAAAGAGAGGCACACACTGGGTGTGTTTGTGGGAGATGTGGTTAGAACAGAAATAGTGACTAGAAGGAATGTCACCATGCAGATGAAAACACAGGAGGTGTAGTAGGAAAAAAATAGAAGGCTGTTTAAATAGAATATAGGTGTTTTTACTTGTTGATTAAAGGTGTTCAGGTGCTAAAGCCAAGTACAGATTTTTTTTTTTGCACCTAATGCACAGGCTGGATAGCAAGCATGAGTGCTCTGCTCTTTGTTAGGTGTAGGAGGCGTGCTAGCAGGGGGACTCCAGAGAGGAATTGGCAGGCAGTGGCTGGCTGTAACCTGTCATATGAGTTCTAAGTTGGTCTTTTGTGAGAAAATAGCAGTTGCCGGCATGCAGAGGTGGTGATTTAGCGCCGAGATAAGCTCTCTGTAATGGCAGGGTGGAATAATTCTCATTTAAATAGGTGGGTGATTCCAGCCTCTTGCTCTGAGCCTGCTGTGACGGCTTTTCATGCCTGTCATGCAGTGATCCGCTCTCGCTTTCAAACACGGCTCTTTGATACGTGTACCAGTACATGGCCTTATTGTAATTGTATGTTTTATAACCTGGACAGACAGAGACAGCCGTCGGTAGACCGACGAATAAGATGTAACACTGGAAACGTAACGAAGAAAGGTGTAAGAAGGATCGCGTGTCTTCGCGAAGACCGAGTGCACACACCATGTGCGATAAAGCCGTGACGGAGGTGAAAATGTGTTATGCGCACGTGGGTCCTCGCTGCTTGTCAGACGCGTGTTTGCTCGTTTGCATTCTCCCAGCATTAAGGGCACTGGAGACAGCTGAGCAGTCTTATTAGTCATTACAGGCTGATCGATACAGGGAGGAAAGAGCTAAAGCAGACGTCTGTCTCCGTGCACCAGGGAGGGAGAGAGAGAAAGAGAGAAAGACAGAGAGAGAGCATGCACTCAGCTCAGAGAGCGCTGCAGTCTCCCAGACAAGGAGAAAAAGACTCTTTACCACCACCCTCTGTGTCGAAATAAGCACACAGCATTTTTTATTCTCGATGCACTGTCTCCGCGGAGGGGTCTCGGTAAGAAAGAGGGCTATTGTTCCAGAGGATGAACTCCTTTTGTATTAAAGGAAATATTTCATCCGCTGCCTTTCACCGTCTTTTTGATGGTGGAGGGAAAACCGCACTGGTGAGGCAGTGCGTGGCTTTTATTCATGCTGTATCTGAGTAGAACCGTACTAGACAGCATGGATCGCTTCTATTTTCTCATTTCCTCCATCTCACTGCACACAGGTGTTGAATAAACAAAGAGAGAGAGAGAGAAAGAGAGAGAGAGAGAGTCCAAAGAGCACTTAAAGCATTTATTTGATTCGGAGATACCGAGAAAGACAAACAGTGAACTGTTGCCATGACATGATTCACCATCCTTAGTTCTTGTCTCCTGTACCTCACTCTCTCTCTTCCTCTCCTGCTTTTTCATCCTCCCACCATGAGAAGACAAGAGCAGTCTTTTGTAGTAGGATCACTGCTTACAATGCGCTGCAGATGAAAAGCATATGATCCTGAGAGAGGCCGAAATGACTCTAAACGCTCGGGCAAACACAGGACTGCAGTGTCCTCCTGTGGTAAAGGTTTAAACTGCAGCCGGAAAATGAAAGACGATGTTATTGCCAGTGAAGGTTAAGGCGAGACACTGATGTTATTGCATTGAATTCCAACAGAATTATTGTCCTTATCTTTTCTTCAGCATGATTGTGCTTGTCATTTATCACATCCTTTCACTAAAATGCATAATTTAGCAGCTGTGTGTGAAATAAGCAAGTTGGATCAGGGTTGTGTTAGGTAGATTAGCTAAATGAAAAAAGAACAAAGCGCACTGCAAGTTCAATATTCTTATATCATGTTAAGCTTCCTGTGCCGTGAATCTGTAGACTCATTACCAGTCTCTCTCTCTCTCTCTCTGTCTGTAGCACTGCTGTCGTCCTGGTGCGAGGAGCTTGGTCGGCTCCTCCTGCTGCGGCACCAGAAGAATCGGCAGAACGAACCCCAGGGCAAAGTGCCTATGCAGCCACCCATGAACTCCATGAAACCCTCGCTCTCCCACGGGTCAGTATAACCTGGCTTAAGAACTAACCTGTCCCTCACTGACCAGACGACTGCCTGCTGACCCTAAAGTTTCATAATGTTCTCTTTAACAACAGGCATCTCACAGACCTAGGACACCTCTTTAAAGTTTATAGCAACACACTTGTAAAATACGACATAAAATGTCAGTTACAGCTTTTGCTCCGTTTATGATTACCATCAGAATCATTTTTATGGAATTGCGTCAGTGGGAACACAGTGTTAACGCTAAGGTTCTGCTAAATTTAATGTCAGAACAGCCAGAACCACTCTGTCGGACCATTCAGCAAGGCTTTTAACCCCAACTGCTCAGGAATAAACTCGGATTGGATTATGGCACTCTTCTGAGTTGCTTTGGATACAAGCATGAGCTGAATGAATAAATGTAAATGAATGTAAATGACATACGCAAAATCTCTTCACGAGCTTGGGGATGGGAGGTGTGTGTACACAGGTGAGAATGCAAATACAAGAAGGACACAAGGCAACAGCAACTAAAGTCATCTCTCTTTGTTCCCTATTTACAAAGCCTAGTCCCTTTGTTACTCTTAAGTGAAATGATCTGAATTTAATTTCAGTGAGACGATTTTTTGTTTTTGCATTGCCCCATCCATAGTGAACATTTGCGGTGAATAGAAAAGACCTGAATATAAAAAGGTAAGGCTGTTCTTTTTTTTTTTTTTTTTTGTATTGGAGTCTTGGTGTGACCACGACTTGCCTGTACGTAGGCTGTTCCAAGACATCTGCACTCGAAGTTTTGTCAGCTGTGCTGCGTCTACATACGTCATTGCGAGATGACTTTGATACCTTGCAAAACCAAGATATGGAAAACCTTTGATGATATCCCACCTTGCTTTAAACGTTTATCTGTGTACGTCAGTAAAGAACTTGGGGCAGTAGAATTGTTTGTTGATACAGTGCCTCTAGGGCAGAGGAGAAGTGCTGGCTCAATGAAGTTTAATAGAACATTCTGTACTCAGGGCCTGAGCTCTGATTGGTTGCCAAGCAAGTCTCCCTGGTGAATCTTACAGCTTTGCTTCCTTGAGAAACAATGTTCTCCATTGAAGAGAGAATTCTTCCTCAAAGTCAGCACATCTCCCCATACATGTCTTACTGTCGCTTCAGACCATGCTGCACAGAGCTACAGTGTTGTTTTTATCTCGTGTGGCTGACGGGTTTGGTTGATTTTCAGTGATGGGTCCTTTCCGTACGACTCCGTTCCCTGGCAGCAGAATACCAACCAGGCCCCAGGCTCACTGTCAGTGGTGACGACTGTGTGGGGGGTGACCAATACATCACAAAGTCAGGTGAGACAGACAAGTAACAACATGCACTAATGTATGAAGTACTTCTGTTTGAACATCTCTCGTGTTCTATTAATATCTTTGACATCTAAAGGTTTAATCCTGCTGTCACTAAAATAGGTATTGGGCAACCCCATGGCTAACAACAACAACCCCATGAACCCTGGAGGGAATGGAATTGGGTCTGGCATGTCAGCCAACAACCCTGGGCTGAACTCACCTCAGTTTCCTGGCCAACAGCAGCAGTTCTCAGCCAAAGGTGGCTCCAACCAGGCCTACATGCAGCAGGGCATGTACGGGCGAGCAGGGCATCCTGGAGCTGGAGGATTCAGTGGGAGGTGAGTGTTCAAAAACCGCAACACTGTTAAATCAGTGCACAAGAATGAAACACATTGACGGCAAAGATACTGCACAAGCAGAGGAGTCTCTCTTTGCCCCATTCTGTGAGAAATTCAATAAACGTGAGCAATGAGGCTTCCATTAGTGACATTTGATATTTTATTCCAATGCCAAGCTAACACTTAGCTAAGGGATGTTAGTCTTCCAGGAGTTTTCTCAAAAGAGATGATATCACCTTCCCATGGTGCCAAGCTGAGAGAGAGCGAGAATAGTGATTAAGGCTGAATCTAGAAATCCAGTAGACTCAATGATGTCAGTTGTTTTTAATCAAACAGAGAGGCTTTCTTATATTCGTTTAATTGTCCTCTTCGTTTTTGTGAAAGTCTGCTGGAATCTTGCCATTTCAGTTTACCTAAATGTATATTAAGATCACTGGGTTGGGATATAAAGGCTTTTTTTTTGTTTTGGCAGTTACCCTGGTGGTCCGAATGCTCCAGGTGGCATTGGCATGCCCCCTCACACCCGGCCTCCGTCCGACTTTACCCAGCCCGCTGCTGCTGCCGCTGCCGCTGCTGTCGCCGCCGCTGCTGCCACAGCAACAGCCACTGCCACGGCAACTGTGGCTGCCCTGCAGGAAACCAACAAGGACATGAACCAGTATGGACAGGTGAATAATGTCCATCAGACTGAAACGATGCCATTGATTCCTTTGCTCACGTATTGACTAATGTGGTCAGAATCCGACAAGTAAGAGATCACTGTGACTTGGGAGACATTGTGAGAGTAGAAGAAGAAATACAAAATACAGAAATAACAAAGCTAAAATAATTAATAATAAAATAACTAATAACGATGTAACTATGTCGACATAGTAATAACTATGTTGAACATTAATATGTGCTGTATGTACACATTAAACAAAATGTGCCAATTGGAGGGTGTAGTAGGAATTATAATTTTTATATGTGTTTATTTGTAATGTTTGTTTTCTCCAGATGTGCTCATCGTTTCAGATGGGCCATGCACAGGGCTATAACAGCCAGTTTATGAACCAGCCTGGACCCCGGGGCCCCCCAGCCATGGCAGGAGGTATGAACCCAGCCGCCATGGGTGCTGGCATGAACAGCTCCAATATCAGCGGCCCTCCAATGGGCATGAATCAGCCCCGGGCACCAGGGATGGGTCCATTTGCGGCCCATGGTCAAAGGATGCCGCAGCAAGGATATCCAGGACCCAGGCCCCAGTCCATGCCAATGCAGGGCACAAAGAGGCCCTATCCTGGAGAGGTGAGGGTTGACCCTACTGTTATATTTATTAGTATATAATATATTAGCATGTAATATAGTAAGTAATATCAGTAGGCAAGTATGTAAATGCAAAGAAAAGATTTTGACATTTTTGTTTCATATTTAGAATTGCCTGTTTCATGTACTGTCAGTCTGATATCATCTGATATCTTTCCCACAAACTTAATAAGCTGTTGTGTTATTTCTCTTTTTTCAGCCCAACTATGGGGGGCAGCAGTTTGGCCCTAATGGCCAGTTCCCCAGTCAGCAAGGACAGTACCCAAACCCTAATGCCTCCAGAGCCCTGCCCTCTCCCAATTACCCTGGCCAGAGGATGCCAGGACAGCAGGGCACAGGCCAGTACCCGCCTTCGGGAGTACCCATGGGCCAGTACTACAAGGTAACTGTCACAAACTGCTCAGTGCAAAGCAACATCACAGTTCGTTTTACACAGCTCATTATGTGCTTTTTTTTTTACTTTAGCAGGAACCATTTAATGGCCAAAATAACAATTTCTCTGGAGGTAGTTATGGCTATAATCAAGGCAGTGGGGTAAGCAATTCCTCTTCATCCCTGTGCTTGATTTGTTAGAGTTTTCACTGTAGCATACATAAGCCTAGCAACATAGGGTCAAAATTGTAAAATGGCAGAGCAATACTTAGTCATAATATATAGTACAGGCCAAAAGTTTGGACACACCTTCTCATTCAATGCGTTTTCTTTATTTTCATGACTATTTACATT
>JAOTRJ010000043.1:15250465-15261224 GCA_028564905.1 Leptodoras praelongus | reverse complement strand
TATAAGTCATCTTTACTTTACAACACTTCTTTGCATGTGCCTAAGACTTTTGCACAATAATGTACTAATGTATTAATAATAACTTTTATTTATTACAGTAACTTAATAAAGTTACTTCTTGAACCCTGGGTTTTATCATATTGGTTTTTTTTTTGGTCTGTATTTTTTGAAAGCAATAAGTCCCTCAGGAACATGCCTTAGAGTGATCATATCAGTGGGTTTTAGGGACTCCATGCTTTGTGTCCTGCCTAAGAACACTCGTAGATAAAATCACTGTAACGCAGACCCTCCTGTGGCTTATTGCTTTATGCTCTTATTAATATCCGTTTGTTGCGTTCTGCTCCGTGCTGCTTTCTGCCTCTGCCTGCTGATTCCCTCGTCCTGTGCGTGCAGTAAAGAGGAATTTTAGCAGCGTAGCAGCGTCCTCTGGGAACGCGACGCTGAACGGAGAGGATGGCGTGGAGCAGACGGCCATCAAAGTGTCCCTTAAGTGTCCCATAACATTCCGGCGGATCCAGCTTCCAGCGCGGGGACACGACTGCAAGCATGTGCAGGTAATCAGGAGGGTGGAACAAGCCCGAAATTGCATGTAAACACAATTCAGAATTCTGTGGAAATAGTTATCTGAACGTGCTGAAATTCTGATGCCATGAAAATGAGGTCACTGGATACCAGATGATTTTCGACAGCATTTTGCGAGTCAGACATCTTGCGCAAGTCACACATCATTGATATGCTTCCATGTTAGTCAGTATTTCAGTATTTCAGACCACATTAGCTCTCAGAGAGACGATTTATGTCTTTGAAAGTGTGAGCCCATATTTCACACATGCACATAAGTGAGCTATAATTTCCATACAAATCCATTCAATTTCCACTTTCTGTGTTATGAACTCAATCATTCCACTTTCTGCGTTATAAACTCAATCATTATGTTAAGTTATGTCTGTTTACCTGTCGCTGCACAGCAAACTGTTTGCACTGTAATGAGGCTCAGGATAAACACAGATGTGCTTTTTTGTTTACTGCCTCAGTAACAACTGCCATGACACTTTTTCAAGTGAACTTTGTTACAATTACGGCTGGTGCAACTTTTAACTGTCACCACTTTCCGTGCTCCATAGAGACTGTTATGCTTACAGGTGCTGTGGATTTTTACAGCATTATTAAAAACTAAGCATTATGTCAGAAGAGGGGCGCTCAGGGGAGATTTGCAGTGTGACTCAAACGGATGCTTGCTTGGGATCGTCATCAATATATGTTGCATCCAGTTAGTTTGTTGTTGGATTTTTGTGACAGGTTTTGCGTTTTGATTGAAATAGTTTTACTGTTACTGATGTTGCCTCTCTGTGCAGTGTTTTGACCTGGAGTCCTACCTGCAGCTGAACTGTGAGAGAGGGACATGGAGGTGTCCTGTATGCAAGTAAGTTGCAAAACTCCAAAAAGCCACTGTGCTTTTAGCTGTTGAACCAAGATCCAAGATGGTGTTTTTGTCTTTTTACATAACTTCATAATTTATATGGCTCTCTCTGTCCCTAGTAAAACTGCATTACTGGAAGGTTTGGAAGTGGACCAGTACATGTGGGGAATTCTTAATGCCATCCAAAAGTATGTAAAAACCTCAACCAGAAGCACATTTAGTTCTTTTTCGTATTCCAATAAACTATTTAGCCAAACTATCACATAACTTTTCTGTGTATGTCCAGTGTTTAGACCTGTATAAGCCATTAGGATTCTCATAACCCTCTGTTTTTTTGCCCTCCTTAGTTCGGAGTTTGAGGAGGTCACCATTGACCCCACATGTAGTTGGCGGCCCGTGCCCATAAAGTCCGACCTGCACATAAAGGAGGATCCAGATGGCCCTCTGGCCAAGCGCTTTAAAACCATGAGTCCCAGTCAGATGATCATGCCTAATGTGATGGAGATGATTGCTCAGCTGGGACCAGGACCCTCACCCTACACCTCCCTACCCCCTCAGCATGGAGGGAACAACACAGAGTACACCAGCCAAGGTACTCCAGCGTAAATCAAATCAGAATGTTATGTCCCTCCTAGATGTGGAAAAATATTAACAATGATTTTTCCATTTGGCTCAATTTCACAGGTGCACACGGACATTCATTTTTAAAGTGACATTTATATCACAGACATTATGATCACATTAGCTTGCTTTCAGCATAAGTGAAATAAAAGTATCATAAATTCACTGGCTGGTAAATATGGAACAAAATGACAATTTTATTGCATGCCATGTGACCTTCATATCTTTATCGCTCATTGACCTGCCATACAGAGGATCTCCTGGCATATGTCGGGGCTTTGTGTATCTGTGTTTCAATATGTTTTATTTACAAGTGAATAAGATTGGATAACTGTAAATACAGTTGGATATATAAATAGTAAATAGTTTTTACAGTTTCATTCTTTAAAAACAAAAGGAATGGCTTTTTGCAAGATGTTTTTTTGTACATTTTGATAGACACAGATAGACACCTGTAGGTTTTTAAAAGGCTCAGAGTACCTCTCTGTCTCTCTCTCTCTTTCTCCGTGCCTCTGCCTAACTGTGCCTGAGGTTACAGCTTCTCATTACTCTTCTCTGCCTCTGTTTGTCAGGCAACAGTTACCAGGGCCATGGAAACTTTGACATTCCACACAGTAATTCTGGTGGAGGAGCTCCAATAAATGACTTCATGCATGGCCCGCAGCTTTCGCACCCTCCGGATGTACCCAACAACCTCATGGGTCCAGACAAACCCCTGAGCCACGGCATGGCCGACTCGGTAAGACACCTGCTTCCACACCTGTTCAGATTTCTGACATCAGCTCCTGCCTCATTCAACACCGCTGATCTCATTCCAGCGTTGTTCATATTAAACACTCCAGAGTCTTCTTTCTTCTTTTTTTTCAAACATGAACCCTGGACCAAACCCTCCCATGTGTTGACAGAACCTGTTTGATTTTTTATAACATTTGCATAATTGCATTTGGAAATTGCATAGTCTTAAGTATTGTTATCAACCCTTATGTTCAAAATGACTCATTTTAACAACAATTTAACAATTGGAGCTATTAATTAAAAAAAAATAATAATATGAAGAATTGTTACAGATGTTCTGTTGAATGATTTGTTTGTCCTAAAAGTGAATAGAGGGTTTAAAGATTTAGAATAATTGGTAAAAACAGAACATCCTATCACATGACCTCTCTCTTATTTGGTTATGCACTTTTGAATCATTTTCAGTAAAAATAAAATGATGATAATAGTTGAGAGAAATCCTGTCATACATCATTTTAAAATAAGTCTATAATTGTCTTGTTGAAATAAAAAGTGATTCCCATTGCTGACTAAACCTCCGCATTATAAATCTGGTATTAGCGTTCGGGGTCAAGCTGCATGGCTCTAACCTGTATGTGTCTGGCTGCTCATGCTCCCCATTACCCATAATGCCTTACTGCTTCTATCTGCTCTCCCTGTAGATGCCTCATCCTGTGAGTGCTGAGCAATCCCATGCTTCCATGCCACCTGGCATGCACGTATCGCCCCACCCCAACAACCAATCAGCACAGCCATTACATCACAGCGGCCCTTCGTCTGGCCCGCCCCCGCGGCAAGCCCCACCCCTGCAGCAGCAACAGCCTGGCCCCAACAGCCACACGCATGGTGACATGACCTTTAATCCCGGGGCTGAGGGCCAGGTAGGCAGTCAGGGGGCAGCGGACATGCCCGAGCCCTCTCTGGAGGTGAGTACTGTCAGTGCTCTGAGCAACGCTACATTAGTCATTTCTCTGGGCTTTGAATGTGGCTGGCTTGCACACTGTGCTCACTTAAATAGGAAAAGGGAAAAAAAATATATCACATTCTTTTAAACAAATTGAGTTATGCCCTTCTGAGAGTTCAGTGGTGGTGACTCATGCTGTGTCAGCTGGTGACGTTGAAGACGAACTAATAATACCATAACATTGTAATAAATGAATCGTAATAATAGCAGTAACCTTATTTTAAACAAGTAGGCATTTAGGTAAGTCTCTGTTTGAGATGATTGCTCAGAACACAGTCATATTCATAGCTGGTAAACCTGATGCTTATTCTCAGTCATATTATAATCAAATTACAGCATGTTTCAAAAAGATGGACCCCATTTCAAAGCAGTATATTTCACGATGGCAACATTACAGAAAAATTATAACGTGTTTTAATACATCAATTAAAACGAATATTAATACAAAACATAAACGGTTTAACGAGTTATCAAGTTTTAGTAACCATTTTATAAATGCTCTATGTGCCCTCAAACTGCTGTATGGACAACACAGAGACTAAAGTTGAATTCGTCCCAAATGCCTCTTAAAGCGTCTTCTTCCACTGAGGTCACTGATGGTGCGATTCTGTTTTTTAGATCCACCAGATTATTCGCTAAAGGTGGCACAAAAACACAGATTTTGACGTATCCACACAAGAAAATGTCACGGTGTGTAATGTCTGGGGATCTCGGGGGCCAAGAATGTAGCACCAAGTCTTAGGGTCCCATGTGACCTAGCCAGTGTTGAGCCTAGGGGCTGTTTGTGCACTGGGAGAGGCATCTAGACACACACACAGAAACTCTATGCCCTGTTCTTTCAAGTGGTAAGAGTTTCATTCACGGGTGGTTTGTAGTTGCAGAGATTTCAAATTGGGTCCATCTTTTTAAAACACCCTGTATATTAATAATATAATCATTATGTCATATACCAGACCACTACTGCTGCTTATTCATGCAGTTAACCACTGAGCCAATCATGTGGCAGCTGTTTAGTGCATAAACAAATGCAGATACAGGACAAGAGCTTCAGTTATTGCTCATGTCACACATCAGAATGGGGAATAGTGTGATCTCGGTGTCTTTGACGCTGGCATGGTTGTAGGTGCCATTCATACTTAGTCATTTTACAGATATACTTGATTATGAATTTAAAGGAAATTTCTTTCCATGCTGAATTTCTTTAAATGCTGAAATTATAAATAAGTAGAATGCAGAAGAGTAGAGTACTTGCTGAATAATACACTTCACAGTGCACTGTTCCTGATCTGAAACTGTTCCTGTTGTCCTGTGCGCAGCTGCTGCCTGAGCTGGCCAACCCAGACGAGTTACTGTCATATCTGGACCCTCCGGACCTCCCAAGCAACAGCAACGACGATCTGCTCTCCCTCTTTGAGAACAACTGACTTACCTAACCCACCTATACCTGAGGCACTGACAAGTTCAGCAGTCAGGAGTCGATCAGAACCCTGACCACCAATTCAGTACTTTACAACCCCGAAAACACTCGTCCTCCCTCTGCCTCTACTTGTGTAAATATCTCGCTCTTTTACGGACATCCTTTTTCCACACATGTATGGCAGCCATGTTGGTTGGCACTAAAGTGATATTTCAATACTAATATGAAAAAAAAAGAACTGTGCAGCTATAATCATAAGAATATATGTCACACAGAACTGTATGTGTGCTCACTAGGAAAGTGTTGTAGCATTTTTTAAATTCAGTTTTTCCTTTTGTGAAAAGCACCTGAATAGAAAAAAAAAGATACTTCCTGTACTGGCTTATGTGCGTGTCCCCCCACGAGCATTCTGAGCATTTGTTCTTCCAAGCTTTACGTCCACAGCTTCCCATATCTCCATCTAGTGTTTTTGACTGGATGTCCTCACTGTATGTCAGAAGTCCCTTGGAAAAAAAGCACAACAGCATTCAGCGGAACAGCAACAGGAAGACTGAAAAGGAAAACATCACAGGAACAAAAGGCTGCATCACAGTCGCTGAGAGGTTTAGTGTCATAGCGATGTGGTACGCCCATCTCACAGACTAATGCCGGGCCTCTGAAGTCGTCTAGCTCGTGTGGAATGTGTGAACGCCTGGCGTGCAGGAACCCCCTTCGGATCGGCATATCGTGTCTCATTTCGTCCGCCATATTCACTCTCGAGCGTTTTATTCGAATCGAACCAAGTTCCTGAGGGCATTGTGACAATTCATTTCACTGTTTGTTTTTTTTTTTTTTTTTATAGGAACACCAACATATCAATGCTGTATGTGTGATCATGTGCATCAATAACCAGCACTGTACCTCCTTCACAAAACCTCTCCATCTCAGCGTACTGTGGAAGCAAAGTTGGTGGGCAACGCAATTCATTTTGTAACGTAAGAAGTAATGCAATCACATTCGAAAGAGTAGTTTGAGCGTCAAAACATCCGTATCCTCTGTCAGCTGTCTCTTCTGGGAGTCTTTTCCCATTGAAATGCATGAGCTTTGTCCCTCCCAGGCCTGTGATGTCATGAATAACAAGAACTCCCTGTGTGCATACCGTGTGTTTTCTCGTGCACTCGTGCCAATCCCACATCGTTTTAGTGACCGAAACCAAGTGTAGACTGATTTTCTTTCGCAAAACCGACGTGTTCAGACGTGTACCTGTCCTGTTTTTTTTTTTTTTTTAATTCATTTTAAACAAGAACTATGTTCATGTAAAGACTAAGTTTGTTCTGCACAATATATTGTTCATGATATATTTCCTGTTTTCCCCCTGTTGGTGTGACTCTCTAAATGTACAGTGTATGTGCGTTTATTACGAAATGGCCATGTATTTACCAAAGTTCTGCATAGTGATTGGAAGAGATGGCCCAAACCTGTCGTACAAAGCTAATACTCTTCTTGTGAGATGGTTAAGCATGTAAGTGACACCTTCCTTTCCATCAGCGCCTTCACACGACCATATCATCATCACGTAGTATTGTATGGTACAGTGACTTTTATGGTCTTCGTTTTGTAGAGCTTACACGTCTATGTACAAGTCTACATAATCGCTTTCATTTTTGTCCCCATAACCAAGTGAAAGAGTCTCCGAAATTATTTATCTTCCCCGTCCCCGCGTGCATACGTTTGGCCGTTCGGTCCAAGATCAAAAAGGAAACCACTGAACACATCAGATCACTTTAACTTAAGTTTAACAGTTTTTATGTTATGAAACAATAGAAATTCAGCATAATAGGGAAAAAAAGCTGTGCTCATTCATTTCATTTCTCTTTAATCATCAGAATGTCCTGTATGTTGGCTTTAAGTTGTATTTTTCTGATTTGGTGCTCATTCAATTGTTTGAGCTTCATAAAGGCATAGAGCGGAATATCGTTCACAACGTATTTTAATTCTTCAACGTTCGTTTCCATTTTAAATTATTTCGTATCACGGACTGTTGGTGTTCAGTTATGTATAGACCATATGTTCACTGATGACACATTTGAAGTCCTGAACAGGCAAATGTGCTTAAGCCCATTTAGCTCCAGTTGCTTTGTAATTCACTTGTATATCTTTTTTCTTTTTTTTTTTTTTTTTTGTAAACTGATGCACTGCCACATTTTTGTTCTTACTTTGTAGACACCTACAGACAGAAACTGAACTGAACTCTCCACTTGCACATCGATTACACTGCAGGTTGATGAGCTGAGTCCCTGTTTCAGACCTGTCACTTACTGTAGCTGTACAGCTCATGGAGAAGGAAGCGAGGCGAGGTAGAGACAGTTACAGTGAAATGAATTAGAGGCGGTTTGTCCCTGATTCGGCCACAGGTCTCAGTGGGAAATGGTTTGAAAGAACGTCCTAGCAGGGGACATAAGGGATGCATGTACATATGTAAATGACAAATAGAGACACGTTAACAGAAATGTATTCATTTTCCCCAGGGGAATGTGCATTGTGTATTTAGAATTTGTAAAGCTTGCAACCTCCTATCAGACTCGAATTGGGTAAAATGAATCTGTGTTTGTTAGCGTCTGTGGAACCTCCTTCCATTTTTTTTTTTTTTTTGTTCTTTCGTTTCGCTTATGTAAAATATTTCCAATGCCTCCTAGAAAAGGGGAATTATGGGGGTGAAGAGACACACTTGTTTCACCTTTGTGTAATTAGCTTCCGTGTATTGCTCCATTACCTGTGTACTCTATAAGGTGCTACAAAAGATGAAGAAAATCCTGGGGAATAATTTGGAGGACGGGGCATGGGGCCTGGAGTGGTTCCAAAAGATTGTAACCAAATTTAATAGTTTGTACAATTTTGATATCACGATCAGAGGGAGGGGGAGGGGGGGGATACAGTCTGAGGTGATTGGCACCTAAAGTGGCAGTTGTCTTTTTCGTTTTGTACATTCTGTGTACAATCATTTCATATTCTAAACTGTTCGGAAGAAAAAAAACTAATTGTGATTTTTAGTCTTGCAAAACTGTATGTAGTTAGATGCTGTGACATCCTAATATTTATCTAATAAATATGTATTCAGATGAAACATGCTCATTAAGTTGTTAGTCTGTTCTTTGTCTGTTTGCCTGGTTTGAGCTAATGCTCTTCTGTCTGTGTAAAACCAGCGTTGCTTAAGTCTGTTTGTCTAATGGGGAGATTTTTGGGATTCAGCCATTCGTACTGGTATACACCGATTCATTAACATTTACACCACCTGTCTAAGGTAGTGCAGGTCTCCCTTGTGCTGCCAAAACAGCTCTGACCTGTCCAACGTTGGTCCAGCACATATCACAGGTGCTCCAGCGGCTTGAGATCTGGGGAACCCGGAGGCCAAGTAAACACTTTTAACTCTTTATCATGTTCCTCAAACGGTTCCTGAACAATTATCCAGCTGACAATACTGTTGCTGTAAAGGGGTGTACTTGGTCTGCAAGAGTAGCTTTTACATGTTAAAGTAACACCCACATGAGTGCCAGGACCCAAAGGTTCCCAGCAGAACACTTCTCAGAGTGACTCGCTGCTTCTGCCGGTTCGCCTTCTTCCCATCCTTCATCAGGTAAGTGACGTACACACACCAAGCTCTCCCCATGCTATAAGAGAATGTGAATGTGAAATGTGTCAGTCCAGGACACCTTCTTCCATTGCTCCATTGTTATTAATAATTAATATACAGTCTACACGTTACATGGCCACCTGACCATCACACCCATATATGGGTCTGTTGCCACAAAGAAGCACACAATTGTATAAGATGTCCCTGTAGCATTACAATCCCCCTTCAGCAAAGCAACATCCATGAAGCAGAAGCAGAAACCTTTATTTATCACATGGACATTACTGCACAGTGAAATTCCTTTCTTAGTAGCTTTGTTCAGAAGTTGGGGTTAGAAAGGGTTAAGGGCCTTGCTCAAGGGCCCAACAGTGGCAGCTTGGTGGTGCAGGGGCTTGAACCCATGACCTTCCAATCAGTGACCTTGGAGCCTTAACCGTTGAGCCATGACTGCCTTGAAAAGATAGTTTGCTGACGTTGGAGTGGAAGAATTCGAGTGTCTACACTGCAGAAGAACTACAGAGCCCTGACCTCCACCCCTCTGAACACCTTTGGGATGAATTGGGACCCTGACTGCACCCCAGGTTTTCTTGCCCAACCTCACCACAGCTCTTGTAGCTGAATCCCCACAGATCCCCACAGCCACACTCCATGACCTAGTAGAAAGCCTTTCCAGAAGACTGACTTTATAGCGCTATAAGTGGCGACTAAATCTGGAATGGGCTGTTCAAAAAACACATGGGTGTGAGTGGTGAGGTGTCCACATGGTTGTGTGATGCGTGTTGATTTCGCTGGGCTCAGCACTCAGCAGCACTCAGCAGCACTCAGCAGCACTCGGGGCTGTACTACAGTAAGTGTCCACACGAGGGCGCTGTGGTTTCAGCTCCACTCCACAGCGCGCTCATTCGGCGCTCCCAGCCGCGGTGTGTAAACAGACTGCTTTCACCTCCAGCTGCCCCGCTGCTTTCGGGTTTGCGGTGTGTTTATAAGCCGCCACCATGTTACAACTCAAAAATCGCTTAAAATATTCTTCACTCGCAATCGCCGCCAGCCGACTGATGGCAGGAGCGGGCAGGAACCCGCTGGTCTTCCTGGACATTGCGGCTGACGGCGAGTTTATTGGCAGAATTATAATCGAAGTAAGAAGCTGCATTAATCATCCATCTGTACAAACTCCCTCTTTATTCGCTGCACTGTTAAATCCTGGTCTAAAAAATAGACAATCTGCATGTTAGAAATGTATTTGCTAGATAGCAGTATGTCATGGTTTAATCTGTACTGCTCTGGACTATAATCTCTTTTTTCCAGCTTAATGCAGACGTCGTTCCCAAAACAGCAGGTGAGAGCACACATACGGTCTGTCTGTCTGTCTGTCTGTCCGTGTATCTAATTTTATTTCATATATACACTATATTGCCAAAAGTATTCGCTCGCCAGCCTTCACACCCACATGAACTTGAGTCACATCCCATTCTAAATCCATAGGGTTTAATATGATGTCAGCCTACCCTTTGCAGCTAGTAGGAGTGTGTTTATGGGAATTTGCCCATTCATCCAGAAGTGCATTTGTGAGATCAGGACTTTGTGCAGGCCTGTCAAGTTCTTCCACACCAAACTCCCTTATCCATGTCTTTATGGACCTTGCTTTGTGCGCTGGTGTGCAGTCATGTTGGAACAGGAAGAGATCATCCCCAAACTGTTCCCACAATGTCGGGAGCATGAAATTATCCAAAATCTCTTGGTATGCTGAAGCATTAAGAGTTCCTTTCACTGGAACTAAGGTGCAGAGACTAACTCCTGAAAAACAACCCCACACCATAATCCCCCACCACCAAACTTTACACTTGGTACATTGCAGTCAGACAAGTACCGTTCTCCCGGCAACCACCAAACCCAGACTCATCCATCAGATTGCCAGATGGAGAAGCGTGATTCGTCACTCCAGAGAACATGTCT
>JAOTRJ010000043.1:15223794-15235936 GCA_028564905.1 Leptodoras praelongus | reverse complement strand
AATGATGGACTGTCATTTTTCTTTACTTAGTCGAGTCGTTCTTGCCATAATATGGATTAGAACATTACTCAAATAGGTATACTGTATACCAACTCTACCTCTTCACAACACAACTGATGTCTCAAACACATTAAGAGGTGCCTACTTTGAAGAATCTAAAATATAAAACATGCTGTTTTCTATGTGTATTTCATCTTAGTTTTATAGATAACTTTAGTATTAAGCCACAATGCAGAAAATTTTTAAATAATGAAAAAACACTGAATTTGAAGGTGTGTCCCAACTTTTGACTGCTGTTGTATGTATATATATATATATATATATCCTAGTTAGTTCCGGTCTCTGGGTGAAGGCGTTCTGATTTTAGACTATAGTGAGAATAAGAGTTGGTAGATATGTTGCGCTTGTCCCAGATGAGTTATGGGAGGTGAAATCATTAGCATCTGCTCCAGTGTGCAACATGCGTCACAACAGGCTCGCTGCATGCGACAGGCCTTCCTCCCCAACCTTAAACAATATGACTCAACCACTGTCAACAAACCATCTCCCATGTTAGCAGCAGCTGGAAACCATGAGTTTTGTGGCTGCATTTCTAAACTTCACAAATGGACTGACGCAAGGCTGATCAAGCATTGCTGCGGGACTGGTGTGGGTGGGGAGCTCTAGAATAGAGGAAAAATAATAAAACCTCTAACATAACTGACCTCAGTCCCACTGATTCATACTTTCCATTGTTGTGATTTATTAAGCATTAGGTGTAACTCCAGCTTAACGGAATGAACATACTAAAAACACTGCTCTATGCTCTTTAAGCAGTGTAATGTCCTGTGTCCGGTGTGATGTCACATACAATACAACCTGGTGCAAAGTATTTGGGCGTTCCTTTGTACTACATCAGCAGCTACATTCTCCACTGTCTGCCTGTTCATGCAGAAAAGAAATACATGACTGACACTCCTGCAAGGCATATCTGATGAGCATTCCTAGAAAATTCACTTATCTACTCATGCAGAAAGACTTTATGTTTGCAGCAGAATTGCTATGCATCATGGACTGGGTCCATGCTAGTGAAGATCTGTTTAAATGCTTAAATCACATATTGTGATTTGTGTTTTAACAGATATCTGATAAATGAAAGGTTAGAGAAAGTTCTGAATTTGAATCTAAATTTGTGATATCGCATACACTATATGGCCAAAGGTGTCTTGACACCTGACCATCATGCCCATACATGCTTGTTGATCACACCGTTCCAGATTTAATCTCTGACCGTGACGATTTGCTCACTTAGCCACAAAAGCAGCAGTGAGGCCAGGCACTGAGGTTGGATGAGGATGTCCGGCGTGCAGTCGACATTCCGGTTTATCCCAAAGGTGTACGGTGGGTTGAGGTCAGGGCTCTGTGCAGGCCACTCGAGTTCTTCCACTGCAACTTTGCAAACTATGTCTTCATGAGCCTTGACTTGCACAGGGGCACTGTCATGCTGGAACATGTTTGGGGCTCTTAGTTTAAGAGAAGTGAAATTGTAATACTACAGCGTACAAAGATGTGTTATATGATTGTATTCTTCAAACAAGTTGGGAACGGCCACGAGTGAGTGTAATGGACAGGTGTCCACAACCTTTGGCCATATAGTGTTTTTCATTAATACATGAGAATTCAATAAAATGTTACACTTTATGAGTGTAGCTGGATATCAAATAAAAAGAACTCGGATCGTAGTCTACATCTCATTTGTCTAAACGTCTCTTTTAAAAGAAATTAAAAAAAGCAAAGAAGAGAAACAAAAACCCAACAAGTTTTAATGGTCTGTGACGCACTGAGTTATGTTCATTGGGTTATAATTTTCTAAACAGTATTGCTCCAAAATAATACCATGTGCCTGTATTTAAAAGCAACATTTTACAATGAATACAACAACAAACAGCTCAGTCTAAATTACACATTGATGCCAAGGCCTCTGCATTTTGGTTGCATGTTTACACAGTTGAACTCAGTGCACTGCTCTAAAAGCAGCATGACCACTTTACCCTGAGTCTTGGCCCTAGCCTTTTGGTCATTGTAGCAGGATGTTTAAAGATAGTTCAGACTGTTCTTGTCCTAGCATGCTTAAAAACAAAAATGAGTACATTGGACCACAAAAACCTTCCAGTACTACCACAAGCACAGGGGCACCTAAGCACAGAGAAGACAGCCACTTGTTGTTGTTGATCTGTGTTGGAGTCAGCATGCATGAGCTTCCTTCAAGAAAAACACATGCCTTCTGAGCTGAAGGCTGCTTGGGACATTAGAGGCATGTATCCAGTGACTGTAAGCTGCTCTTGTGGTAAAATAGGGAAGTGAATTTGAGCAGAGTCTCCCCCCTCCTTAGCCCTCCAGCTGTGTCCCCTATGGAGGATGGAGGAGGCTGAGATCGAGCAAAAAAAAACCAACCTCCCTGTAACAGGACAAATACCACAGCACGGCAGTCATCGCTCGCAGCTGGAGAGGGCCCTCCAATCAAGCCCTACATGACTGAAGGGAGTAGGAAATCAGAAGCAGATGGGTCCCACACTGGTATAACACAAGAAAACACTAAAAACCTCTCATAAAACCACTGATCTGCTTTGAATTAGGTCTATAAGTTAGCAAATGAGGACCTAAGGAAAGTGCTAACCTGAAACATTCGTTATGACCGCAGCAGATTTGGTGTATTATCATTGTAAAAGATCTGCCATATGATTGATAAGTATGTGGCTTCCATGGCAGATTAACATTGGGAGCACTATATAACATGACAGCAAATATATAGATGAATATCTTTTTTTATTTTTAATAATGTATGTATGTATGTATGTATGTATGTATGTATGTATGTACAAACAGTATTATAAGACCAAAAAAAATTGAACAAATTATCACAATTCATTATCTTCGTGTTCCTGCATTTCTGTGTATGCTAGACTTTATCTATATTAGCCAGGACGTTTTTTTGCCTTTTTTTGGTTGTTTGTTTAATGCATTAATGCTAGGCCTCTTGTGAAAGTTTGTGGTTCCAAGCACTGACATTATAACAAAGATGTTTTGCACGTTTGAATAAATATTGGAAGAAATCCAGATATTCTGCAGATTCCATACGGAAAATGTTTAGCGACCCCTAAAAATTATTGGCACGTCTAACTCTAACTCTGAAATCTAATGTTGTTTACAGCTACAACATCTTTACCCTTCCCTTCTCTGTCCAATGTTAATGTCTAGGAGACATGATTTACTTGAAGCATGTATTGGAAGGTCGACTGTGCCATTTAAGTGCATTCTTGGTGGAAATAGTAGAAGACCGCTTTTCTGGCTTTGCCTGAGCACTTTGTTTTTCTTAGGAAATACATGCCATCTTTTTGAGACTCAGGATGGAGAAAAGCCTATACAAATCAGAGGACTGCTTTTGGCTTTCAGTTGCACAATAGATGCGGTGAATCTGGAAATGACCAACAGATATAATCTTTAACTAATCACACAAACCGCTCTTGGTAACAGCACACAATAGCTTGGAGCTTTTCAGTGTGGGTTAAACATTCACATGAAAATAATTAGGCTTGTAAAATAGCAAGGAACTTTGGTGTACAATTTCAACTTTCACACAAATCTATTATATATTCTTGGAAATAGCTCATGACTGATGCTCTATTTAAAAAAACAAACAAACAAAACAAAACAAACTTGTATCTACAAGCAGAAGACGCTTTGTGAAGGATATTAAACGTGTTTTAAGTAAGTTTATAACAATACCAACACAATTCAAAAGTGTGTTATTAATTTGTCAGAAGTTGATCTCCTGTTTATGAAAGGAGCATGTGCATGTAAACATGGTGGGAGTACCAGTGTGTGCTCAGTAACACAGCTCCATTAGCATCACAATGCAAGGAGCTGATCAAGTGATGCTCTGTCTACACTGTATAGAGAGATTCAGCCAAGGCCAAGACTTAGCTGCAGATGGCCTTCCCTGGAGAAAACATACACAGGAGTGACAGTGTCACCCTCATCAGCTGCATGTGTGTGTGTGTGTGTGTTTGTCTGTGTGTGATTTCCGGGCAAGCTCTGGAAAAAGGCCTGAGCATTCCAGTCAGGTGCGTGCTGGTGTTATTTATTAATTCCCACAAGGGAGCTTAAATGAAGCCAGTGTTTCCTTAGGTCTTCCTGGGTTCTGTTCTTGCCGGTGCAGCTGTCTCCTTTTCTGCCTGAGAGCGAGAGACTGCATCACTGAGACTGACGAAGAGGAACAGGTGTGCTGTGAAATGATAAATCTGCTCGCACACAATGCCTCAGTGTTAGTGAAATCTGCCCTCCTGAAACCGAGAGCACCGACTTACTGAGAGAGTCCGCATATTATTAAGCACGGCTTCTCCTGAGACGCAAGGCGAGTTGGCGCTAACAGTCTAAGGCAGCTGACCTGGAATCAGAACTGCAGCTTCGCTATTCATGGCATTAAGACAGATGTTTCTGGAGCTGGATCCAAAGAAGGAAAGGAAAGAAAATGCTGAAAGGAGAGTATGATGATTCACTTGCAAAATCTAACCTGACATTAAGTCAACATTTTAATAAATCTAAATAAATATTTAAAAACTCGGTTATTTGCTTAACAATCTGAAACAAAAATACAAGTCTGCATTTTTCTACCATCTGTAATAGTGGACAGTGTAAAAACATGCTCTTACGATATGCTTGCAATAATTTCATTCAGAAAATGTTTTTAAAAATGCCTTTCTTTAAAAAAACAACCCTATTTAGCATACATCCTGCCCCTAAATCCAACTAGTGACTTTTAGTTGAAACGTCTTCAAATCACAAATGAACCATTTTCTTTTTAACATATTTTTGCGTTTTTAATTACTGTTTATCTAATTGTCCATGTATATATTTGCTTCAGAGTGAAATATTAGAGGTAATTGGAAGCCTCTGCACTGATTGTTTCTGGGTATGGAGTACAGCCTGGATAAACAAAGTGAGGAATAAAACATGGTATTATACACTCACTCCTTATTTATCTCTGGGGTTTAGTTTAAGGTCAGATAACAATCTGTTTAAGAAATATACAACAATGCCGAATCTCAACCAGAGGAAATTTGTTTTTTGTTGCACTGTAAGACTTAAGAATAATGTGCCCAGTTCCTAAAATTTTGCATCCTGGGATTTTCTCATTCCAAGAGGTCACTTAATAATTAAATGCAGCCCAACTGTTGGGCCTTGCACTCACATCTAGTTTATTACAAAACTGCGCCATGTTTCCAAGTATTCCAGATAGCGCTGGACAGCTTCCTTGTTACTGGCTCAGGCCCTGAGAGTTTGGCTGCTCCCTCTGCCAGCATATGGAAACCATCAGAGTAAACAATGGAGGCCTCGGAGCCTGAGTCCCTGCGCTGGCTCCCATGAGACTCCAATGCACACAACACTGGAACAGCAAACCCACCAGATACAACATGCTCAATTACACCACAGAGAAGAGCAAAAAAAACAACAAAAAAAAACACATACAACTCAACTTCTCCTAATCTGTGTTTGACTTGGCTGAGATTCTGAGGAGCTAGATTTACAGATATGCAAAAGCACCAAGATCAATTGTGGACTCTTCGTACAGTTTATTCATCTATTTCATATTTACTTTGACAATTAGCTTCAGAGTGTTCGAACAGGCGTCTTATCATTTAACTGAAGTTCATATTGTTTGATTTAAGTAGATGCATGTGTCAAGCATGTGTTCATCAGATAAACAGAGCTTAGGGCATGATTTCTATTCCCTTGAATATTATTTTCTGCTTCATGTCCTACGAATGGCAGTTACAATTCTAAACTGTAATTACATTTCGAAAGTTTTCCCTTTCTCAAAAGCAACAGTCAGAAACTCTGGTAAGAATCTTATGAATGTACAGCATCCTGTGTGAGTCTGCTTATTAGCTTCACCACCTCAAGACTGCTGTCAGAGTGAGTTTGCACTTCCAGTGCATTCCAGACTAATATAGCGTACATGCAGAGTAATAGAGGGCACACAGGCCGAGTGCTTTCAGGTTTTGCCACTAACACAGATGAATGAGAAGCTCTCTTTATGCTAAATCAAGCCCTGGATTAATTCACCTGTTTATTTATGCTGATGTATTTACACACTGTGTACGTCAAGCATCCTTGGCCTCCGCTCAGTTGTGAGCAATGCCCAAATTTGACTTGAAATACAAACACACACTGTATGTGCTCTACAGAAGACGTAGTTGTACAAAGAGCAGCTATGCATCAGTGTGTCCTAGTGTCTATTGCTAGGTGTATTTTCTGATGCATTAAGGCTGAGATAAGCGTTCTTATCTCGCTGAATATAAACATTTGCATTACACAAATCAGTTAAGATTACCTGCATTAAGACTTCACACTCTTTTCAAAAGTGGCTGGGTATTTATGTGGTTTTGTTTATTTTGGTTTAATGGACAAAAGGAATATTAAAAATATTGTGAAACATTGCAAAGATAGAGAAATAACAATCCATAAAGCACCACAGCTCTGTATTCTCTGAATACTCATGACAGTGCTTTAAAACACAATGAACACAAACCTCAATATGTATGCAGTGGACACTAAATAACGTAACACACAATAATTCAGCTTGTGGAAAACAGCAGGGTTTTAATTTAGAGGCAGTAAAATTAGGTTCAGTTATAGTAACAAATGGAGAAGTTATTATAATACCACCAAATCTGCTCAGTCCCTCCCAGGATGACGAGCAAAAATTAAGAGCCCAGTCCAAATTTTGCACACATACACACACACACACACACACACACACAAACACACACACACATATTCTTCCACTGGACTATACCATTCATTTCCAATAATCTAAAGCATAATCTAAAGACTAAAGCATGTAACACGTCATCAATGTCTAGTGGAAGAAACAAGGAGTGTGACCTTAGTGACCGATCCACAAACCAGCCGCATCTGCATTTAGCACTGCATTCCTATTCCTGGTGACCAGCAAATAAATGGAAAACCACTGATATTTCCCAGAAGCTTTACCAAATATATACTGGTCTGTAAACACTCTGCTGCAACACAGTCAACACCAAACACCTCTCAGACATGTATTATAACACAGCTGGGTAGAACTGGGTAGAATCCTGTTTGGTCAGGATCATTTCATTTCAACACCTGATAGTAGTGGCAACTGCAAGGCAGATTACAGGTTTATGCTAATGTGCTCATTTTAATACACTGTCGTTTCTATAGTAACAGTTCACAGGGACTAGTGTAGTGGGTACAGCAATAATCTAAGCATAATTGAAATTGAATAAAAAAATGTGTTTGTTACAGTAAGTGATAATCGTTGATATGATGATGCTATTTTATGTAATATTTATGGAAGGAGGCTGCTATGTTATAATTTTGTAACGCTCAAATTACAGTAAGGGCAATCTGTAACTTTAGGTTTTCCTCCATGTGAAAGTCTTCAGGACAGATGACCTTGTGCTTTGTGTTTTCTCGGGAATATGACGATGCATTCTTTTGAATTACTGACTTTAACAGAGAGAAATGATGAGTAGATGTCTACAAAGAGATGTGTGCTGTAATGCAACTGATGATAGGAACTAGGGTTGGGCTGAATGCTCACAGACTTTATGATGTTGGGAAGCAGTATCCTGATTCCCAACCCGTCTCTCTCACCCCCCCCCAGACTACAATGACAATGTGCCGTACCCTGCCACACACCCACACACTATAATTAAAATGTCTGCTACAACATAGAAAAATATATTTAATACGTCTGTGTTATTTCACTGGTGATAAAATATTTCTTGCACTTCCCCCTGGGGATCTATCTATCTATCTATCTATCTATCTATCTATCTATCTATCCATCCATCCACCCATACATCCATCCATCTATCTATCTATCTATCTATCTATCTATCTATCTATAGGAGCATCATGACCATATGGTGCAATCTTAAAAAAAGTTTTTGTCTCACTTATTCACACATCTATCTATCTATCTATCTATCTATCTATTTATCTATCTATCTATCCATCTATATATCTATCCATCTATCCATCCATCCACCCATACATCCATCCATCTATCTATCTATAGGATCATCTTGACCATATGGTGCAATCTTAAAAAAAGAGAGCAACAGTTTTTGTCTCACTTATTCACACATCTATCTATCTATCTATCTATCTATCTATCTATCTATCTATCTATCTATCTATCCATCTATCCATCCATCCACCCATACATCCATCCATCTATCTATCTATAGGATCATCTTGACCACATGGTGCAAAAAAAAGCAACAGTTTCTGTCTCACTTATTCACACATTGTGGGTTATGTTAACATATTCACTACACCAAACTGAGCTAACACAGGTCAGTCCACTGGTGAGTTCAAGTATGTAGTACATCCTGCTTACAGCAGTCTTCAAATCTTCAGAAGGTTCCTTATAACTTTTTACTGGAGCAAATAAGACATCCATGCTTGCTGCTTATATACATAGGCAAACTGTGGCATTATAAGAGGTCTAAAACGTTTTGGGACATTCAGTTATAGGAAAATTATCCTGTTCAGAGTTGCATTACGTTGGGCTGCCTTACACCACCAAGTCATTTATTATTTTCCTATAACATCACACCCTGCTGTGTTTTATACCTTAGTTTCAGCACAAAAACATTATAACCACTTCTCTTTATCCAGTGTGTGTTTATCCAGTATCTCTACAGTCAGCTGAGCCATCAGTATATACTTCCCTGTAACACATTTGGCATTCCAAATTCAGATATTCATCATATGCCGTCAGAAAGACTATAGCTTCAGTACATTCCTGTGACACCAAAACCTCTCGTGGTGCTGTTGTGAAATGGTTTCACATTTCAGGCCCTTTAGTTTAGCCAAGGCTGAGTGCTGGATGCATCTACGCATAAAGCTTATGCAGGAAAAGTTTCTGAACATGTCAAAACATTTTCCCACATTCATTAACAAACACAGTATTGTGATAAACTAGATAAAGGTATAAAGTAGTCCCTGGTGCTGTGGTAACACTCACACATGCTGTCTTGCCTACTAATATTTTGGGTCAGTATTTCTGCTGGATCAGGAGTGATATATGAACATGACAAGTGGCTCAGTTTTTTGCAGAAACAAAGGAGAGAACATACTGATCTTGGCTGATTATGTCTGCACATTATCTGACATTTCTCAGATATTATACCTCCAAACAGACCTGCTTTTTATGTTCTCTTTAGAAGACAGGAATGTAACAGTGAATAAACATTTCCTTCAGCAATGGATCTGAGACAAATACGCAACGACTGCTGTTTAGTCTCCTCTCAGACACTGCGCCTAACTACTCTGCATCAGCTCTTACTGGTCTTTACAGGAACACACGTATGCTGATCCTGTAAGGAATTTTAAGTGCACATCCTTTCTGCTATATCATATCAGTCAAGGCTAGAAGTGAATAAAGGCCTGTGAAAGGCCTTTCAGCTCAAACTGAGTATGCAAACAAGGGCACAGTGCTTTTTAAAGACACTATCCTACAACACAAAGACTGAAATAGTGTAACGTCACATATAAACTACAGCATTAGAGGTAGACTTTGTCGTTGTGCCGAAGGTTTTGTATAATGTGTTTGATTGTCAAAACAAAGTACACCCTCTGAATTCTATGGTTTTATGTATGAGGACATAATAAAAAACCATCTGGTCCTTAGAAGGTCTTAAAATCAGGTAAATAAACTGCAGATTAACAACCGATAACACCATTTTCTTATTATTTACTTAACAAAAATGAGGCCAAACTTGCGAAGCCATGTGTGAAAAAGCAGCAATAACTTGAAGTAATCGTTTTCTGTATGACTTTATTGGTCCCTCACATCGTTCTGGGGGAATTTTGGCCCACTCTTCTTTACAATGTTGCTTCAGTTCATTGAGGTTTGTGGGCACTCGTTTATGCACAGCTTTTCAATTGGATTAAAGCCTGGACTATGACTGGGCCATTGCAACACCTTGCTTCTTTTCTTTTTCAGCCATACTGTTTCAGATTTGCTGGTGTGCTTGGGAACACTGTCTTGTTGTACTGTATGACTCACTTTCGGGCAAGCTTTAGTTCTTAGATAGATGGCCTGAAATTTAACTCTGGATTTACATTTATGGCATTTAGCAGATGCTCTTACCCAGAGTGACCTACAAGAGTGCCATTAATGTGGAATATCCAATGCTAAGGCTGGTAGACCTGAATTCAAGCTACTTTGAGCTATGATACTGCTAGCAATTTAGCCATATACTACATGTTCAAGTCCCAAAACCTAAGTATTCCTAAACTACACAAAACCAGTGAAGAACAAGACATAGTGAATACAATAACTGCTATAAATGTGGTAACATCTTTGAGTTAGTGCTCATTCAAGTGCTCTCAAAAGAGGTGGGTCTTCAGTCGGTGTTTGAAGACAGCAAGTGACTCCGCTGTTCAGACACTCGGAGGGAGTTCATTCCACCACCTTGAGGAGGAGGAGTCCATGTTCCACTCAATGACTGCAAGGATCAGATGCAACTTTACAAACTAAAGCCATGCTGCCATGCAATTTGAAGAAAGAAGAGGCTTTCTCCCGGCAACCCTTTCAAACAAGCCATACTGGCTGTATTTTTATAATTGCACTGTCATGAACGTAAACATTTAGAATGCTAACAGAGGTGTGTAGGGTTTTATGCAACTGCTCTAAGCATTGCACCATCTGACCTTGGGGTGAATTTGCTGAGACATCCACTCCTAGGAAGATAACTGACAACTGGTAACTGTCTTGAATGTTTATCTTTCTCACTACAGAATGATGTACTTCAAACTGTTTGGAAATGGCCTTATAACCCTTCCCAGATTGATGGACAGCAACGATTGCTTCTCTAAGTTCATTGCTGATGTCTTTCCTTCTTTGCCATTGTGTTAACACATACCCGAATGCTCCAGACCAGCAAAATGAAAAACCTTCTGCTTTTACAGAAGTGGTCACACTTGCTGATGATTATTGAATCAAGGGCATTTCATTAGTACAACCTGGCTGCTACTTACTCTCTTAATTAATATGGAAGCTGTAAAGCTGTAGTTAATTCTTCATACATGGCTTCTCCATTTTGGCTTCATTTCGGTTAAATAAATAATTTACAAAAATGTAAGACCTAAGGATCAGATTTGTTTTTTGTATGTCCTGATACATAATACCATAGAATTCAAAGAGGGTGTACTTTGTTTTTCACGTGACTGTACTATCTACCATTTCTGAGGCACTTATAAATACTGAGGAATTCTGAGGAACTTATAAATCTCCGCTGCTGTCAGTGACACAAGCTGAACAGAATCCTTTGGTCTAATCCATCACTGGATGTTTTTAGACATGTCTATTGTTGCTGGATTTTTTTTTTTTTCTTAGTACAAACACTTTAGTTATATTATGGTTCACATCATGGTGCATCAGATAACTTCACCTTTCACTTGTTAGACACACCAGTAAAAACTTGGGTTTGTACAAAACTATAAACATACTGTATAATGGCAATCATTATAAAATCTCACAGGTTTTAAAACCAGCAGCATGTCAGTTTTAAAGATAATATTTAAAAAATATTATGTAAATGTACAAGGCACAACAGTTTAATTCCTGGAATGGTCATGTAGTGTTGCCATTTGCTTACTCACATAGTTCCAACCAACTCACCGCACAGTGACACTACATGGCTATTCTGGGAATAAATTGTCACACCTTGTATGTAACAGATTAATAAAACACAAACATATCATAAGTATAAAATGATGTGTAATCAAAAATTCCTTCCACTGTGCTCTGTACGTGGGTTTTTTCTTTGTTGTTAGCAGTCTCACTCCATGTACTGTATAGGCAGAGTTATAGGTAGTGTTATTTGTGACTCCACAGTCAACATACACACACCTATAGACAATGAAACTGAAACACCTGTCATTTCAGTGTGGGAGGTTTCATGGCTAAATTGGACCAGCCTGGTGGCCAATCCTCATTAATTGCACATTGCACCAGTAAGACCAGGTTCAATTAGCAGGGTAAGAGCAGTTTTGCTCCAAATATTGCAATGCACACAACATTATGGGTGACATACCAGAG